>CM055079.1:13084368-13518548 GCA_029204045.2 Tillandsia leiboldiana | reverse complement strand
GGGTACCGCTACTCTCCAACGACGGGTAGGGATCTAGCTCGCGACTCCCTCGCACGATCAACATCCGCAGAGTCGGCAACACCCGCTAAGACTCTGCAAAACAAAGGAGAGGAGAGGAAAAGGGGGGAAACCCCAAAGGGTGTGAGAACTACACCAAAAGGGAGTTCTCAGTGGGTACCACCGCCAGACCCGACGGTCTGCCCACCAAGTCCTCAAGAGACAAAAACTAACCCAAGTCATAAGACTGAAATGAGTAGGCTGGAGACTCTCGACAGCTACCCTGCCCCTAACTAAAGGCTAAAAGGGGGAGAACCAAACAGTGGTATGCAACCACTAGCACATGAAGTGCACCATCGACCCAATCGAGCTGACTGCCACATCTGGTCCAGTCAAACCTGCGCCCACCTACAACCACCTCCCGCTGACGGGCAGGAATTACGTAGGGCGTCCAAACGGACTAGCTCGCTATCGAGTAGAGGATCATGCAGGCTATGGTCAAAATCCACGCTCTCTCTCAGAACGGATAGAATCATGATGCTCAACCTCTCACACAGCGGTCAAAGTACTCGCAACAACACGGGACCACCGTCAACCAGACGGCTCTCAACAATACTAGCACTGCTCTAAACTCAACTACCAGTCTGCACTCGGCCCCCAGGCACGAGTGTAACAATAAAAGTATTTGACCGAAATAAACTCAATCGAATGAACCGGTATAAAACCCGGTACTGCCTGCTCTGTCACCAATCTCCCGAACTCAGTATCTCCACTGTCCAAATGACCGGAACCCAACACGGTCTGACCGGCACCCGACACGGTCTGACCGGAACCCAACACGGTCTGACCGGAACCCAACACGGTCTGAAGCCTACTCCGGAGCGGCACTCGAGGGGAGCTACCCACACGAGTAAAGCATCTCTGTCATCAACAAACCAGTATCTCAACAGCAGGACTTGATCATCAATCTGATCAAAGTGGGAAAACTCAACCACCAAGGAAAGACCCGACCTCAATCGGATGCACTAAACGATAAGTGGGAAACTCCATCCACTAAAGAAAACTGATACCCAATCAGGTGCATAGAGAAACATCCGGTCAACCGCCCAATATCCGCGGTTGCCGCAAAGCCCCACAACTAAGCCAACCTGTCCCAGACACGAAGTCCTGACTACCCTATCCAGACCCCTGCTCGAACCCGAGCAACACTGACCACTTGACTAGCAAAGGCGGAGAAAGGAAAAGCATGGTTTCTCCTAAGTCAAGTTCCCATAAGTAGTGCAGCAGTAAAAGATGGCCTAACTACATGACCATACAAGCATGCAAATGTCCTCAAGGAAATAAAGGGGGGGTAAAGCATAATAATAGATCCTTTAGGAATAAACAACATGCCGGAATCCCAAAACTAGACCTGTCCACAATCAGGGTTCATCAACAGAATGATCATAATAACTCCTCAGAGTACAAATCCGCACATAGCTACGAAATCCTGTCCCAAAGCATAAACCAACCACATGAAAGGCTATGTGCTAACATGGCATGTTACATAATCTCATAGGGTAACATTATCCTAGGTAAGCTTACACTAATCATCACATAGATGTCCAAGTCATGCAAGTCCTCAGTATACCTCATAAATACTATTCTTGCAATCATTTATACAAATATCATTATCAAGCTTACCTACTTACCAACATAAACCGTGTACCCTAAACATGCATGCATCAGTCATAGAGGGGTGACCATCCCCACGAGTGCACTTATATTTACCACAACATATCATTGCCTTAAACAGTTACTGATAATAAGCTTACCCACCTGAAGCGCTTAAACCAGGCAAACCTGAAGTCGGTGAAGTGGGTAGACGCCCACGGTCCAAAATCTGCCAAAAATACACCCTCGATACAAGTCGCGCAAGCCTTGGCTCCAAACAACTGAAAACACCCCTGAGTACATCAATAAGGCTCAACATTACACTTTTATTCCAAAATTAACCAAGTATACACAATCTAAAAATCAGTCCCAAGTCATGCTTATTTCACCTGCCGAAAGTGCCCAGAAAAATCCCATAAAAATACCATAGTAATCCTCGCGTCAATACCTTCGAAACGAGTACCTGCACGTCCAATTTCCGAGCCCCGTAGGCCGAGTTACAAATTCCACAGTACAGGTGCGCAAAACCACACAGCAACATAACTGTAATTCCATTTACAGATAAGGGGAAGAACATATACCTTCGGGCAAAACTCAGAAAAATCCAATAAAAATACTGTGATATTCCTTGCGCCGAGTAGATGAAAAAAGTGTATAAGCACGTCGTCAAACGATGCCCGGTTGCGGAGATAACGCCGAAATACCAAGCCCGCTGTCCAAATCCCCTTCACAGAAATGGGGTCACAGTAAGCTCGAACAAACACCTCGAAAAGCGCGAAATGAGGGAAATCTGAAAATACCAAGATCGTAGATCTGTCCGTCGCGAATCCAGCGGCGAAGAAATCACGCGGAAAAGGTGGTTGGAAGTAGGCCGGGGGAGCTCGCGCACCGAAACGCGACGAAGGGGAACCCAAAAGGACGAGCGTCGCGCCGCGCCGTAAAAAAGGAAACCTCGATAAGCTGCCACCAAAAATCCCAAAACTTTGCAGAAGGATGCAGCCAAACTCGGGGATCATCTTTGCTGAAGGCACCCAGGCGAGAGGAGGCTCGGAAATGGCGAAAAAAAGGGGAAGAAAGGGAGCTCGGATCGCTTTTATAGGCTCCAGGAAACAATTCACGAATACCGGATATGTCCGGATTTCCGGCGCATGCCACTTTCGGGCGCGTACTGTAGCAGCCCGAAAATCCCCAAAGGCGCGCACTGTAGCAGCCCGGAAGTCCCCTGGGCCTCCACGTCGCCCCCAGCAACAGCGGACAGCCGCGCTGGCCGTACCCTGCGCGACGCGTGGACCAACGCTGCGACGACACGTGGCGGCCCCGAGCGCGGGAAAACCCGGTCAAACGCGCCCCACGTGCCGCCTGCGCCCGCCGCCTGCGCCTCTGCACGCACGCTTCCCGAGGCGCCCGCAGGTGCACCGTGGACCGAGTGCACGTGGACCGGCCAACCGGTGTGCGCCACGTGTTCCCCTACCGGTCCACCGTACACCCGCCTTTTCCCGTGGACCGCGGCCCGCTGCGCCGGCCCAACCGGGAAACGCCACCTGGCCCGCGACCGGTGCACGCCTCCGCGGTGGACCGCGCACCCGCCAGAGCCCGCTCCGCCGCGCTCCGCCGCTGCCGGCCGCCGCGCGCCGCCGCCGCCGGTGCCGGAACAGTACCCTTGCCTCGAAAAACGTGCCGAATCACCCGGACTCCGGAAAAAGCAAGTGAATAGTCCATTTTCATCGTTTTCCGCGCGCTGAATCCAAATCCGAAGTCCAATTTGCCAAATTCCAACTCTAAAAATTGCCGAAGGCATCCGGGAAGATGTTCCTTGATCCAAACTTCGCGCTGGGTCCAATTTTAATATCCATGACGCGCGAAACCACTTCTGGAGCTCCGACGGAGTCCACCGATCACCCACGTGATCCATTTAACACACTGAGCCCAACACTAATGTCCATTTGGGGCACAAACGCCACCGACACGCCACATTGGCCTCCAGGAGCTGCAGATGCAATAGTAGTCACGTCGTGAGGATCCAGGTCCTCACATCCTCCCCCACTAAGGAAAGTTTCGTCCTCGAAACTAGCTCAGATCCACCAGGAGTCACAAATACCACGGGTAGGTATCCATCAATCACGCCTCCAGCTCCCCACACACCACACACTCCCCGTGATCACTCCCCAATAACAACAATACCCAGTACGGCATGGCCCGATTGCGCAATTCCCTCATCTCTCGAGCCAGAATTCGCAACGGGCGTTCCTCGTACTCCAACAATCACAGATCTCAATGGACAAGTCAATCACGGGCGAGGGATCCAAAAGTAAAACACACCTGAGCTGAGACGTAAAACAACACAGAGGCTCCATCAAAAGCTGGGGGAAAAACAGAATAACCATCGGTGCAACACGCACCAAACCACATCCTGGTGTAAATCTCAACAAGGTGACCCGAAGCATACCCACGCATTCATCCAATAAGCTGGGGTCTTCTCTCGGTTGCTTCCCGATCCAAAATCACCCGAATGGGCTACTCACCCACGGGCTACCCTCAAAAGGGGTCCTTAAGAGACACAATCTGATGCCACAGTTGGTCACTCAACATGCCAACAAAACCCCAACAGACCCACGAGTCGAAGTCGATCTCTCAACTAATAAAGGACACCCTGACGGGGATCAAACCGTCAGTGAACGGGACTGAAAACTGGCAAAAAGGCGATCATAATGCTGATGCCCAAACTCGCGGTCAAAAATCCGAACCAGCAACGACGATCCGCATAAATCCCATTCAACATGCTGAAAGCTGTAATCTCCATCGGCACCGCATGGCGAATACTGTAAACTGAAGCTGAAATCCTGATCTATCACATGGTAAAGAACGGAAATGCTGAGTAATCAACACCGATAGCCAAGCAGGCATGGCCTACGCCCAGGTATATCAATCAAAGCTGGGAATAAAAGGCGTACTGAGAGGCTCAACTGTGGGATCCAAGCTGCCTGCAAAACAGCGGTTCGTCCTGCCATAATACTCATAAGGTTGGACTAATGAAGTGTGGACCGAAAATCGACCCACGGTAACTCTACAGCCACAATGGGAGGCATCACTAAAACACACAAATCCGTCTCCCAACACTGGAAACACTAGCATTGGCGCTGGCATCAGTCTCATTATCCATTGGCCAAGCTCTTCCGGCACTGCTAAGTCTAAGAAACTCCTCACCTCAAGGATAAAAGTCGGTTTCAGCCAACTTGAATAACATCCATTAGGTCGGGTTCCACCGCCGCCCCTACGGCTCGAACAAAGCGACCCAAGAAGGTATGCTTCTGCAGCTACAACTTGTACCTCAATAACTTGGCATACCGCTTCATCCACACGGGCATGGTAGCACATCCGCAAAGTGCTCCTCGTGCTCCAAGTCGCTCTGGGAGTAAATCAAAATATATCCTCGGGAAACACCACTCCCAGTCCGTCCAAGTACAACTGGGACATACGATTCCTCAGATCTTGAAGTCAACAGGGCATTCGCCATTCCATTGGGCCTCGCTATAAACCCATAATGCCCCTACCGTGTCCTGAACGCCATCTAGGCGAAGTCCTCAACTATCTACTTCCAAGTAGGTACTCGCATCATACACTAACAGCCTGAGTATAGTTCCATCGAAAGGTCATAGATACCACCCGGACCTGTCTACACTCGAACCATAAAAGGACCCTCACAGTCGTGTATCAACGACGTGGCATCACCACCGTATACCAACGGCGTGGCACTAGGTCAAACAGACCCCTCGATCCATCAGATCCTGCAACTGTGCCAACAGCTCTCTCAGCTCTACCGGCGATATCCAATGAGGTGCTGTCCAGGGTGGCGCGGTTCCCCGAACCACGTCAAACGCAATCTCTATCTCCCTAACCGGCGGCATTACCAACAACTAAGGTGAAATCACACCCGGGATCTCGTGGGCAACAGAGATATCCCTGAGTCCCGGTGCCGCCGTAAGCTCCTCTCACCCTGTCGCTAAAACCAGAGTGCTCTAACAACCCCAACGAGCATGCCTCCAATTGCCCGCCTTGCCGAAGATCAAAGTCCTCTCTTGCCGCAGTCGAACATCCTGTGGCATAGTGCCCAACAATCTCAAGCATAAGGTCAAAACACCTAATTGCTATAATTTCCAATAATTCTGCTGGTATCTCGCGGTCTCGGCCGCACTGGACATGATCCAAAAGCCTCCTCCACGTGCACAACAACAACAGGAACCTGTACCTCTAGTGCACGTGGTAACAAATCTGTCTCTAACCTATGTAAGAGTGGAACATGCTCTAACTCCGACTACCGTGGTGAAATCCCACCTGCGACACTCAATCCACTACCGTGGCGCCCTCCAACCGGGCGGCATAGATTCATCCGCTCAAAGCAAGTGGTTGTCGCTCAATCTGCCTGAAAATCAGGGCTATCACTAGGAAGCACGACCTCTGTCTCTGATCACATTGAGGCGACGAACAAGATCCTCCGCAGATAACAAATCCACGCTATCGCTGCGCCACTCAAATAAAAATACTGATGTTGCCTTCGGGGTCCACCCGACCTCTGACAACTCGGGAACTCGTTATCCAGGAAAAGAAATTAGACATGCCCCTGCCGGCCGATCTGTCCTCCATCATCCGGCGCCAAGCGCCAAAATCCAGAACTCACCTCTGGCGGCTGATCCCTATCCAAAGGAACTGCAATGCCATGCTCCATACATAATGCCTGCTCCAACGAGGCGTCTAAATCTACAATGGAGGGACTGAATAACAGAAAGGTGTCCTGGCGCAATCCACTCCCAGTCTCATATATCCTATGCGCCTCGTCCCTCGAATCTGGAGCGCGCAGTTCAACAACTGCATACACTCACAAGCACAGGGAGGCTCTCAATTAATCACTCCATCACCACCAGCCGCGACTCTGCCTCCAAAGGCTCCAAACTCAATCTTACGAGTCGGGGTGGTTCATCTGCCAAATATGGCTCAATAGGTCGATCATGTCCCACAGCTCACCAGCTGTCAACCATCCACCCTGCCTCGGTGCCTCGACACTAAACATTGGCACAGAGGGGGCTACTCAGTGCTCCGACAACTGTGTCACCAAGACCAGCTGCTCCCACAGCCGCTGATAAGCCTCTGACAATCCTGTCATCTGGGTCCGGGGTTCTCTGACCTCAATCCAGGTATCCGGCCCAAAACCAACTGCTCAAGCTCAACAGCTATGACAGGATGCACACGGGTCAAAACCCAACGTCGGGGAGACACCGCTCGCCACGACGAAACAACAAAACAGCACACAACAACACTCGACCCAATCCAGCGAAAGTCTAAAGCATGTCACCCGTTCCACAGCATTATGTTGTCTGCAGCCAACATAATCACTTAGGAGAATAAACATGCCAATCACTCCTCCCGTCCCTTGGGAGAGGTATAAAACTCAATCAGGACTCTCGCAAAAAAATCACGACTCTCACAAAGTCAACCAAGGGTCAAACCATAAGCCTAGGGTTTCTAAGTCCACCATGACCTACAACCTAGGCTCTGATACCACTCTAATCTGTCACGCCCCGGGGTCGAAACTGCGACCCGGGCCCGCCAAACAGATCCGCCACCTATGCCAACCTGCATAAGCGAAGCGTCCTACCTGCAAGAAAAGTACTACAACTAAACAGATATCAGAGCTATAAATAAAAATCTGCTGTAACTAAAATCAATCACTGTACAACTGGAAATAAAACAACACTGTCTGCCTCCCAAAATAATAATAATACAATATCCTCAAGTACAAGCTCTAAACCCAACCGGGAGGTAACTCCAATATACAACAGTGTACAGTCTCTCAATACAAAATATCCTCACTACAATAGTCTCTCAAAAGAGGAAAAAGAAACAACTAATGCACTGATGATCTCCTCTGAAGGGTACCGCTACTCACCAACGACGGGTAGGGATCTAGCTCGCGACTCCCTCGCACGATCAACATCCGCAGAGTCGGCAACACCCGCTAAGACTCTGCAAAACAAAGGAGAGGAGAGGAAAAAGGGGGGAAACCCCCAAAGGGTGTGAGAACTACACCAAAAAGGGAGTTCTCAGTGGGTACCACCGCCAGACCCGACGGTCTGCCCACCAAGTCCTCAAGAGACAAAAACTAACCCAAGTCATAAGACTGAAATGAGTAGGCTGGAGACTCTCGACAGCTACCCTGCCCCTAACTAAAGGCTAAAAGGGGGAGAACCAAACAGTGGTATGCAACCACTAGCACATGAAGTGCACCATCGACCCAATCGAGCTGACTGCCACATCTGGTCCAGTCAAACCTGCGCCCACCTACAACCACCTCCCGCTGACGGGCAGGAATTACGTAGGGCGTCCAAACGGACTAGCTCGCTATCGAGTAGAGGATCATGCAGGCTATGGTCAAAATCTACGCTCTCTCTCAGAACGGATAGAATCAAGATGCTCAACCTCTCACACAGCGGTCAAAGTACTCGCAACAACACGGGACCACCGTCAACCAGACGGCTCTCAACAATACTAGCACTGCTCTAAACTCAACTACCAGTCTGCACTCGGCCCCCAGGCACGAGTGTAACAATAAAAGTATTTGACCGAAATAAACTCAATCGAATGAACCGGTATAAAACCCGGTACTGCCTGCTCTGTCACCAATCTCCCGAACTCAGTATCTCCACTGTCCAAATGACCGGAACCCAACACGGTCTGACCGGCACCCGACACGGTCTGACCGGAACCCAACACGGTCTGACCGGAACCCAACACGGTCTGAAGCCTACTCCGGAGCGGCACTCGAGGGGAGCTACCCACACGAGTAAAGCATATCAGTCATCAACATAACCAGTATCTCAAAACAGCAGGACTTGATCATCAATCTGATCAAAGTGGGAAAACTCAACCACCAAGGAAAGACCCGACCTCAATCGGATGCACTAAACGATAAGTGGGAAACTCCATCCACTAAAGAAAACTGATACCCAATCAGGTGCATAGAGAAACATCCGGTCAACCGCCCAATATCCGCGGTTGCCGCAAAGCCCCACAACTAAGCCAACCTGTCCCAGACACGAAGTCCTGACTACCCTATCCAGACCCCTGCTCGAACCCGAGCAACACTGACCACTTGACTAGCAAAGGCGGAGAAAGGAAAAGCATGGTTTCTCCTAAGTCAAGTTCCCATAAGTAGTGCAGCAGTAAAAGATGGCCTAACTACATGACCATACAAGCATGCAAAATGTCCTCAAGGAAATAAAAGGGGGGGTAAAGCATAATAATAGATCCTTTAGGAATAAACAACATGCCAGAATCCCAAAAACTAGACCTGTCCACAATCTAGGGTCCATCAACAGAATGATCATAATAACTCCTCAGAGTACAAATCCGCACATAGCTACGAAATCCTGTCCCAAAGCATAAACCAACCACATGAAAGGCTATGTGCTAACATGGCATGTTACATAATTTCATAGGGTAACATTATCCTAGGTAAGCTTACACTAATCATCACATAGATGTCTAAGTCATGCAAGTCCTCAGTATACCTCATAAATACTATTCTTGCAATCATTTATACAAATATCATTATCAAGCTTACCTACTTACCAATATAAACCGTGTACCCTAAACATGCATGCATCAGTCATAGAGGGGTGATATCCCCACGAGTGCACTTATATTTACCACAACATATTTATTGCCTTAAACAGTTACTGATAATAAGCTTACCCACCTGAAGCGCTTAAACCAAGGCAAACCTGAAGTCGGTGAAGTGGGTAGACGCCCACGGTCCAAAATCTGCCAAAAATACACCCTCGATACAAGTCGCGCAAGCCTTGGCTCCAAACAACTGAAAACACCCCTGAGTACATCAATAAGGCTCAACATTACACTTTTATTCCAAAATTAACCAAGTATACACAATCTAAAAATCAGTCCCAAAGTCGTGCTTATTTCACCTGCCGAAAGTGCCCAGAAAAATCCCATAAAAATACCACAGTAATCCTCGCGTCGATACCTTCGAAACGAGTACCTGCACGTCCAATTCCGAGCCCGTAGGCCGAGTTACAAATTCCACAGTACAGGTGCGCAAAACCACACAGCAACATAACTGTAATTCCATTTACAGATAAGGGGAAGAACATATACCTTCGGGCAAAACTCAGAAAAATCCAATAAAAATACTGTGATATTCGTTGCGCCGAGTAGATGAAAAAAGTGTATAAGCACGTCGTCAAACGATGCCCGGTTGCGGAGATAACGCCGAAATACCAAGCCGCTGTCCAAATCCCCTTCACAGAAATGGGGTCACAGTAAGCTCGAACAAACACCTCGAAAAGCGCGAAATGACGGAAAGATGAAAATACCAAGATCGTAGATCTGTCCGTCGCGAATCCAGCGGCGAAGAAATCACGTGAAAAGGTGGTCGGAGTAGGCCGGGGGAGCTCGCGCACCGAAACGCGACGAAGGGGAACCCAAAAGGACGAGCGTCGCGCCGCGTCGTAAAAAAGGAAACCTCGATAAGCGTGCCACCAAAAATCCCAAAACTTTGCAGAAGGATGCAGCCAAACTCGGGGATCATCTTTGCTGAAGGCACCCAGGCGAGAGAAGGCTCGGAAATGGCGAAAAAAGGGGAAGAAAGGGAGCTCGGATCGCTTTTATAGGCTCCAGGAAACAATTCACGAAATACCGGATATGCCCGGATTTCCGGGCGCATGCCACTTTCGGGCGCGTACTGTAGCAGCCCGAAAATCCCAAAGGCTCGCACTGTAGCAGCCCGGAAGTCCCCTGGGCCTCCACGTCGCCCCCGCAACAGCGGACAGCCGCGCTGGCCGTACCCTGCGCGACGCGTGGACCAACGCTGCGACGACACGTGGCGACCCCGAGCGCGGGAAAACCCGGTCAACGCGCCCACGTGCCGCCTGCGCCCGCCGCCTGCGCCTCTGCACGCACGCTTCCCGAGGCGCCCGCAGGTGCACCGTGGACCGAGTGCACGTGGACCGGCCAACCGGTGTGCGCCACGTGTCCCCCCACCGGTCCACCGTACACCCGCCTTTCCCGTGGACCGCGCCCGCTGCGCCGGCCCAACCGGGAACCGCCACCTGGCCCGCGACCGGTGCACGCCTCCGCGGTGGACCGCGCACCTGCCAGAGCCCGCTCCGCCGCGCTCCGCCGCTGCCGGCCGCCGCGCGCCGCCGCCGCCGGTGCCGGAACAGTACCCTTGCCTCGAAAAACGTGCCGAATCACCCGGACTCCGGAAAAAGTAAGTGAATAGTCCATTTTCATCGTTTTCGCGCGCTGAATCCAAATCCGAAGTCCAATTTGCCAAATTCCAACTCTAAAAATTGCCGAAGGCATCCGGGAAGATGTTCCTTGATCCAAACTTCGCGCTGGGTCCAATTTTAATATCCATGACGCGCGAAACCACTTCTGGAGCTCCGACGGAGTCCACCGATCACCCACGTGATCCATTTAACACACTGAGCCCAACACTAATGTCCAATTGGGGCACAAACGCCACCGACACGCCACATTGGCCTCCAGGAGCTGCAGATGCAACAGTAGTCACATCGTGAGGATCCAGGTCCTCACAGCTACAGTACTTTCCGGGCGCCCGGAACTTATTTTCGGGCGCCCGAAACTTGGGCCCAAGCCCAGTTTCGCCCGTTTTCGTCCGTTCTTGCCCGTTTCTCATCTGTTTTTGCTCAAATTTGACGGGCAGCCACAGTTTAACTTAATTTACCTCCTGGTACTTAAACTTTTCAGTTTGGACCCTCTTTCGGTTGCCAAAAGTCCCACTATATCTGAATTCCCTGGCGGAGCCCGTTCTCTCTATCCGGGTGTCCGATCAACGCGAAACTTTTACTGTGGCCTTAAAACACATTTACGGAGCTCTCGTAATTTTCTCGAAATTTTCCGAAACTGTGAATTTTCCACTTATAATCTGGGCCCACTTTCTCATGTAAGATTCAAGATCTCACATTCCAATCCCGATTTGGGCCAAATTCGTTTCCAGATCATCCTTTACTTCTATAAATTCAATAAAATAACATTTCATCCCATTTTATTTACATTTATTTATATAACAAAATTCCGGTTCACTACAGCATTCCACCTACAATGGCCATCAGCTGATATAATTCTAACTCAATCAAGATGCATCTCACTATTCTGGTTGACAATTGACTCTGATATCAACTATGACGCCCCACTTCCCAGGAGATCATCCATCCTAGGAGTACAAATCTAGTCATAACATTCTTAATTTTCTTAGCCTCTTGGTCCTAACCATTGCCCAAAATGCTATAATCGAGTTTAGAAACTCACAACTACCAGGCTACAACGATTATTAGCTAGGGAATCGTCCCACTTCTCGAGATTGCTCATCAATCCTAGAGCTACTCTTGTTCTATCACGCTTAACCCTTTTTTGATTAATTTCACCCATCATATCATTTATTCCACCAACCACCTACTAAACCCAACGGGTCCACTATCATCTAACCGCACATCCTTTCATCAAATGGCTAAAAATCTATAAGCACCAATGACTCGCGATACTTTTAAAAGTATAGAAGATCAATTATATATATATATATATATATATATATATATATATATATATATATATATATATAATCTGGCTACTATACTATCAATAGAACCAAGCATTTGGTGCTATCAAGTTTTCTACCCTTACATCAACCCATTTGATTATTTTCATCCGTTAGATTTTACTATTTCCCCAACCACTCATTAAACCCAAGGGGCCCACTATCACATCAATCACACATCTTTTAATTCAACGGTTAAAAACTTAATAGCACCAATGATTTGGTGCTATTAATAACATTTCAGCCTAGCTCTCTCTCTCTCTCTCTCTCTCTCTCTCTCTCTATATATATATATATATATATATATATATATATATATATATATATATATATATATATATATATATATATATATATATATATATATATATATATATATATAGTCCGACCACTATACTTGTAAACTCACAAAGCAATTGGTACTTATAAATTTTCTACTATTAGATCTATCCCTTTAACTAATTCCAATCCTTTGATCATGCTTTTTCCTCCAACCACCTACTAAACGCAAGGAACCCACTATCATCCAACCGTACATCCTTTCATTCAAGGGTTAAAAACCTATAAGTATCAATAACTTGATACTTTTAAAAATATAGAAAATCAATTATATATATATATATATATAAGTAGAGCTTATATACTTTTAAAAATATAAGCCCAACTATGCTTGTGAATTTGTTATCATTGGATTTGCATTGAAATTTGTGCTATTATAAAGTCAACTAAACAGAGAGAAAGAAAAAATAAATAGCACAAATTTCAATGCAAATCTAATAGTAAAAAATTTACAAGTATATTTGGGCTTGTGCTTTTAAAAGTATATAAACCTACTCTCTCTCTCTCTCTATCTCTTTATATATATATATATATATATATATATATATATATATATATATATATATATATATATATATATATATATATATATATATATATAGTCCGACTACTATACTTTTATGAGTAAAATCCCTTTGTATTTATAAGTTTTCGACCATTGGATAAAGGAATGCGCGTTTAGGATTATAGTGATCCCCTAGGATTTACACTATTTCACCAACAACCTACTAAACCCTAGGGGGCCCACTATCATCCTAACCGCACATCCCTTCATCTGAGGGTAGAAAAATTATGAGTACAAAGCGGTTTATACTCATAAAAGTATAGTAGCGCTACGTTATATATATATATATATATATATATATATATATGACTTTTTTCAATTTTAGAGGTGTCACGGATTCTTAAACTATGAGGTAGTACATTTCGGTCCTCAAACTATGATTTGTTGTAATTTCTAACTCAAATTTTATAAATTAGTGCAATAAAATTTTATAACCTAATTTACTTGATTAAATATGTATATGCCACTAATATCAAAATAATATGATATTTTAATCGTTATCGTACATCAATCACAATATTACTATATCATTTTCATAGCAACATATTATTTAGTCCACTAAATTAGATTGTCTAACTTTATCGCATCAATTTTGAAATCTCAAACTAAAAATTATAATAAATTAAAGTTTAAGAATTAAAGTGTCACCCGTCTCATAAATCAAATACAGAAAGTATCATTTAGGAGAAAATCAATATAGAAACATACTATATATGCACATTTATAGAGTATAAATCTTACACCGTATCATAAAATATATATATATATATATATATATATATATATATATATATATATATATATATATATATATATATATATATATATATATATACTATGCACACAATTTAAAATGGGTAGAAGATTTACACTTTTCCTCACTAAGTTACTCAATTGTTTAAAAATTTCTAATATTAAAAAAAAATTGACAAGACCAAAAGTTGGCCGTTCAATAAATGGGCGTAAATTTTTTCCTTACTTTGAAATTTACAAATAACATTGCTTAAAATAAATAAATAAATAAGACTTATGAGTAAATATGAGTCTTTGAGACATTAAAATAAAAGATTTACATTCTATTATACATATAGTATATAGTATTGCCCAATAATTTATTTGTTATCAAATAAGTAATAAAGTACAATGTATATAACTAAGGACGTAATTTGATTTGATTATTCAATCATTCAAAATTTTAATTTATTGTCCAATCTTTCGATCTGTTTTAGAGTCTGCCAGCGTCATCTTGACTTCAACATTTGAATGCGTCGTTTATCTTTACAGATTTAGTTAGTTTGTATATTTCATGCAACTCTTATAATTATTAATTTACTAAAAATAATAATCAGGTTAATTTTTGAATGAGTAGGTAGGATAGTTGATTCAAAATGATTCATAATTCAGATATATTTTATACATGCATGTTTAATGAGTAATAATAATTTGCTGAAATTGTTATATTATTGACGCTATCTATTAATTCCAAATGAGATTTTTTTTTTTTTTTTAAATTGCATAACACTCTGGTAATTAAACATAGTAAATATTAACATATTATAAATTCTAATTTTTAGGAGGCCAAAATAATTTATTTTTTATAAAATTTTTCGTTCTTTTTTGAATTTTTTTTTATAAAACTTATGGCCGGAAAAGTTATTTATAATCATACATATCGAAAAAAAAACCAAGAAATTATCTAGTAATTCATTCAATTATCAAAAAATTTCGTGACTTAAAGAACATCGAGCACAATTTTGATTTTGAGCCGACAATCAAATTTTTTAAAATTTTGTACTTTTTGTATATCAATCTGTTGTTATAATTTATTTTATAATAATATTTTTTAAAAAATAAATGTCTTATATATTTTAGTTTCGTCCTATTTACAGCGTATAAATAAATATAGTACCTACGAATATAAATTATGATTATGTCAAATTCAATTTCACGCCATTTTCAGCTTCCGTGATGCTAGTCCCATTTATATATACAATACTGGTGCACCTTTTGGGGAAGTTGTTGGATTTAGTTAACGCCAAAAGAGTGGGCACGAGCATCCAAAAAAAAAGAGATAGTGGGATCTAAAATGGCCAACAATCATTATTACAATTATTTTAGTCACGTTGCCTTCCGGGAAGATGGGGCTGGTTGATGACGTCATCGTTGGGGCCCACCCTGACGTTGTGGTGAGTGAGGATTAAGGAAAAAAAAAAAAAAAGGAAAAAAAAAAAGCAAAGATAATTACAAGAGTTACTCTTCATCACTCAACTTTGATCCCAAAATACCAGATCTCCCATTCCTGATCCGGATCTCAGGATCTCATCCGAATTCCATAAAAAAAACGAATAGTATTAGAATAAAAAAATTTATCCCTAAAAATTAGGGAGTGTGGATCTCTAATAGATAAGATTCGAAATAATTTTCAAATTCGAATTCGGACCAGATAAACTACGTGATAATAATATCAGATAGAATATGATAGTTTTTTCATGACTCTTTTGTTTATAAAAAGTGATGTATTTTTTTTATTTTGAAATATTTTATTTTTTCTTTTAAACAAATTTTATTGAACTGGGTACAGTTTATTAGAACGCAGGTTTTCTATAACCAGAGATTTATGATTTGTTCATAACCTGTTTAATAAAATTTATAAAAAATATATGTATACGAATATTCGTATCCGATCTAAATCCGACCTATACTCTGTTTTAAACTGACAGTATATGAATAGTTACTATTTAGAGCTGCTCAAATAGACCAAATAGGCATATTAGCAATTACTTAAGTATGCAGATTCGTACCCGACCCAAAGTTAGATAGGTAGGATATTTTTTTTTTCCTACCCATTTTTTTTAGAGTACAAAATACAGTATATCAACTATCCAGATCTGACCCGATCCACGAACATCTTTAACCAAATCTAAACTTCAAGTTTTCCTATTTGGTATAGTGCATTATTACTTTGACACTTTGTTATTTGAAAAATTGCACTTGGCTATTCTGTAGTATATTTTTATTTTGTCATCCTATGATTTAAAAATTTATACATAACTATTTTATAACTTTGTTTTTGTTTCTCTCTACAAAGCTCTTATTAAATGGTATCCTATATATTATGTGATTTTTAAAATATTTTATTAACTACCTGTATAACGATAAATTTTTTTATTAAAAAAAAATAAAATCATAGAATAGTTAAGTACAATAAAAAAGTGTTATACTATATGGAAGCAAATTGAAACTTACCAAATACACACACACACACACACACACACACACACACACACACACACACATATATATATATATATATATATATATATATATAGGAAAATGCTATGTGTACACCCGTAAGGGGTGTACATCTCACACCCCCATCCATCTAAGGATGGGGGTGTGATGATGGGTCACTTGATGTGACCCGTAAAAAATATCGCCACCATTAAAATGGTGGAGATGTATGATGTACACCCCTTCGGGGTGTACAGGTAGCATTGCTCATATATATATATGGTCCGCCTATTTTTGTATTCATAAGTTTTCATCCCTTGGATAAAGAAATGTGCGGACTTTTGTACTCATAAGTTTTCATCCCTTGGATAAAGGAATGTGCGGTTAGGATTATAGTAGTCCTTCGAATTTATACTATTTCCCCAACAACCTAGTAAACCCTAAGGGGACCATTATCATCCTAACCGCACATTCCTTCATCCAAGGATAAAAAAGTTATGAGTATAAAGGGATTTATACTCATAAGAGTATAGTAGCCCTACGCCATATATATATATATATATATATATATATATATATATATATATATATATATATATATATATATATATATATATATATATATATATAGGAAAATGCTATGTGTACACCCATTTCGGGGTGTATATCATACACCCCATCCATCTAAGGGTGGGGGTGTGATGATGGGTCACTTGATGTGACCCGTAAAAAGTATCGCCACCATTAAAATGGTGGAGGTGTATGATGTACACCCCTTCGGGGTGTACAGGTAGCATTGCTCATATATATATATATATATATATATGCTATTATATTATTAATAATATAAAAAACTGGACCACTATAATCCTAACCGCACATCCCTTCATCTAAGGGTCAAAAAGTCAATATTACCAAGTGATTAGTACTGTTGATAATTTAGAAAAGTCAATATTATCAAGTGCTTAGTACTATTGATAATATAGTAGTCGGACTATATATATATATATATATATATATATATGTATGTAGAGAGAGAGAGAGAGCGCGCTAGGTTCCTATACTATCGGCAGTATCGGAGCTCCAGTACTATAGTCTTATTTTTTATCTTAGGGTATTCAAATCAACGATCCACTCTGTTAAATATGTCCTAGGGTTTATGAAGTTTTTAGAAATAAAATTTTAATTTTTTTCGATATCGTTTACTTAGTAAATAAATTATATCAAAAAGAATTGCAACACTCCAATACTCCGACATCGGATAGGAATGGAGTTGTGATTGGGTATATAAGAGACATGAACACTAATAATAATAATAACTAGTTTTAAGCATTTTAGGTCGGTGGTTTAGGCCCAACGAGTTATTACTACTAGCAGGTCGGGTCGTTATATTTGGTATCAGAGCTAATACTAACCGGAAGTGTGTGACGAGTCTCGGCTGAGCTTAGGTCTAAATGACAGGGTAGTGAGACAAGTCTCGTATTGCCTGGTGATCTTGGACTGTGTGTGTGTGTATGTTTGGGTCGGTGGTTTGGACCTAACGAGTTATTATTGTTAGTGGGCCAGATCGTTACATGAATGGTGAAAATTGAATAATCTTTAAAATTTGAGAATAAAATTTTTGAATTCAAAATTAAGAATGCTGATCTTGATTTAAATAGTTTAAAATATTTTCTATCAAAATTTGAATAAATTTAGATTTTTCTACACCGTTAAACTACAAACTCGCCACAGTAGCCATTGAAAATTAACAATTTTGAAATTGTTAGATTATAAAATAAATTATGCTGAAGAAATATAAATTATTTTTTCTAAAAATTTTAAATATCTTAGATCATTTTTAATGGAGTGGATCAATAATTTGAATATCCTAAAATTGAAAATGAGTATAGTACCGGAGCTCCGATACTATCGATAGTATAGAAGTCTAGCTCATATATATATATATATATATATATAATAGCACCAAGTTATTGGTGCTATTAAGTTTTTATCCATTAGATGAAAAAATATGTCATTAGGATGACGGTGGTCCCCTAAAGTTTAGTGGGTGGTTGGTTGAATAGTATGATCTAATGGTTGAAAATGATTAAAGGAGTTGATCTAATGGTGAAAAACTTGGTAGCACTAAGTTCTTGATGCTATCGATAGCATTGTAGTGGGACTATATATATAATTAGATTACTTCTAGAAGAAAATTAGGATCGATGTTTATCTCTATTTTATTTTTGGTGATAGAACATCCAAATTGATGATCAATACTATTAAATTTGATTTAAGCTATATGAACCTCCTATATTATGAATTTCTTGATTTTACGACATCATTGTCCTAGTATTCGAATACTATCAAAATTAATAATTTCCAATGACTAATATAAAGTGTTATTACGACAAATGTGAAAAAGATTTAGTTCATCACGCATGACAATAGCAAAAGGGAATCGAGAAATAAAAATAGAGAAAAAAATAAAATATATAAATATTTACGTGGTACAGTCAATATGTCGGAATACTTTATTTATTACCAAAGTAGTGTACAAAAGATGCATCTCTGACATAATTTTGACTCCAAAATACATTCATACTCTCTCTCATCCGCTGCATTAATACATAAAATAAAAAAAATATTTATATTGGTAGCTATAACCCAATAAGATTAGGACTAATCCTAATAAAATTAGACATAATGCTAACTTAACTTTTTGGATTGACCGAACTAAAATAGGACTAAAAATTCTTGGGACTTAAAAACATACTAGTTATAAGTGTATTTGAGATTAGTTGATCACTAAATATATGATGTTATAAAATCACAAAATTCAGATCTAAGGAGTTCCGATAGTTTAGATCAATTGTGCTGGTTATATTTTTGGTTAAGCATTGTAATTCAACCTGTTTAGTTTTCTGTTTCTATTAATGGGTTCGGTTGGAAATCTGGTACTTACTTCGGTATTAGATTTTGTGAATCCGCAATTCGCTCCGGTATTGCAATCCACTCCAGTACCATATAATGTTGGAATTCTGCAATGAAAATATAAAATCAGATTTTTACCATAAACCCATTCCCTCAACAGAAATTGAAACCAACACAACCACAAAAAAAAATAAAAAATAAAAATAGAAAAATATGCAGGTGAAATAAGATTCATTAACTAAGAGAAGAATTACATCTTCAATCCGAATCCTTCTCATGAATCTCTTTCATTCTTCTCTCATCTTCTATAAATCTTGAAGATTTCATTCTTTGAACATACCCGTATGTGCATCAAAAATTATAGATATCTTGACCATACTATATGGGTGTGGCTAAATCCTAACCCCAATCATATTATATGTGTGTGGTAAAATTCTACCACCCCCACCAAAATAATAGCACCTATGTTAAATTTATAGTTTATATTAAAAAGTATCCAAATCCTAATCTAAATATATTTTTATTCTAATTAATATTTAAATATTAACAAATTTATAGTTTACATTAAAAACTATCTAAATTCTAGTCTAAATATATTTTTATTCATATTTAAATATTAACAAATTTATTTCTAACAGATTTAAATATTAACTTAATCTAACTAGAATTCAACTACAAATCTAACCAAATCCTAACAGAATTAGTTTGCAAAAACCAATCCAAAGCCTCCACTGCAATACTTTTGCAAGAACTTCTATTTTTATTTTATATTTCATTTTAAGCATTGCTTGGTAATATCTAAAATATTATTAATATATTGATCCACTATATAAAAATCTTAATATAAGAATATTTTTAGAAAAGCATTCTCAAGCGTTCCTATAATATAATAAATATCTACGCTTCAAAAAGCGTCGTTGTATGAACCCTCTATTTATTGTATCAAACCAATTTATTAAATGATAAATTTTATTATTTTTTGAAAATTTTCTACACTTTAAAGAGTTAGAATTTTAAAAAAATCTTGATACTTTAAAATGTCAAAATATATTTTACCAACGTTTAGCATAAGTATCGGTATATACGTGGTGACTCTTCATTTACCGACATTTTTAAATATGACGCTAAATTAAATTAAAATTTTTTTATGCATCATTAAATATAAAAAAGTCATCCTTCAATGTTGATTTTCTTGTACCATGATACTTGTGATTCAAAAAAAATTGATTGATTAATGGATGCAGTACAAATGCATTATATAAATTTACTAACACATTAATAATTTATAAAGAGAACATTAATTTGCTTTTTTTTTTTTTAGTTTTTACAATTGTGCATTAAAACATAATCATCATTAAGTTATATTTTGATCTAATTTTGATCCATTTTGAAAAAGAACAACAATCACAACGTGAGTTTAGCACTTAATTGGGGAGCAATACTATATATAACCATCTAAGGGTGGGGGTATGGTGAGGAATCACTTCACTTGAAGTGATTTCTAAAAAACACCTTTATTCTAAGATGGATGGGAATACAGGATGTACACCCATCCATAGCATTTTCCCTTAATTGGGTGGTGGTTTCCAAGTCACCCTCCCAATATTAACACACCTATATTAACACAAGGTGTGTTTATCACTCAAGAGGTTTCTAAGTCACCCTCTAAAGCATTAAATTACTTGGTCACTAATTGTTAGTTGAGCTAGTGAGTTGATGTGTAATAATCCAGCAATTAACATTGTAATTACAAAACACGAAAAAAAGAAATTGATAATTTGATTATCTATTAATGCACTTGATTATGAGTGACACAAAATTCATTAAATGGTTGGCCAAAAATCAAATTATTGTTGTTATATGCAGATCAAGAAAGTTAAAATTGTGCGAATTGAGCGGGTTTTCATATAATTTTCACATGAAATCTAATTCATTGCGCCTAAAATTGAGCCATCTCAGTTGAAAACCGTACCAAACCATTAATTCCCCCCAACGGCTGCGTACTCAGGCTCAGGAGCGAGTGAAAAGGTCGGCAATTTGAGCGCCGCGTGTTTTTTAAATGGAGCTCATTCGTGTCTCTACGTTTGTTTATGATATCAAAAATAAAGAATTTTTCTTTATGTTAAATGCCCAAATAAATGTTGCTTTAGCTTTTTTTTTTAAAAAAAAAAAATAAATAAAAAATGTAACAGATATATAATGAAGGCATGACCCACTTTATTAAAGAAAGGACAAAAATAAATTAATAAATAATTGTGAAATTGAGTAACTCGTAATAATATAATTTTCTCTCTCTAAATTTTGGCCTATTTGCCTCCAAGTGGTCCCATTTGTGTCAGCTGATCCAGCAACATATGCAAGGGAGCTGCATCAACATGTGTTTTAGGTTGAATTATTTGAATCTGCCATACTTCCTCAGGAAATAGATCTTATATATGCAAAAGTACTTTTTAAGTAGAACTATATATCTGGATCGATCAAAAAAAATATATATATACATATATCAATAGCTTTTTTAATTATTGATAAGTTTTGAATTCCGACAATAAATATTTTCTACGAACAGAAGAACGGAAGCGAAAGCGTAGGTCAAGTTTCATTTTCGGTCGGTTGTTTGCTTTAAATTCTTCGTGAGTTGTTTGTTTTATTGTTGCTTAATTAATTACCCGGGGTGAGATTTCAGAAGCTCATTTTAATTATACGTGTGTCATAAGAAAATTAAGATATTAAATCTTTGGTTATCAAACATTTGAATTTTATTTTTCAAAGTAGAAATTGTTCGAGAAACCATGCCAAATAGGCGCCCAGTTCTTATTTTGGTGAACGCTCGACGACGTACGTAATTGACTCATTCTCAGGATTACTTACCACAGCGTTACAAACATTAATGTAAAATGTCTGACAGAGAAAATCTCAGCCCGAAATTCACGAACAGTAAAGTGTAAAAATCTGCTCTTAATTTATATCGCCGTGAGTAGTACTGTACCCACGACGAAGGTGTCGACGGTTGTGGGGCACATATAATTTGGTGCGAGGTTTGTTGTGACTGGTCAGGTCCACCACACACCGCATCCAATCTCGCAACCATCGATGCTCACGTCAACGGTTGCGGATATAGCATTACTGTCATCTGATTTGGGCAGATTTAATGGCTTGCAAGTTGCCAAAGGACAATAAATTGACCTGTCCTTATACTGGGGCTAAACTCTCCCTTTCGTTCTTTCAATCAAAAACCCTCAAGAGAAGGGGTGACAAAGAAAAATGTGTTGATTCCCTCCACTTGCAACCTACAGATGTGCACAACCTGGAGAGAAATGCTCTGGCTCCTTCCAAGCATGTATACATTTCTACTACAATCCATGTTTGTGGGTCACATAACTGAGAGGGAAAGCACTTTCTATTATTATCACAAATAAAAAGAGGATTTTCTAATAAAAGTATTAAACATTCTCAGGAGCTTAACATTTTAGTTGTGTATGTGTAACGCCACACCAAATAATTAACATTTTCTTTAGCTATCTTATATATAGTAGTTGTTAGATGTGGCTTTCAAATTAGAAATCGCTTCGATTTTATGTTTTCGGTTCGCCTACGGCTTTGCGGTGTGACGACAAAAGTTGATAAATTTTGGAAGAAGAAAAAATTGGCTCGAGCCCGAAGCCCATCACTGGCATCGAACGGAGGGTGGGGGGAGAGGGCTCCGCCTTCCGCGATACGGATCGAATCCGATAAGAAAAATCCGTTAAGAATTCCTTATTCTCCTTTCTTTTATCCTAAAGAGATTAGGCGATTGTATCATTCAGAACTTTCTTATATTACTTTTTCACATAGTGAAATCTTTCTTCTTCGCATTGCAAATAATTTTTCACGTAAATTCATATGTTTATTATTTTGTCGTGCATTTGAGATCTGCTTTCGTATGGTGATCGTTTTCTATTTCGTTGAATTTGTGCGCTCGTCGCTAACAGTAGCGCGGTAGTCACCTGTGAATGACTTTAATTAACTGAGCCTGATTTTTTTTGAATTTTTCATTTGGTGATCACTGCTTCAGCAGTGGTTGTGTTAGGTGCCAGTTTTTAGCTAGATTTTGTTAGAATAATATTCAAAATTTTTAAAACCCTTAATAATCATTTTTATTATTTTATTATTAATTTTAATTTATTTAATTTTATTGATTCTCATTTATTATCATTAAATTCTTATTAATAATCTAATTAATTTTGAACGTTTTTTTACACTCAATGTGGGCTTTAATTGCTCTCATCATGGTGATGTGAATGTTGGACAACATTCACCTTATACCTATATATATAGTGTTGTATACATGTTTACATATATATACACACACTCATACACATAAACAAGTAATTGATTCTTATTTCGATTTCATTTTCTTATATTGTTTTACTATCGGGTGTTGAAAGAAACTTCGTCAACCTCTTCCGCGGTCGTGCTCGTAGGAATGGGAGTTCCGGTCGTACCTTGGGGTGGTATCTCCGATTAATCCGCACGAAGGACGGAAATACGGCTTAGGGCAGTGCCTCGCACGCTTCCGGATCAATTTTATTTCGGTTTATTTTTATCTACAATTTCTGAAATTTTCATAGCGATTAAAGGTAAGTTCTGTCATTCAAATTTAAAAATAAACTAGTTAGATAATTTAATCACAAACAGATTTAGTGCGATTATTTTTCTAACAGTCTAAGGCGTATATCCGATTTGTTTCTGATTAAATCTAACTAGTGCTAATCCGAAAAAATATTGCATATTACATATAATTTTGTTGTCAACTTATTAGTATGTTTAACATTCAAATTTAAACATATTGGAATTAGTATTTTAAAATTTTTTAATTGCATATAGATTATTGTAATTTATTTGCTCTCTTGACTTTAAAATTATTATAAAATACTTTTATTTACTGTTTTTGGCTATAGGAAACATATATATAAAATAAAAATTTATTTACTGTTTTTAGCTACAGTAAAATATATATAAAATAAATTTTATTTGCTGTTTTAGCTACAGTAAAAATATAATAAATAAATAAAATTACTGTTTTAATTATTTTGCTACAGTATTTTTTTACAAAAATATATTACTGTTTGCTACAGTAAAAAAATACTGCTTTAATTATTATTATCCGATAGTAAATTTATTTGCAGCTGAATTTGAATCCGCAGTCAAAATTTGTATATAAAAAAAAATTTTAACCAGTCAGCACAAAGCATAATTTCATATATTTAATTTAGTTTTATCTATTCGGTGCTATTTTCGAACTGCAATTAATTTTTATAAAAAGAAATTAATAAATTCGAAGACTAGTCGACATATTAAATTGAGATAAAAGTTTGTTAGATGACTAACTTTTTATGATATTGTTTCTTTGAGTTTTATTAGATCTGAACAGAATCTTGCAGATTGTTTGACGAAAGATCTGAATAGGACTGAGGTCCTAGTGTCATCGAGGGGGATGAAACTTTGCCCATAAAGGGCCTTCCTGCAGTAGAAACCCAACCTTTGTGATAGGAGATCCCTTGAAGAAGGTTCAATGTGGTAAAAACAAGCTGTCAGGTTGGCCAAAAAGCACTTTCTACAGTTCATTTAGAGGAACTTTAGTTCCAATTCCATTCCTATGGTGAGTTGTGCTCTGTGTAGTGGTTGAGGTTGAGCTTACAGTTCTTAATGGAATCCGAGGCGATAATTTTCGCGAGATGTGACTCTATACACATCCCTGGAGAAGACCACCTATATAAGAATATTCGTATAAGGCCGCGACTATGAGATGCGGGCTGTTCATAGAAATTCTTATGAAAAATCAAGGTACTGTGCATGGTCTTTAACGCACAGACTCGCGACGGAGAATTCTGTACTGTGTGTGTGGCAGTTGAAGTCATGGTCAAAGGAACGTAGTTCAAGACCTGGTTCATTCCGATTCCTTCTGATAAAAATTACTTACACTAAGTGAGGTTAAGTCTCTTAAAGACACCTTACCTATTACATAGTATAAACACCCGATAATCTTATTTTATTTTATTTTAATTATTGAGTTTAATTCTTATTTTGAAATTTTGAATTTTGAGGGGGATTGTTAGAATAATATTCAAAATTTCTAAAACCCTCAATAATCATTTTTATTATTTTATTATTAATTTTAATTTATTTAATTCTATTGATTCTCATTTATTATCATTTAATTCTTATTAATAATCTAATTAATTTTGAACGTTTTTTTACACTCAATGTGGGCTTTAATTGCTCTCATCATGGTGATGTGAATGTTGGACAACATTCACCTTACACCTATATATATAGTGTTGTATACATGTTTACATATATATACACACACTCATACACATACACAAGTAATTGATTTTTATTTCGATTTTATTTTCTTATATTGTTTTACTATCGGGCATTGAAAGAAATTTCGTCAACCTCTTCCGCGGTCGTGCTCGTACGAAGGGGAGTTCCGGTCGTACCTTGGGGTGGTATCTCCGATTAATCCGCACGAAGGACGGAAATACGCCTTAGGGCAGTGCCTCGCACGCTTCCGGATCAATTTTATTTCGGTTTATTTTTATCTACAATTTCTGAAATTTTTATAGCGATTAAAGATAAGTTCTGTCATTCAAATTTAAACATAAACTAGTTAGATAATTTAATCACAAACAGATTTAGTGCGATTATTTTTCTAACAGATTTTGCTTTATTACTATTGCTTTCTCATGATCTTGTAAATAAATATAATATAATATAATATAATATAATATAATACTTAGATTTGAAAGGACAGAATAACCAAAATAATTTACCCACTTAATTAATAACGAATAAGTTGATTTGAAAACACACATTAAATGTGTTAATTGTCATCATAAATAAGGTTTAGACACATTCAACACATAGTGAAAAATCAAAGTCACCAGAGAATATGCACATTTAATGTGTGAGTTATCAAATGAAAGATCTAAAGTCTAAATGAATGTGACATTCTTCATTATAGGTTGATATAACTCAAAGATGAAAAATTAAAGATTGTAATGGTTTACATAGGAGAAATGTTCTTACCAATTCTCCTTGACGCATGGAAGGAGCTCCGAAAGAAACTACAAATAAGGCACTCTTGGTACATGCATCTCCCCTCTCAAGCATTCGCGCAGTAGTTCGCGACTCCATCTATTTGAAGTTTAGTGAAAGGAAGCAGCAAATGAAGAAAAATTAAGAAAGAATCGAAGAGGAAGCATACACTTCGATCCTATATATATAATTTATTTCGATCCATGGTTCAAAGTATGATGATCTTATTGATTTTGATTATATGTGGTTTGTAAAATAATAGCCCAAGATCCTAAATTTTGCCAACACAAGTTAGTTAATTTTTTCCACTCTCATCTAATGAGTCATGCACATAGAGAATAAACTTATTTCTTACCTTCAAGCAGGAATTGAAAAAAGAAATTGGTTGTTGTAAGTTTCAATGATCAGTCGTAATTATCACAGCCAAATATGCTAAAAGAAGACTTTAATTTTGTTTGTGTTGGATCGAGATAAAGTCACGTTTAATTTCGACTCGGTTTTACGTTCTGAGTGTCGAGGTTTTAAGGTTTCTGGATGCGTAGTTTGGAATCACACATTGACTCCAGAACTGGTGGCAACATTCTGCAGAATCCAAACGAGGTGTTGGTTGGTTGGGCTGAAAGTTGGTCTCGGAACATGACACTATGCAAAGCGTTAGGTTTCAAAACGCCTGATTTGGTTTTGGAATTAGAGTCCGTGACAAGCAGTAATTTTTAGTTGGATGCAGCTCCAACTTAATATAATCTTGTGCTTTAAGATTATTAATTGTTACATATGTCTCAAATTTTAATCCTGTAAATTTTTCTAACTCTAATCTTTTTTGGTTATTAATTAAGTTAATTTTAAATTATGTCTAATCTGATTGAGATCGATTATTTCTAATCTTAGTGAATTTGTATTATAAGACGCTGTATTTAGGATTTAGCCACTATTATAAATCTATTAATTTGAGGCGGCGGATAAGAAGATGTATGGATGTATTTTTGGAATTAGTTGTGAGAAACATATTTTGTACACCACTTCGATTATGATGAAAGTTTTCGCTGTTAATTAGATGTATGCCCTAGAAGCCAATCTGGCCGACACATGTATTCTTTATAGGATATAAATTTATATTTGACATTTTACATTATGAATATTATTGGATTTTTAATTATTTTCATTCATGTTGTGTATGTGTTCATAAATTGTCCAAGGAATAATTAAGTTGATTATACGTATTCTCAAGAGTTGAGAATTTGAGACATGTATCATTAGTGATTAATTCCTAAATGCTCCTAATCAATGGATCATCACAGGGACAGTGATTGATCCGGTGAGATTGGTGCACAGGTCGCTTCCCTTTTAGGGTAGATAAGTCTCGAATCAACAGTGTGGGGACATTGGACCGAATGTGCAGGTGGTTGTTGGAAAACAAGGGTACCGAGCGTGACCATCACGAGAAGTCACTTGGATGTCTACTCACTCGTCAATGACTTACTCGATATTGCAGTAGTGTGACTAGTCCTTTGACCTGCGGTGACTTTGACCTGCGGTGGCTCGACTATTCACAATGAGGTTACTGTAGTTTGACTATACATACACTTGATCCCTAGCCATTTGGGCCATTGCGGTGCATGTTGGCTGCAGTAGGTTCGTTGTAGAAATAGAATGTGCACCTATATGAAATCTATCAACCTTAGTTAGATAAAGAAGTTAGTCCTATGATGTAGTAACCAAGAATTTAAAATTTTAAATTTAAATTTAAATTTATTTTCCTAGAATTTCTATGAGTTAAAATTTTGAATTTTCAAAGTTTTTGCAAAACTGTCTCCCAGTTTACGTATCCGGACCCGAACTCAGCAAAATAAAATTGCCACTTGATCTGTCTCGTCAAACTGAATGAGATGGCGCGATCCGATTTTCTGTTTGATGAGCCTATTGCCTCGAAAATGGTGCAAAACGGACTATAGGTCATAACTTAAGTTGTGAATAGTAACCCTATAAGTTTTTTAGATTTCTGACCAACGTTGGCCAATCGATTGTTCGGAATTCGAATCTGACAATCCAAATACTCGATTTGATCGGTCTCGTCATTCTGAGCGCAATTGCACAGTCCGTTTTTATATTCGACGAGCCTAGATCATCAAAAAGCGTGCCAAACAGTGAAATGCACTGTTAAAGATGGATCGAGAAGCTATCGAGGCTTAAACTCAACAAACCAAAATTGTTACTCGATAAGTTTCGATAAGTTCGTTTTTCAGTTTGGCGACCCAAGAGTCTCGAAATGTGAAAAAATGATAAAAAAATGGTATTTTCACATGCATGCAAATATTTTATGGACCAAAGAGATTAAGGCTTTTTGGGGAGGGACTTCTCTGCGTTTTGAAGCTATAGTAGGGAGCTCGTGGCTGGGAACAGCAAGTGCAGGGACTACTTTGCAATTTTACTTTCAAAACTCCATTAATGGTCATTTGACCATGGGAGCGTGTGCCTTAGCATTTAACTCGAACCAGAGCTCCACCACGACTCTTCCAACTTCCTCCTCTCTTCCCCAAGCGTCGCCACCACCTTCCTAGTCCTGGGCCGCCGGGAAACTAGGTCCCAAGCAAGTTATCATTTGCTCTCGGGCTGGGATGAAGCATAGGGCACCAAGTCCTTGAAGCTTTCTCCCATAGCACCCTGAGGCCTTCTCCAACCTCCAGAAGACAAGCCCAAGGGAGCCCGGGACCTGCCGTGGCCGCGCATCGCCGGAGGCAAAAACTAGCTTCTTCCTTTTCTTCCTCAACTCTAGCGAGATGAGTTCTTTGTTTCCCTCGGGTTTCCTTGCCTAGAACTTCTTACAGTAGCCTCTGTTACGGAATTTGAGTTGGCGTATTTCGTGAATTCGGTTAAGTCTTGAAGATTGAAGATAAAGAAAGTTGGATCATTTAACTCAATCTCAAGAAAGAAGAATTCAAAAGGATCAGGTATGTTTAACTAATTATTTTTGGTGATCCGAATACTTCTTATAGTGTAGAATCACTTGGATGAATTTTTAATTGCATAAAAATCAAAAACTGGACTTGGGACATGTTCAGGATCCGGATCAGACTTTCCAATCCGGATCCCGAAGGGTGTTCGTTCATACACCAGTTCAATCCGGATCGTAGCCTTCCTTGATCCGGATCCCGAACACTGGTTTTACCATGTTTTATGAACGATCCGGATCAGGCTTTGCAATCCGGATCCCGAATGTTGGTGTTTGGTGAAACTGTATGAACGATCCGGATCAGACACTTCGATCCGGATCCCGAACCTTGGTTTTTCTGGAAACTATTTGTCTCGTTACTGCAATCCGGATCGCCGAAGTCCGATCCGGATCGTCGTCATGTAAAATTCCAGAAAATGATAGTTTTTTATTCTTATCCTCTTTCAATGGTTTCTAACCTATAAATAGACCCTTTAATTCATCTTTTAGGGTAACGACGAAAAGGCCATATAATCTTGCAAAATCAAAAGACGGCCATATAGATCCACATATAGAGAAGAAAGGAAATCATAGATTCTATCTTATGTTTCTTCATCTATATTGATTGATTTGATTCTAGGTTTTCATACTCATATTTTGAGTAGAATCAAATCAATGAATACTTAGATGGTATTTCCGATCTATTTCTAATCTAAGTATTCGGCGGATCATCACCACCCAAAAACAACGATTTATCCCAAATCGGCACGTGGACTCGCGTGGGCTTGTGGATTCAAGGTGCAACCGCTCTCGTGGATTCGGAGCGAGGTACGTTCGTGGATTCGAAGCGTGCTACTGGGTGAAGACCGTGGATTCGGTCGGACGTCGTGGACTCGACGTTGGATGCCGTGGATTCGGCGTTGGACGCAGATCGTGGATTCGAGAAGCGTCGTGGAGCGAGCGGAGAAGATCAACTGGGAGCGTATGGAAAAGGTTGAGTCGTCTGTGAGTACGGTATATCACCTTGTACGTGTTTAATTCTAGTGGATTTCACCGTGTTATCGGCCCCGTGGTTTTTTACTCCGGTTTGGAGTTTTCCACGTAAAAATCTCTGCGTGTTATTTATTTTTCCGCATTGGGTTTTATATCGCAAAGATTTTTGAGTGTTTATTGTTTACACCTATTCACCCCCCTCTAGGTATTTTTTCCCCTATTTAGATCCAATTATACATAACCCAACAGCCTCATTGGTGTCTAGGGACTCCCCTTGCCCGGCCTAGTGGTCGGGGAAGCGCCGGGTTGCCGGCGATGGAATTGCACCGTCTAAACCCTAGGTTTGCTTCGCCTCAAGCAAGGGCTGCACTCAACGACTTTGGATAGGATCTAAAATGTTGAGTTGCTTCTGTTGGACCTATTGAAGCTTCCTATGAAGTTTGGAGAAGTCTGGTTTGGTGTGGAGGTGGCTAAGGAAAGCCCTAGCTTCGGGTTGTTATTGTTTGGCCGAGCTTCCTCCACTGCCGCCGCCGTCGCTTCCCGCCGCCGGCCATGCACCCAGCAACCTTCTGTTGGTGAGCCCTCGACTTCACTCAACCCTATGAGCTTGATGCTTACCTCAAAGATGAGTTTGGTTGGGTGGATAATTACTTGTAGCAACCTAAGCCCTTGGAGACTTAGCTTGCTCCATCTCTTGTTCCAGTAGCCTAGCTACACCTCCAAGGTGAGCTTCTAAGTCTCCACGATTTCCTAAGCATGATGCTCACCTCCGATCTGAAAATGACTGAGTGGATGAGCCGTAGTTGCAACCTAAGCTTTGTAGGTTTAGGCTAGGTTGACCAAGAGTTGTCCTCAGGTCTTGTGCTGCTCCCAAATGGTGAGCACAGTGTTTAGTGCGTCGAGGCCCACCTACTGGTGGCCTCGGTTAAGTTCAAAAGTGCTTAAGGGTTGACTACTAGCTTAAAAAGTATTAAAAAGTATATAGTAATGCAATTATTGTAAACCCTAGGGATCTAAATGCAATTGTGACCTTGTAGGTTGTCTTGGGCTGTGCGCTCATGATCTCTAAACCTTTCGTTGGAGATCCGACGGCTTCTGCTGAGCGGTAATTGGATATCGATACGTAAATTGGCAAAATCGCCGGTTTATCGGCAATTCGGCATTAATCACGTAATTCGAGAAATTGCTGTAGAGTACCGGGGCTTCGTATAGTGCACCGACTTCATAAGATAGTGTGGTGCGGTGAAATCGCCCGCAACATGTTGCATGTTCAGAATCTGATTACGCTTGAGTTCGGGATGATTCGAGTCAACGCGGGAGCCTCCGGATCGAAAAGTGAGTTGACGGCGTCGAAATTGGAAGCCTCAGTTTGAATCAGCATTTTGGGGCATTGCGTACCGGTACGCAAGGATGGGTACCAGAACGAATTGCTCGAGGATCCGACAGAGAGGTTCGGTTGGGGAATCAGCAGGAATTTTTCTAAGTCCCTGGGTACTGGTACTAAGTGGTGTGTACCGGTACGCCAGTTCCCAAATGTATTGAGTACCGAAATGCTGGATAGGGTACCGGAACCCAGTGTTAGTCTGGGCAGAGTTGGTTCTCGGGAGTGGAAATTTGTGCTTGGGTACTGGTACTGAGCACCCGAGTATCGGTACTCAACCTCCAGATCTTGGGGTAGTGAGGGTAAAAGAGTAATTTCACTTCCTACTCACCCCCTGCACGACATCAACTCCCCTTTGCTTTATATATAGACCATTCTCCTCTTCTTTTCCTGTGGGATCCAAGGAAAGAAAGAGAGAAAGAACGAGAGGGAGAAAGAAGGGAGAGAGAGTTGGACGGGGAGCTTCGGCTGGGTGATTGCGCGAAGCCGACAGCGGGAGTGCGAGTGTGCATACTGTGAGCACTAGGTGGATTTTCTTCGCGCCGAAGCTTCGTGTGTCGATCGAGAGCGTGTTGGAGAGCTTGTCCTGTTGAGGAAAGCTCAGATTGGAGCCTGCGCGCGCGAGAAGCAACAGTAGAGGTGAGTACTGTGTTGTTCCAAGTTTTTGGATTTTTCGTAGATTTTTGGATTTTGGCTGAGATTGGATATTTGAGTTTTGGACTGAGGTTCCATTCTCTTTTCTTCTTCCCTATGATGAGAGGGGCAGCTTGGTGCTGCGTGGGCTGTTGGAACCCCCGAGTGCCCTGTGCACTGTGCGGAGCCGCGGAGGAGCGCGGACTCGGTGCGCAGGAGGGTTGGCGGAGCGATGGCTGTTTCGACTTGAGCGCAGATGAAGCCCTGTTACAGGCTATGGGAGTGAGCTGAGAGCTCCTGGAGGTTCCCCTTTGGGCCGCGGCAAAGGTGCGCGCGACCGTGAGACGAGGTGTTGTTTCGACGGATTTTTGGCTGTGAGTGGTTCGGCGCTTCACCGATTTCAGCGTTGCCTGTGGAAAGCGATCCAGGTGGGTTGGAAATTCTTCAAGATGTATGGAATGCCTTCTAATGCTATTGTATGCATGTATAGCATGTCTAGCTTATCTGTTATTATAGCTGGTAAACCTGATAATTGCTTAGAAAATTACAGAAAGACAACCTTGAGCCCCAGATATTTTTAGCATGATCTAGAGATGATTTGACACTAGACTACATATTTTCTTGACATTCGGGATGCATCTGGACATTCATAAAATTTCTGTAACTGGTTTTAAGTTAAACTCTGATTTTTTAGTGTTTTAAAATATCGAGAGCATTATGGATGGTCCAGATAGTTCGGGATGCATGTATCCTTGTGCCAGGGGGCTGAGCGGATTTTTAGAGCTCTGTAGGATGAGTTTCTAGTGTCATGAGAGATTAAGCATTTGTTTCACTTCGGGGGCGGAAGCTACGGGCGGCTGTGCCTGCAGCCTGTTCTTGTTTAATTTGGGTTGTAGGCGTCAGTCTTTCGAAATTTCCGGGCCTTTTATGTGAGAGATTGATGACTGATTCCATTGTTGGGTCGAAAGCTACGGGCAGCTGTGCTTGCGGCCTGTTCTTGTTTGATTTGGGTTGTAGGTGTTAGTCTTTCGGAATATTCTGCCCTTCATGGAAGTCGATTGTTTACTCTAGATCATGGGTTGGGCATTAGTAGATTTAGTCGTGGAGGGGTTCTCCGACTTAGCTATGTTTATTTGGGCTTTATCAGATTGAGTCGTGGAGGGTTCTCCGACTTAGCTATGTTATTTAGGCTTTATCAGATTGAGTCGTGGAGGGTTCTCCGACTTCGCTATGTTATTTGGGCATTGTTAGATTGAGTCGTGAATGGTTCTCCGACTGAGTTATGGTTATTTGGGTATTCGAGTTTCCGATCTGTTTGATCGTGGATTATAGCCTGCAGATGCCGCTTCTTTTTATGCCAGATGAGACACGCTTGAGCTCGGTGGGATCGCTCTCCTCGAGTTACGCTCCGGATGCGATGATGATGCGCCTAGTTGATACGCTAGAGGTCGCTTTGCGTGATACTGAGATAGTTTGATGAGACGTCCTGGTTGATACACTAGGGGGCGCAGGCTTGACTGGACCCGATGTGGCAGTCACTGAGATTGGGTTATGTGAGCACCTCGTGAGCGAGTGGATGCATAGCATGTTCTTAGTTGAGTTTTTCCTTTGAGCATAATACTTGAGGCATATTAGCTGTAGTTTCATTCCAGCTTTCATATTATCTACCTGCATACCTATTTGTTTTGCCTCCAGTAGACTTAGTGGGCATACCGTGGATATTGGTGACGGTACCCACTGGGAACTACCTTCTACAGTAGTTCTCACACCCGCTGCGGTGACAGGTTTTTCAGAGGTTGTTGTTTCGGCTTGTGTTCGTGCGGAGACAGCTAATCGAGGTGAGGGCGTGGCCGCATAGCTCCTTACCCTTTTTACTTGAGAGTCAGAGGTAGATGTACCATGTATTTTTTCTGATTCCACTTTTGTACTGGACAGTCTGTGAGATCTGTATTTATATTTATTTACATAGTGGGAGAGACTATGTATTGAGGATTTATTTTATTCAGATGTTCAGTTTATGATTCTGTAGCTACTAGTTTTATTTCAGCTCTGATACATGTTTAGCTATAGATCTTACTTGCAGGTTAGTCGCTTTGTCTCTGCGGGGATTCTCGTGTAGATGGCGGATCTGTTGGCGAGCCCGGGTCGCAATTTCGACCGCGGGGCGTGACAATTGCGTTGGTTAATTATTGTTGCCGGATGTTCCTGGCTGTTCCCCGCACTGTCCTGGTGGATCCAGTGGCTTTGGTTTGTTGCTGGCGACTCTCGAAACCAAAATAGGTTCTTCCGGGGGTATTTTGGTAATTATGGTACCGATTGAGTTTAGAATCGCACCTAGTGGTATGTCTTTGCATGAACATTTTCAGTAAAATGTTCTGGGGCCGCACGTCAAGTTTCGTTGAATTCGAAAATCAGCAGGCGCGGATCGGGTCACAGTTGAACGATCGGCGGATTTTCGGCAGATTTTGGGAATCTAGTAAAGCTCTATGTTTAAGCTACCTGCACGTAGTAAGTCTGTGGGTTGGGTATGAGTGAGTCTATTTCTGATCAGTGTACATGATCCAGGTTCCAGCAGTCAGATTCTAGCCCGCGAGCCTTCCAGCGAAGTTTAGGACCGCCTATATTGAGGTGGGTTTTCTTCGGTCCGGGCTTTATCATCTCGACCCTATGGGCTACCGTAATTGGTCGGACCCCTGTGCTTCATGATAGGCTTGATTTTATCCTTGAGCATTCTTTTCATTGCTTGATTGGTCATCAGTATACTTAGATTATATCTGGACATCTATCATGCTTGATTGATCATTTGTTGGATATTAGTATACCTTGATTACTTCTGGACATCTATCATGCTTGATTGATCATTTGTTGGATATTAGTATACCTTGATTATATCTAGACATCTATCATGTTTTATTGGTCATTAGTTGGATATCAGATTATACTTACACATTTATCATACTTGATTGGTCATCAGTGTACTTTGATTATATCTGGATATATGCCATGTATGATTGGTCATTACTTTGATTACTTTTATTCAGACAGTTCATGACTCCTTACTTTCAGTACTGCATGATATGACACAGGATTGGTATACAGATACTTGCATCCCTTTTGGGATTTTCGACTTGTTGCCGATTTACCGGTCTTTCGACCGTGAGCTTTGAGCATCAGCATTGTGATCGCCGTACACCCACTGTACACTGGCGTACATCGATGGTTTGGCCACCGTCATGATGTTCTTTACCGGTAGAGTGGTCGATATGACCCGTGAGCCCTTTCGGCAGTATCGTTGGTACAAGGAAACCTTTCGGCAATATCGTTGGATACAGGGGAACCCTTCGGCGGTACCGTTGGGAAACCCTTTCGGCTGTATTCTTGGTACAGGGATTACTGTCAGTTTCTGCTAGGTGTTTCTGCTATGGCATTAACCTGAGGTCCCAGTGACCAAAAAGGAAGCATCGATTGGATACTTAGGTTTCTATTATTGAGGCATCATTTATATATATGTTCAGCATGCTCTAGCACATGTACTCTTATATATGCTCAATATCATGATTATGATTTAGATCTCTATTTTAGTATGCTCTTGCACTTGTATTTCTGTACCCTTATATGCTCAGTATTGTAATTATGATTCATTCAGTTATCTGCTTATCTATATCTGCCCTTACCTACTGATCATCTACTATCCGCTAATTATTGTATGCCAGTAGGTACGATTTGCTATCACTACAAGAAAATTGCCCTGTAACGAAAGGAAAAGTCGTCGTTATTGTTCCATTTTTCGTCGTTAAAAATAAATAACGACGGAATAAAATCTCGTCGTCACCCGTCGTTATAGCTTTCCTCGTTAAAAGAATTAACGACGGTTTAGAAAAACCGGTCGTTATTGCTTTTTAACGACGGTGAAATCTCCGGTCGTTAATCAATACTTTAACGACCAATATTTTCGTCGCTAATAATTAAATTATTACGAAATAATATGACAATAACGACTAAAATTATCGTCGCTAAAAGTAAACCTTTAGAAAAAGGGTATAATAATAACGACCAGTATTTTGGTCGCTAAAAATGTACGTTTTGAAAAAAGTATAATAATAACGACCAGTATTTTGATCGCTAATAAATATATAATAATACAACATATATATTACTATTAAACCATATATCAACAAATACAATAAAGAAGACATTACATTCAATTAAAAATACATTCACATACACACCATTTTGTCAAAATAATTATAAAATGTATTGTCATCAAACATGCAACCATCACATACACACCATTTCAAGTCTACATATAAAGTTGCCAAAATATTTACTAAATTAAAAGTAATCATTCCAAAATAAACATGCAACCATCCATTGTGCTTCGAAAGAAGAACGGAAAAAAAATAATTGGAAATCTAGTCTGTTGGCTTCAAGACGATCCTCTTGCTCAAATACGTACATCTTCAGTTATCTGTAAAAGAATAACTCAGAGTACAGGCAGTGATGCTGGTTGAGGGGTATTCTGATTTGGTTGTGGCAATAACGCCCTGTCTTTGTTGAAAGCATCAAGAAGTAGCATTGCCTGAAAGAAAGAAAAGACATCATCTTGCAAATAGCTAAACAATGCATAAGCATACATGGAATAGCAACATATACTGATTAGTAATGGCTAAAGTCTACATCCTAGAATACTTTGAGGTTTCCAATGACTGCAGTTCAGAAGGGTACCTGTTTATCAGCTCTTTTGGCTCGTAGCTCTTCGATCACTTCCAAAGCCCGAATTTTACTATCACTTTTTCCTTCAAAATCTGAATTTTCATGAAGTGCGGGCACCCATTACTAATTTTTTACCACAAGGAAATGATTGTTTAGAAAATTAATTATTACAGTGAAACGAGGCAATAGTCGTGAACATTTGGTACATAAAAGAAAAAAGCAAAAAAATCAGGAAACGCGAAGAAACAATCTAGACGAACTGAATTAGTGATGAATCTTGTAACAGGCAACTTGCAAAATCTGGAGAATCTAAATTTCAGAAAACATGTCATTTCTCAACTAAAAGAAACAAATTTTATGGCCGTCAAGCATATTTATCATTAGAACTCTCTAGAAAATGTACAAGCAGAAAATTTATGGTGATTTTGTGTCCCATAAAAGTTGGATTTTCTCATTGTAATGAAACAATTATGGGCATAGCCACAAGCAAAGTTTTGTTACTTTAGTAGGAGCTAAGCAATTTGATTTCTTTACAAAGTTGCAACCGACATAAGTCCAACCTCAGTACAAATGAATGGAAAAAAGGTTCTAGAAAATATAGGAAATGGAGTCTGTGAAGCTAAATTCACCTATTAAAGAATCAAAGAAACTTCAAGATAGGAAAATAAGTACAAACATCTATTCAAGTGCCGTTTCTTGTATTCTTCAGTCTCATCATGCTCTTCAGCTTCCTCATTTGCAGCAACCTCCTTGTCTTTCCCTGAAATTGTAGTAGCAATAGCATGGAAAAAGGTTTAAAGACACATAATAGAATCCTGATCATTTTATAAAACAAGAACTAAGCAGACTAAATAGTTTATAAGGTGATGGCATAAAAATAATTGAAAGCCTCCCCACACGAACACAAAATAGACAAAGATGAAAATAAAACAACTAAACAAAATTGAAATCAGATGATTAAGAGAAAGCTCCAGTAATCTCACATCTGATTGGGTGAAAAATAGAATCTTGCTTTGGCAAAGACCTGTTTTCCTAAAGTCGCAAGCACAATCAAAGACTCGCCACTCCTAATTGTTCAAGCACTGCAGTAGTAAAAAAAATTAGCTTTAAATCAATATGGAAAAAGAATTAGCCATTTACAAGGGAAACTAACAACCCTAAACTCTCTCACCAAATCCAGAAATCTTATTCTCTGAACAAAAGCAAACAAACCAGCTAATGAAACAGCCTATTCAAAGGGAGTAGTTAATTAATTAAACTAAAGTACCTGATCTAAGATGAGTTTTTTAATATGTACTTGGTGTCCTTTTTTTGACTCAGTTGATTAGAACTAGGTAAAAGAATTTCTAAATGTATCATAAAATTAATAATTAACCAGAAATTAAATGTAAGATTGTGTCTATAGTTTCTAGAGAGAAGCTGTTAACTTAAACATAAGTGCCGACAAAAACAGTTATCAGCAACAAATAAACAGCCCAAATGAGTTCTCATTTATACTTAATCAACTTTAAACATAGTAGTTTAGTCATAACACCGTACTGTGCAAAGTTGGGTGTATGCAATACTCTTCCTCCGAACGAAACCTATCACTATGCATTGCATATGCTCAACTTACAGAACTCGTGCAAAAGCGTGCAAAATGCGTACCTCTGTAGTATTTCATCCAACAATCATGATTCCCTAATGAAATATAATTTAGCTGAAAGGGTTCTGGATGCCCCATTGTTGCACGGATGGAACCCCATTGAGACTTGGGATCTCCCCGAGCAAACTCAGTACCATCAAGAATATTCTGCAATAGCGAGGAAATAAGAAGCTGTTAATGCGCACTAGATGTCGCATGCATAGCAGCAATATTTTAGAGGTGTGAAGCTTAATACATTTAACTTTCAGCTACCAAAGCTTCACTATAAAATTAGGGAGTCAGCCGCATGCATATGCTAAGATGCTTCCAAGTCATAAGAAGGATGAGGAAGAAAACTAAAACCATAATCCTAGGATACAGATTTAGAGAACAAATTAATATTAACTAAAAAGACTACATTCCTGTCGACATTACAAACTTGTCCATATGCCAGTGATTGAAAATTTTTGTTAATACCTTATCAATGGCAAGTGATTAATTAATCAGCAAATACATGCATGTACAAAGCCTGAGATAACCGAAGGGCTAACTTGATCATTGTGACTGATTCCTGTCGCATAAAAAAAAGGTTTGAATGAAATTTTTTAAGGTCTAATTCTGTCTCCATGAGAATAGCTCTTTTGAGGAGATAATTTGTTACCGCTATTGGCTACCCATACGGGGGAAGCACCTAGGTCCTCTGCTAGCTGCAGTAAGTCAACACCAATAACCAAATCAGCGGAGTTACTGAGATTGAAATGGTTTGTAAATTAAGAAATTTCTTTATTCAAATAAAAACAAGATACCGGCCACTTGAAGAAACTCAAAGAAACCAAGTCCATCATCTGTCCAGTACTTCCATACATCATTAAAATGACCAGCCCGCTCTTCCCACGGACCCACGGTTTCACTCCACTGAAAAGATGACAAGCTAAACCAAACCCTGCATGTGATTTTTAAATCTCTAAATTACCAAAGCATCAATCACCAAAAATCGTACAAAATTCACGATACCAATCATAATCTAAAAACACAATAATGAGTTAATCATAAAAAGCTCAATTAAGGAGAAAGAACACATTAATAACGCTCACCTCTTGGATGCAGTAATCCATTGCCATCATATGGCCAGCGCTGCTGGTGCTCCATCGCCGGCCAGAGGCGAAGCATTAGCTGCCGGGTCTCCTCGAGACGACGGCTGCGAAGAAGGGCCTTGATAAGAACGGTGCGCGTGAGGGAATTGGGGGCGACGCCAGCGGAGGGCATCTCATCGAGCAGGTGGCGAGCGACGTCGGCATCATCGAGGCGGGCGTAGCCATTGAGGAGGGTTGTGTAGGAGACAGCGTCGGGGGGCGGCCCTGTAGCACATCTTGAGGAGGAAGCGGTGGGCGTGGAAAGGAAGGGGGAAGGGGAGGGGGCATGGCGGAGGTGGAGGAGGAGGCGGCGGTAGGCTTCGACGGAGTGGCCGAAGGAGCAAAGGGCTCGGAGAACGGCGGCGAGGTCGGGGCCGTTGGGGCGGTAGCCGCGGAGGCGGTCGAGGAGGCGGAGGGCCTCGTCGGGGTCAGGGTCGGCGGCGGAGCAAAGCGCGCGGATCAACATCCGCAGGTAGGCCTCGGCGGAGGGGGTCGGGTCCGGGTGGAGGGGGGAGGGTCGGAGGAGTTGGGCGAGGTAGGGAAGGAGAGAGGGAGGTGGAGCGGGCATCCATCTCAAAAAAAATTGCAGCTACAATGGGGCAGAGGATAGAAGAAGAAGGAAGAAGGGACGAGAGAGATGCTTATCTGTGCTAGGGTTTTTTTATTTTTTTGCTAAGTGAAAGATGGTATTGAAAAATTTCCCCCAACGCTTGTAGCGACCACGTATTGCACCCGTCGTTAATTTACTTACTTTTAGCGACCATTTTGTTGCTTTTAGCGACGAAGTATATATTGCACCCGTCGTTAATTTACTTACTTTTAGCGACCATTTTGTTGCTTTTAGCGACGAAGTATTGTACCCGTCGTTAATTTGATTATTTTTAACGACCATTAATTGCGCCCGTCGTTAATTGATTACTTTTAACGACCACTTATTGCGCCCGTCGTTAAAAATTAGTCGTTATAGCTATAATTTCTTGTAGTGTATTTCTCGGCCCGTCGTACCCACTGGGATACACTTATATTGTATCTCACATCTCTTGGTGACTATTTTTCAGGTCTGTCGGGTGATGGGATGTCGAGACGAGTTGGTGAGGCTGTCACGATAAAGTTGTCCCCTTGATGATGCGTTAGACTCTAGTTTACCTATTTTACAGTATATTATGTCTTTGAACTGTTATGAACTGTGTGATGTATAAATTACTTAATGTCTAGTCTGGATGATAAAGAATTGAGATAATTATGTTTAGTATGCTTAAGACTATTCTGATGACAGCTGTATTTGCTTAGCCGTGCATGTATAGGGAAGGCTCTATCCAAGAGGACAGAATTTTCTATACATGTAGCGATTTGCTCATGCCCTGGATATATGCTTTAAACTCTTATTGATAAAAAAAATAAAATTACTGCTTTTTGAAACTCGGGGCGTGACAGTGATTTATGAGATTGAGTTTAGAGGAGCTTGGCCAAGGCAGAGTAAATAACGGAAAGGGTTTCCGATATTAGAAACTCGAGTCGAATAAATTTGACATATGACAGATGGTGGGGTTTGACGAGCAATTCTATGACCTCCGTCTAGTCGGGACTCCTGATAAAATAATTGTATCATACGTTAACTGCACCTAGAGGTTCAGTTTTCCATTATACTGGAATGCCAGTACATGCCGCTATGCATCACTGGTGGATTGTGGGACTCACGAGAATTATCTGGATGATCGATAATTCTTATTGGGCTGAGTTGAAATTATTCTGATCCACTGAAAAGAGTTTCAGCGATATTGTTGATGGTGATCATAATATATCTCACTATCAGATAGAATAGAACCATGAGGTCACACACATAAAAGGTTATGACTGATCGAATAGTTGGATTGCGATTTTTGAATCGCCTGAGAACTTAATTATCAATATGTTGATAATTAGATTAATTTATAATTATTACAAATTAGGGGTATTAAAGTACAAATGTTGCAAGAGATGACTTACTAATAGTTAGTGAGTTGTGAGAGGACTTAAGTGCAAATATTGCGTTAATGATTTGATTTGATCAAATTAGGATTGAGTTCAAGTCGAATTAAATTAGGATTTAATCGATTGAACCGATTACGGATAAAATAAACTTAAATCTAAATTTAAGTTTATCCTAATGCTTATCTTATGTTTATTTTAATGATTATAAAAGGGTGATAAATATTTCTCTTTATACGTATGATAGTTTTTAAGAAAAAAAAAAAAGAAAAGAAAAAAAAAATCCTAGTCATCATTTTTTTTTTCTCCTCTTTCTCAGATTCTCTGCTACAAGGGAGCTAGCCCGGTGAGAACTTCGGCACCCCGATGAGAACTTCGATTAGATCGACAACCTCGTGTCAACAAAACCTCGGCACCTCGGTGAAAACTTCGATCAGATCGACAATCTCGTGTCAACAAAACCTCGGCACCCCGGTGAAAATTTTGATCCGATCAACAACCTCGTGTCAACAACCAACCTCGTGTCAACAACCTTTCTCCTCTTTCTCAGATTCTCTGCTGCAAGGGAGCTAGCACCCCGGTGAGAACTTCGATCAGATCGACAATCTCGTGTCAACAACCTCATGTGGATACCTATAAAGGCCGGACGCTTGTGCAGCTTCAAGAAAACCAAATTCTACGATCATCAAATTGCGGTGTAAATCTCCCCGCGCAAAGGTGAAGATTAGATCTTCATTTTTCGTTTAATCTTAAATACATGAGGATCCTATTTTGCATGTTTTAGAGATCAAATCTCAAATATTTGTTTATTTGATTTCTTTTTTCGCTGCTTTTATTTTGCGCAATATTCTAACATTCGCTCCATCTTCGTCCGTGGACGTAGGCAAGTAGCCTAACCACGTAAATATTTGTGTGTTTTATTTGTTATTCTCTCTTCTTCAATTCTCTTTTGGTATTTTCGTGTTCAACGAACTAGATTTTTTTTGCTTTTGTCATAACATGGATGGTCCAAAATAATTTTATGGAGGGTTTTTAAGTGGAGATCGGCAGTTAGAGTTAATCGGAAGACTCGGATAAATGATGGTGATCTATTTCTGCTCGTATTGAAGTTTTGAGTATTTAAATCTTGTAATCCCTATTTTAGAGCTTTAGAGCTTTAGATCTCTCTTGTAAGAAATCATAATTATGAAAGAAAACGTAAAAAAGTCTTAGAGAGAGACTTCTGGTATCCAATCTACTTCTTGTGCTATGTGACGGTGATTAATTGAACAAAACATTGAGAAGGTTTTATCAGTGGACGTAGATTGATACATTATTGGTCGAACAATATAAATTTCTTATGTTGTTGTTCTCTTAGTTCTTTGTTTTACTCATTCTTAATTATCTTCTTGATCGATCTCGTCTAACTTTCTCTATATAAGCCTTTGGTTTTTCACTGCTCTTATATACCGTAAGAATTTGAGGCATGCTGGACTACCCCTTAACCGGTTCCCTACTCGAAGCCGACAATAATAATAGTTATGGTCTTTCCTGGAAATGACCTACATTATTCTTCATACAACGCAAGTGAAATTTTACGTTACGACACTCTTCCATGAGAAACATATTTTAACTTTAGAAATAATATTTAATATAAGCAGAAGCCCTTAACCTTATGAGGGATGCTACACATACAGCTCATTTTGGGGTGTATGATGTACACCCCACCTATTCAAGAATGAGACTTTTTTTACTGGTCATTTTGATATGACTAGTAAAATTCACCCCACCCTTGAATTGGTGGGGTGTAAAATGTACACCCCCTTAGAGGTGTACAAAAAATATTTTCCTAATCTTATATTATAATAAAATGCTTCAAATTGAAAAATATAATGCTTTTTTAAAAAAAATAAAAAGATTTTTTTCTAAAGATAGGGCAAAGATGGACCCCAACATTATTATCTTGTTAAATTCTGTAACTATGCATATTTTTTTCTCAATAAAAAAAAAAATACCTGTCACATGGATCAAGTCATGTAAGAAAAGACCAAGTAAAGTCATGACCTCTCACTTCATTGTCAACATTTTTCTACTCTTAGTCAATGGACTACCACTTTCCAGTTACCAATCTTTAGCTGGTACTTAGTTGGGACTTTAAAGCTGGACATAACTGGCACTTTTGTTTTTATTTATTTTTTTAAAAAAAATATTTTAATTTTTGTTTGTCAAATCCACATGGTAAATGAATATATTCATGTTCACACTTGAAATGTGATTTGAATCGAAAATCTGAGATGACATAATCTAGGTTCAAAATAGAATGCCAGCTAGTAATTTTTTTAATACATTTAATTTAAAATAACAATATTTTTATTGTGAACTTGTGATAGAAACAAATTTTGTTTATGAAGAAATAATGAAAATAAATTAAAATTAAAATATAAAATAAAATTTAGAATTGAGTCTCACAAGTCAAAACATAAAATTAAATTTAGAAAATTGCTAGATGTACACCCCAATTGGGGTGTACATCTTACACTCACCCCGTCCTGAGGTGGGATGAATTTCACTCGTCCCATCGATGGGACGAGTAGAGGAATACCCACCCCAGAATGGGGTGGGTGTAGAATGTACACCCCATTTGGGGTGTACAGATAGCACTTCTCAAATTTAAATTTATTTGTTTTAAAAAAAAAAAAAAATTAAAATTGAGCTGACAAGTTAAAGCATAAAACTAATTTATGATTTAAATTAAAATTCAAACATAAACATTATAATTTAAATTTAAATGAATAAAACTTTAAATTTAACCTTGAACTTAAATTAGTAGATCATATTCAGAATGTTTGATTGAATTTAAATTCTATTTTAAGTTCAAATCAAAATTTAAAATTAAAATAATAATTTTTAAATTTAAACTTATATTTTAATTAAAAGTTAAAGTTAAAAGTTGCATTCTGTTTAGATTCAAATTCCAATCCGGCATCATAAGCCGAATTGAAAAAAAAAAATAGGTGAAAGAGAAATTCACATTCCACCCAAAATTTAAAATTAAAATGAAACTCTCGCATATCAAATACTCGCAGATAAAATCATTTATTCCAATTTCGATTCGGTTGAATATAAAATATATAAACATCATTATTTATCGGTTTAAGCTTTTGAAATACAACGATTATTTTATATAATTTTACAAGATAGTAGAGTAGGAAGTTCTGTCAGGCTCCTAACTATTTGTTGATGTCAAAAATATTGCCACGATAGGAAGCAACACGTGGCGCCCACCATCGGCCAAAGAATATCTGCCGATAGAAGAAATGGCCTACAAAAAAAAGTATTCGCGTCCTAACCACGATCAATCTCGGCACAAGGCTGTTAGAGATAATGCTAATTAGTTAGAATTAGATTATCTAAGATATTTGGTTGGTTAAATTTTGATAAAGATAAATCTAATTAGATAGGATATCTAATTGGAATAGGATTTTGTATAATAATCTATAAATAGATAGGTCGGGCTATTATGATTGTTAATGAAGCCGGAGTCGTCTTAATTAATTAGTGAGGCCAAAGAAAGAAAGACGTGTGAGCATGAAGTTATTTTTTCAATAAAGGCAAGTTTAGTTTGCTTCCACCAAAACGTACCAGATTCTTTATTTCTTCTCTTTTCCATTCTATTTTTGTGGTGATTCCTATATACCATAACAAGTATATAGAAAATATTTAGAGGCCCATCACCGTAACAAGGCAAGCCATCGAACTCCCTCAAACGAATGGTAAGAGAATGTTAGGCCAGGATTAGCTATCAGCTGCTTAAGCCACAAAGGAAAAAATTCTGCAAGGAGAAAGCACGAGATCTGGGGCTCGAATCGCGTAACTGATTCTGAAATAGCAAGCAGCGCCCAGCATCAGAAAGTGCCCAGGATCATTCCTCGGCGCGTCAATCTTGGGGATGAACGTAAACGGGAATGTAATACCTCGAGATTTTTTTAACATCTGAAAATTTAATTTAAATCATTTTCTGAGTTTTCTGAAATTCAAAATTTGGATTTTCGGTGTATTGGAGAACTGTTAATTGATTGGCCTAATCTGACCCAGTCTCGACGAAGTATAGACACTACTTGACCAGTTTCATCGAGTTGAAGACTGTGCAGTCAGATCTTGAATCTGATATCCGGATCTCCCGAGAAATGCACATTTTATGTGATAGATCTGACCGAAAATTTAATCAGTGAGATTTTTGGAAAAGTAAAATCGTCACTCTAATGGAGTCGTCTAGCTGAAGACGGTGGTGCGATCGGATCTTAAATCTGATTTCCGGATCTCCCAGAAATGTAGTTTTCGCACGTAAATCGAACTAAAAAATCGATTTTCGGATAATTCGGTATCTATTACAGCTATTGCATGTGAAAATTGGTAAAATTAGTTGTTTTGGGACGTTTTGACTTTTGGCACATTTCTCAAGAATTTAGAAATTCGAAATTTCAAAATTTGGACATGAATTCAAGAGACTTGGATATAGGGACGTAAAGGTAATTTTTGTAATTGTTTGCTAAGGGAATTAGGATTAGGGATTCTCTAAACTAAATCCCTAACCTTAATTAAAACCCTAATCCCTTCTTCTTTTCCTTTCCTGAGCCGTCATCACAAGACTTTCCATTCCTCTCATCCGTACACCTTCCCGCCGTCGTCGTCGCCGCCGAAGCTGAAGAGACGAAGAAGGTGTAATCTTTCCCTATAGATTCAGATGCCCTAGCCGTCGCCACCGCCGTTGCTGCACGCGCCTTGCGCGCATGCCGCCGCCCGAAGATTGTTGCCGCTTGTGCTCCGCACCTTGCTGCCGCGCGCCCAGCACCCAGCGCACAACGCGCCGCCCTACTGCTACGCGATCCCCTACGTGTGCGCTGCTCCTGCCGCGCGCCCAGCACCCAGAGCGCGCCGCCCTACAGCCGCACGCGCCCTATGTGCGTGCCGCGCGTTTGCTGCCGCGCGCGCCGCCCGTGTGTGCCCTTTCCCTGGCTGCCCCCTACCTGCGCGCGCCCCTTCCCTGGCCATCCCCTGCCTTGCACCCAGCCCACGCAGCGCGTCGCCTGCGCAGTCCAGCGCAGCCTGCGCCACGCCGTCCTGCACCACGTCGCCATTCATTGCGTCGCGCTGCTTGCGCCTCGCTGCATCGTACCGCATGCACGCAGCCCACACCGCGCCCGTGCGCATCCCGCACCACGCCCGCGCGCAGCCCGCACCGCGCCGCGCATAACCACGTTGCTTGGCTGAGTGTAGTCGCATGCCGCATGCATGCTGCACGCGCCCTGCTTGCACCGCACGCCACCACGTGCAACCCGTGCCCGCCTTGTCTGCGCGCTGCGCGTGCATGGCCTGCGCACTATTTGTGCCCGCGCACTACCTAGCTCTTGTACGCCGCTATACCTGCGCACAATTCTTGCACCATTTTGCACCCCGAAAATTCCTGCGGCCATCGTTTCTTCGACAGACGAACACGGTACACCATAAACGCCTTCTTTGTGCTTATTTTACTAACTTGTATTAAATCGCAGCATTAGTGTTTATCACCGATATTTATTGTTTGAGGCTCCGGTTGACCCGAATACAGGCTTTTTGACACCGAACGGACCCCGGACAGCGGTGCGTCTTACAAGATACCGCATACTGCTTTAAATCGGTGTGATATTGATTTTAATCGCGGGATAAGAGGTATGATCCATTTTTGTGTAGATTATTATTTAATGCAAATAATTTTATCGGTAGTGTTTAGTGGTGCAAACGGCACACGTTGGCATCCCCGGACAGTGCGAACGTCGCAGTTTGGACCCTTGGACTGCTTTCCCTCATTTGAACGATGATGATGTCGTTCTAGCCTCTTATTCGAGTAAGAGATTTCGAGAAACGTTCCGGTTAATTGGAACACCGGGGATTGTGGCGAAGTGGTTGGGACCACTTATTCGCCGGGGATTGTCATTTGACTTTAGTGACCAATAGTGGTCAATCGGCGGATTACCGAAAATTTCGGCGGATCCTGGGACTTCAGTGAAGTCCACTGTTTTGCCTCTCTTTGCATTGTGAGTCTGTGGGGTGGTTGTGAGTGAGACAATCACTGATAGGTGTTTTTAATTCAGGCTCGAGCAGTCAGGAGCCTGTACGTGGGCCTAGCAATGGATTCCCGGACCGCCTACATTGAGGTGGGTACTCCGATCCGGGCATTGGCATAGTGTAACATTTTGGGTACCGTGGTTGATTCGACCCTTTGGTCATCTTGCTAGCCCTTCTTCACTTTTTCTGCTCTATGATCTATCTTGCTTATTGTGACATATCATGATATTCAGTGTAGTCGACACTTTTAGTATCCTTGCGATTCATACCTGTTTTGCATATAGATGCCATGATTAGTGTTAGTAGACACTCATATTCGTTCTTGCTAGATATCTCTTACTGCTACATTCAGTCATCTGTCATATGTTTCGATTTCTATACATATAGAGTAGGAGGATATCATTGTCGTCGTGACATTGCTTGGCACCAAGAATATAAATGATCTAGTTGGTAGTCTACGATTTTCTGGATCTTGACTCGTTTCGGTTTCATGAGTTGATTATGACTTACTAGTCGCTTAGTGATATATCTCCTACTGCTACATTTGTATCTTCTCATTATTCCTGGATTACCATGCATGATTGAGTATGAGGACATGATTATCATTATGATATTCGTTGACACTGTGATTTTTCTCTACCTTACATTTATATGCCGTGATTCCCTCACTGTAGTTGACACTCCCAGTCTTTGTGTGTTTGATATCTCATACTGCTATATTCTTGTCATTACTTTTAATTTTGATTTATTATTGCATGATAGAGTAGGAGGATATGTTGTTATCATGGCATTTACTGGCACTATGTTTGACTCTGGATCCCGTTTGGGAGTTCTCGGCTATTCGCCGTGTTTCCGGTCTTCTGACCGCGAGCTTGAGCATCTGCATTGAGATCGCTATGCACCAACTGTACATTTTCACATACACCAGCGGACTGGCCCCCGTTTTGGTGTTCTTTACCGGTAGAGTGGTCTATAAGACCCGTGAGCCCGTTTACATGACTGCACCTGTAGGACCGGGCAATATTGAGCCCCTTTTTGTTATTAGTCAGCAGGTGTGGGGTACATATCAGAATCGGTTCGGCATCAGCCTAAGGTCCTCGTGACTAATAGTGGCACATGATTGGGTATATTTGCTTACCAGTTATGTTGATGCATATTTACCTTTACTGCTTCCATACTTGTTTTACAGTTATTGATCCATACTTGATTCACAGTTAATGCTCTATTCATGCCTTACAATTATTGCTTCCGTATTAGTTTTTCCTACTGATTATTACCGCCTTGATTATTGTATACCAGTAGGTACGACTTGCTCGTCTCCGGTTCGTTGTACTCACTAGGATACATTCAGTTGTATCTCACACCCTCTGGTGACACCAGTTTCAGGTTCGTCGGGTGGTGGGATGTTGGAATGGTGATGTGAGGATTCCATGATAGAGTTGTCCCTTGATGCTAGCTTTATAGGTTGCCAGTACCATTTATTGTCAGTGTTCTTTTACTATGTTCAAGATTCAGTAGCTCTCGATTATTGTTAGCTGTGGTGTCATGCCCCGGGGTCAAAACTGCGACCCGGGCTCACCAACAGATCCGCCACCTATACGGAAAATCCCGCATAGGCGAAGTGTCCAACCTGTAAGGATAAAACTACAGCTAAACAGATATCAGAGCTGGAAAGTAAACTGCTGTAAAACTAAAATCCAACCACTGCACAACTAGAAATAAAAATACAATATCCATCTCCAAAAAATAATAATAATCATCATATATCATCCTCCGATACAATATCTAAGAACCCAAACGAGGAGGTAAACTAAAATAATAATACATCAGTGTACAAGGTCACAGTACAAGTCAGATCATAACAATACATCAGTCTCTCAGAATAAAGGAAACTCTCAAAAGAGTAAATATACTAATCCAACTGACTATACTATAAATCTCCAATAAGGGGGTACAGCTACTCTCCAAAGACAGGTAGGGAGTGTAAAGGCTGGAAGAAGAATAAGGGGAGGAGTCAGGATGAAGGTAGGAGTAACATCAGAGTACATAGAAGGAAGGAGTTAAGTACTTAGCTTTAGAACAAGAATAAGCTTCGGCTTCTGGGTAGATCGAGTGACCTTCGCTTGGAGGCTCTATCTTCAGGTCGCAAGGGTGAAGGTCGAAGCTCTTCGTCTTCATCAGGAATGGAAGCTCCGCCATGGATGGGTTGCAAGGAAGGGGTTGGAATCGTCTAGAGGAGAAGAGTAGTGGGTAACTCAGGTTGGTAACCAGGGTGTAAGGCGGGGTTTAGTCGGAGGAAGCCAGCTGTGAAGTTGGAAGGCCCTGGAAGCTGGTGGAAGGAGCGATGCGGGGCGGATCTTCCATGAAGACCCGCACCACTACGACAGAGCAAGGTAGGCCCAAGCCCAGGCGGGGGTGGCCCACACCGCATATCACAAGGATGCCCACGAAGGCCACAGGATTAATTCCTCAATTACAACGTAGTCCATATTGTATACATATTAGCATTTAAGCCCAGAATCGGGCCTATAAATAGGTAGTTACAAACAGAAACAGTTAACGAGAATCCGATCATTCTTCAACAACCTCTTCTTCTCCACTGAGCTCTTCCCTCATCTCTCTCCTTTTCTCTCTATTTCTCTCTCATTCTTCTTCTTCTTCCTCAATTCCCCACCATACCTGGATCATCATCGCTGAGACCCCTCAGAGGAGTTTCATCACCGTGGTACCAGCTCCGATCCAGATACGAGCTGTTGATCGTCATCGTCGCCATCCTAGCTCCAGATTCATAGATTGGAGCGGTTGCGACTCGGATCCAGCTTCTCAATTGTTGCAGAACCGTATCGTCGCCTTCCAAGCTAAAGATCCGTAGATCCAAGCGGTTGCAACGTGGATCCACCTTACAATTGGTATCAGAGCAGTTCCATCCCAGGGACTGTGGAATTCGGGAAGATCCGTCCAGGTATTCTTCTCCTTTGTACTGTAGCAATCGGGAACTATTTTGAATAGATCTGCATATCACATAGAGGAGATTGTGAGATTCAGCACCATTAGATTCCTTAACACACGATTGGGAAGAAACACCATAACCGATTTAGGTTTATTACTGATTCCATTCCGATGGCGGAGGGTACTCGTCTTAAGGATCTCAATGAACATATGATAAACTTGGAAACTCAAATGCATAAACTCACCACAGAGTATCAGGAGAAAATAGTAGAATTATCTGCACAGATTAAAGATGTAACTGACATCGAGCAAAGGCACCATGAGACTGTGCAAGCTGAGGCATTGCGAAGGCATGAGGAGTTGTTAAAGCTGTTAGCAGCTCATAACCCTCAAGTGGCCCCTGTAGGAAATGTGTATCCAGCTCAAAGTTCCAAACACGAATTCCCAGGCTATCATAAAAGTGCATTTGTTAAATCAGAATTTAAAGAGAATAAGGGAAAAGGGTTATTACCTAACCCAGGTAGGGAGTTTGATTCCCGATGGGAGGAACGGGCTGATACAGTAACTGGCAAGGGTTATCATCAATCACATATTCCACACCCTCGATTGGAATTTCCCACGTTTACTGGTGATGAACCAAGGAATTGGGTGGAAAATTGTGAACAATATTTCGAAGTATATCAAATTCCACAGCAGCAGTGGTTGAACGTTGCCACGATGCACATGTGTGGCAGAGCTAGGACGTGGAAGCAGAGTTACTTGGTTAATAGACAAATGGTTAGTTGGGAGGAGTTTGTGGAATCCCTCTATCGTAGGTTTGCACAGACGGGCGAAAGATACTTGATCCGTGAGTTTAACAATCTTAAGCAGACAAGCTCAGTTGAGAGATATCAAGAAAAGTTTGAAGAACTCAAGACACAGTTACTGTATTATAATCCTCAATTAAGTGAAGAACACTTCATTTCTTGTTACATAAACGGTTTGCGAGAAGATCTGGTGCCCTTCCTAGATATTGCTCACCCAAATACATTGGAGGATGCTTATGAACAAGCAATATTGCATGAAAAGGCCCTATCAGTGATCAGCAGGAAGTACAGATCTTCACCAAAACCATCGGGGGGTGGGTATCAACCTAGTAACTACTTCAAGCCACAAGTGCCAGCCAATCAAGCCCATCATTCCATAAACTCCCAGAAGGTGGGGGGTAATCAGCTAGCCTATAATAAATCCCTCTTGGATCAGAGGAGGGCAGCTGGGCAGTGCTTCAAGTGCGGTGACAGGTATTATCCTGGGCATATCTGTTCTAACAAGCCCCTCAATTACATACAAGGTCAAGAGAATATTTTGGAGGTATATGATGAGGATTGCATTCTAGAGGAGGGACCGGAAGTAGAGTGTGAGGATGGTAGCCAAGCGAGTGAAGCTTATTCCAGCCATGAAGAGGGCATTTCAGTACATGCCCTGAGTGGAGATAAGCCTCAAGACACTATCAAATTGCAAGGAGAAGTCAAGGGGCATTCACTGACAGTGTTAATTGACACGGGAAGCACTCACAGCTTCATGGATCTGCAGGTGGCTAAAGAGATCAAGGCCCAGATGGTAGCTGCAAATCCTTTAATGGTCACAGTGGCTAATGGCCAAAAGGTTCTTAGTAAATTGCAGTGTGTGGGTTTCAATTGGACAATGCAAGGGCAGACATTTCAAGCAGATCTGAGGATCATTAGGTTGGAGGGCTCAGGGATAATTTTGGGAATAGATTGGTTGAGGTCTTATGGTCAAGTTACATTTGATTTCCAGCAGAACGCCATTACTATAACCAGGGAGGGTCAACCAATAATATTGAAGGGCATGGGTGAAAAGGCTAAACTAAGGGTAGTCACTGCCAATCAATGGTATCAGGAGTTCCCATATGGGAATTGTTGTGTCATTCAACAGTGTACCCAGGATAGCAGTAAAGAGGAAGTGATTACCAACCCCGGATTGGCAAGGGTCTTGGACCAATATTCTGATGTTTTTACAGAACCCAAAGGGTTACCTCCCCAGAGGAAAGAAGATCATAGGATACCCCTTCAGGTCAACACCACACCAGTCAACCTTAGGCCGTACAGGCACTCTCGTGATCAGAAGGAGGAGGTAGAAAGACAGGTTAAAGAAATGCTGGAATCATCTATTATACAGGACAGCAATAGTCCATTCGCAGCTCCAGTGTTGCTGGTAAAGAAAAAAGATGGGAGCTGGAGAATGTGTGTAGACTATAGGCAACTTAATAAAGCAACTATCAAAGATAAGTTCCCAATCCCTGTTATCGATGATCTGTTGGATGAGCTTGGTGGTTCTAAGCTATTTTCTAAATTGGACTTAAGATCAGGTTATCACCAGATCCGGGTATACACTGAGGATATACCCAAAACAGCATTTCGTACCCACCAAGGACACTATGAATTCAAGGTCATGCCCTTCGGGCTAACTAATGCCCCGGCAACATTTCAGTCCTTAATGAACACTGTTTTCAAGGCACAACTAAGAAAGTTTGTACTAGTGTTCTTCGACGACATACTAGTATACAGTCAATCCTGGGAGGAACATGTGAAGCACCTATCAGTGGTATTGGAGATCATGAGAAGCAACCAGTTGTATGCTAAAAGGAGCAAGTGTGCATTTGGAAGGAAACAAGTGGACTATTTGGGGCATGTAATTTCAGAGGAGGGTGTAGCTACAGACCCAGCTAAAATAGAAGCCATGATTCAGTGGCCTGTACCTCAGACTCTAAAGGAATTGCGTGGTTTCCTGGGGTTAACGGGGTATTACCGAAAATTTGTTAAGCACTACGGCATTGTTAGTAAGCCACTTACTGAACTATTAAAAAAGGATCAATTCCATTGGAATCCTGAAGCTCAGAAGGCATTTGAGGTACTTAAGGTGGCCATGACCACTGCTCCAGTGCTTCGCTTACCAGATTATGGAAAGCCTTTTGTTTTGGAGGTAGATGCCAGTGGAGAAGGCATTGGAGCTGTGCTATCACAAGAAGGAAGGCCGATAGCTTTTCTCAGTAAGGCTATCAAGGGGAAAAACCTAAGCTTATCTACTTATGAAAAGGAATTCTTAGCGATCTTAATGGCCACTCAAAAGTGGAGACATTACCTAATGACAGGGTGCTTTGTTATACAAACAGATCACGAGAGCTTGAAGTACCTTCTGGAGCAGAAGATATCTACACCCATGCAGCAAAAGGGCATGATGAAACTCATGGGTTTTAACTACACTATTGTGTACAGGAAAGGGAAAGAAAATAAGGCTGCAGATGCACTGTCAAGAGTAAGCTGGAACACAGCTCATACCATGGCTATTACTTCTGTATCTCCAGGTTGGATCAGTGAGTTAAAGGATAGCTATATGGATGATCCCCATGCCAAAACCACTATTGAGAGAATTGAACTACAAACTGAAGAGTGCCCTCACTACACCTACCACCAAGGGGTCTTAAGATATAAGGGCAGAGTATATGTGGGTAACACAGGTGATCTAAGAGACAAGTTGATCAGACATTTTCATCATTCGGTGACTGGGGGCCATTCTGGGTTGTTACACACCTACCAAAGAGCCAAGGGTCACTTCTATTGGGTTGGCATGAAGAAGCAAATTGAGGAGCAGGTTCGGAACTGTGAAGTATGCGCTCAAAACAAAATAGTTACACAAGCTGTTCCAGGATTACTACAACCCCTACCTATACCACAACAAATTTGGGAGGATCTCAGTATGGACTTCATAGAGGCTCTACCTAGATCTGAGGGTAAAGACGCAATATTGGTGGTGGTGGATAGGTTGACGAAATACTCTCATTTCATTCCATTGCGACATCCCTTCACAGCACAGGAAATAGCCAAAATTTTTCTTGACTCGATATACAAATTACATGGCTGCCCAAGAAGCATAGTCACAGACAGGGATAAAATCTTCACTAGCTTATTTTGGAAGGAACTATTTCATTTGCTGGGAACACAATTAAAAATGAGCACTTCCTACCATCCTGAGACCGATGGTCAAACTGAGAGAGTAAATCAATGTCTCGAAACTTATCTAAGATGTATGTGCTTCCAACATCCACAGAAATGGGGTAAGTATCTATCGTTGGCTGAATGGTGGTACAATACCAACTTTCACTCATCCTTAGGCACTACCCCTTACAAGGCCCTGTATGGGGTAGACCCATCCAATACCTTGGTAGCCACTGTTGACACAGTTACCCACCCAGAGGTAAAGGAATGGGCCCTCGAGAGAGAAAGGCTAACTAGGGAGTTAAGAGATAGACTCCAAGTTGCTCAAAACCGTATGAAGCAGCAAGCCGACAAACACAGGAGGGAGAAAGAACATACAGTGGGAAGTTGGGTATACCTGCGGTTACAGCCCTACCGTCAGATTTCGTTGGCCGCGAGGAAGAATCCCAAGCTCTCGGCTCGGTACTATGGGCCTTTTGAGGTACTAGCCAGAGTTGGGAAGGTAGCTTACAAGTTGAGGTTGCCCTCAGAATCCCAGATCCATCCAGTATTCCACATCTCCCAGCTGAAGACAGGACCCCCACCAAATTGTACAGTCATTCCTACTGCACCTCTCACTGGTAGTGATGGCGAACCGTTGGCAGGGCCCGAGAAGATACTGAGTTGTCGTACAGGCCACCGGAGAAGGAGAGTTGTGGACGAAGTACTAGTAAAATGGTTCAACCTTCCGGAGGAAGCTGCGACGTGGGAAGACGTCCGAGTATTGCGTCTCAAATACCCAGAGTTCATTCCCTGAGGACAGGTAATGACTCAAGGAGGGGGGATTGTAAAGGCTGGAAGAAGAATAAGGGGAGGAGTCAGGATGAAGGTAGGAGTAACATCAGAGTACATAGAAGGAAGGAGTTAAGTACTTAGCTTTAGAACAAGAATAAGCTTCGGCTTCTGGGTAGATCGAGTGACCTTCGCTTGGAGGCTCTATCTTCAGGTCGCAAGGGTGAAGGTCGAAGCTCTTCGTCTTCATCAGGAATGGAAGCTCCGCCATGGATGGGTTGCAAGGAAGGGGTTGGAATCGTCTAGAGGAGAAGAGTAGTGGGTAACTCAGGTTGGTAACCAGGGTGTAAGGCGGGGTTGAGTCGGAGGAAGCCAGCTGTGAAGTTGGAAGGCCCTGGAAGCTGGTGGAAGGAGCGATGCGGGGCGGATCTTCCATGAAGACCCGCACCACTACGACAGAGCAAGGTAGGCCCAAGCCCAGGCGGGGGTGGCCCACACCGCATATCACAAGGATGCCCACGAAGGCCACAGGATTAATTCCTCAATTACAACGTAGTCCATATTGTATACATATTAGCATTTAAGCCCAGAATCGGGCCTATAAATAGGTAGTTACAAACAGAAACAGTTAACGAGAATCCGATCATTCTTCAACAACCTCTTCTTCTCCACTGAGCTCTTCCCTCATCTCTCTCCTTTTCTCTCTATTTCTCTCTCATTCTTCTTCTTCTTCCTCAATTCCCCACCATACCTGGATCATCATCGCTGAGACCCCTCAGAGGAGTTTCATCACCGTGGTACCAGCTCCGATCCAGATACGAGCTGTTGATCGTCATCGTCGCCATCCTAGCTCCAGATTCATAGATTGGAGCGGTTGCGACTCGGATCCAGCTTCTCAATTGTTGCAGAACCGTATCGTCGCCTTCCAAGCTAAAGATCCGTAGATCCAAGCGGTTGCAACGTGGATCCACCTTACAGGGAGCTAGCTCGCGACTCCCTCGCCTCGATCAGAAAAAGCAGCAATAGCAGAGGTAGGAACTGGCGAAGATGCCTCTGCAAAACTGTCACCGACAGAGGGTGTGAGAACTACAACCAACAGTAGTTCTCAGTGGGTACCGCCACCAAGTCCAACGGTCTGCCCACTAAGTCTACTAGAGGCATCAAGTAACAGATGCAGTACTATAAAGAAAAGGCTGGAAATAACTCTACAGCTACTGTACCTCTATCTAAATGCTCAAAGGGTGATACAGATGAAACATGATACATCTACAACCTATCGATAGAACAATCACCCAATCTACACTGACTGCCACAAAGGGTCCAGTCAAACTTGCGCCCACCTACTGCCATTACATCCACGGAGGACTGGATTTACGTAGGGTGTCTGCGACTGCCTAAAAAAGGCCCAGCCAGAAGGACTGCGTCGACAAGTCGCGATAGCAAAGTAATAGGCCTAGCTCCGGAGTGGCACTCCAGGGGCGCGACCCTACCGAGGAAAGTATTCGCGCATCTCTGTCGAGCTCAATATGGCTCATGCAGGCTATAATCCAAATCCACGATCAGCAAGATCGACAATACTCAAATCACATCTCTGACCCACTAGCTGGAAATACTCAACAGCTGGGACCTACCGTCGACTCAGACGGTTTCCAAGACTAGCACTGATCTATCCACAGCTACCAGACTCCACTCGGCCCCCAGACACGAGTGTAACATGCATCTCCCAACAACCCGACCACTCGGCCCACTACCCGGGCGAGGAACACTCTAAGTCCAGGAAAATGAATAAAAGTGTGGGAGTGTCTAAAGCATAAATAAACTAGCCCAAGTTGGGGTTTTCTACTAGTCTGGTTGAAACATGAAACATATGACAGGGTGCTAGGTCAAGGTTCCAATAATAACATTAAATTTAACTAAATTTAAATAAGGAACATTAACCAACATGATCTCAATATCCACAAAAGGAAATATCATCTCTCACCACATGCTTTTTATTACATCTCACAACATGCATGCTCACTAATATATAGAATTAGAGAATCGTCCACCGGTTTTGGAGACGAGAGCAACCCACCTGAATGCACATGTCGATCCGAAGTCCAAATAAGTCGAAACTGAACGGAGATACTCCTCAGATTCCCACAATCCCAACGAGCCCAAAAACACCAGAAAACTCCTCCCGGTCACTGAGATACAGACCAAACACCGCGGTAAGCAAAAATCCCCAAAATTCCAACTCTGCGAAAAATCAGTCCAGAAGAAGTCAAAATATCACCTTTGAGATGATCTCCAAAAATTTCAATAAAAATATGGCTGCAATCCTCGTTAAGCTTAGATGTCAATTGAGTCCGCACAGGCTGAAATCCGATAACCGAGCACCGAGATAAAAATCAAACAAGCTCCGCTATCCAGAAAAACCAGCATCAAGAAAGGGGTTCAAAGATGCTCTGAAAACCCTAATAAAAACCCAAAACTGAGAGGAGTAGTAAATACGAAAATCGAAGATCTACCTCTCGTGGGCCAAAAAATCCTTCGGGTTAGCCCAGGGGAGCCTGCGGACGAAACGTGGACAGAAAAGCTCTATTCGAAGGCACGTCGAAGCTCACGATGTCAAGGAGGAAGCTGATGAAACGTCTTCCAAAAAATCTCCGGGATCCCAAATATCAAAGAAGACTCGAAGACGAAGTTCCCTGACGAAGAAGCGCTCAAGAAGGCTTGGAAAAAGTCCTCAAAAGGAGACTAGAACGGGCTATTTATAGCCGAAATCCAAAAAAATGGATTTTCGGATTCGGGCCCAACTTTCGGGCGCCCGAAAGCTACAGGCGTCGCTCGAAAGACACGTGGCGGCCATCCAGGCCGCCACCGCGCAGCGCCCGGATTGACGGGATCGCGCCACGTGTCCCCCGCGGGGTCTACGCCGGGGTGCACGGGGCACGGGGCGCGGTCCGCGCCGGGGCTTCCGGGTTATGCGCCCGCCAATGGGTGGTCTCCACGTGGCCTGGCGCGGTCCACGATGCACCACGCCCGGCGCGGATTGCGTCGTGACTCACACCCCTCGCCCAGTCAGTCACAGCCCGCCACATGTCCATGTCGCGCTGCCCGCTGGTCCCGGTGCACGCCAAGTGGGCCGTGGACCGGCCCGCCCAAAATTCGGCCCATTTTGCCCGAAAATAGCTGATTTTCAACGTTTTCACGCGATGAGTCATTTTTTGGCATCCGTTTGACGCACAACGGGCTCGATACACCAATAATAGGTATTTCCTCACCTCCGACCACCCAGTCAAGTCGCACGGCGAATCGGGACACCACATGTGGACTCTATTGTGATGTTTTCATTATCAGATTATTATGTACGTTGTTTAAATTGTTTAGAATGTTAAGTGTTCCACTCTGATTGCAATTGAATGTTCATTGTTTCTGCCTAGTCAAGTCGCACGGCGAATCGGGACACCACATGTGGACTCTATTGTGATGTTTTCATTATCAGATTATTATGTACGTTGTTTAAATTGCAATCACCTCCGACCACCCAGTCAAGTCGCACGGCGAATCGGGACACCACATGTGGACTCTATTGTGATGTTTTCATTATCAGATTATTATGTACGTTGTTTAAATTGTTTAGAATGTTAAGTGTTCCACTCTGATTGCAATTGAATGTTCATTGTTTCTGCCTAGTCGTGCGTGTATAGGGAAGACTTTGTTTGAGTGGATAGAGAATTTTCTATACACGTGGCGATCTGTTCACGTTCTGGGATTTCTGTTGAAGCTTTGATTTAAAAGAAAAAAAAAAAAAATTAGACTGATTTTCAAAATCCGGGTCGTGACAGGGAAAGAGCTACTATCTAGCCGAGAAAAATCAACTTAAAAGGAAGTAGTTGAGAAATACGTGATGATTTTCATTAAGTTACGCCGATTACCCAAAACGGCAATCATACTGAGCGAGTATAAATAATCGAACAATCAAAAAAAAATGGGTCTTGCAACCTCGTAAGCCACTAACCATCCATGCTGTTCAATACATTCAATACCTAATACCTGCATCTACTACTTTCTTAGATAGATTTATAACTTTCCTAGGGTAGATTTATAGCTTTCCTTATCGCTTTCTTTATCGCTTTCCTAGATAGATTTTCATATCCACATCTACAACTTTTTCTAGTAGTAGTCGTATTTGTAACCGTTCCCTTGTAATCCTTTCCTGAGCAATATAATTTCCAATCAGTTATTCCCGCCGTGTTAATTCTTGTCTCCAAATCCTGGTTCGGCTCCTCTAGGCCGAGCTTTGTCAAGAGTTTGAGTGAGAATAACCCCGCCGAACAGATCCCTCCTCGACCCAATCGTTTGGCACACGGTGCATCACACTCAGAGGGTCAATTCGGAGGCCGATCGCGGACAGCAACCGGTCAACGGTCAGCAGCGCATTTTCAGCCCTAACAATATTATTTAATTTTCTCCTAATTAATTGAGTCCTATGTTTTGTTTATTTAATTTTCTCTATTTAATTGAGTACTAAGTGTTATTTAATTTTCTCCCATTTAATTGAGTCCACGTCTTGAATCTATTAAAAATTCGAGTTTTGTGAGGCACCTAAACGTTATTTAATTTTTTCCTACTTAATTGAGTCAACATCTTGAATCTATTAAAATTTTTCGAGTTCGAATTCTGTCAAACTTCTAAGCATTACTTAATTTTCTTCCATTCAATTGAGGCGACATCTCAAATCTATTAAAAATTTTCGAATTCAAGCTCATTCGTCTAAGCGTTATTTAATTTTCTCCTATTTAATTAAATTTAATTTTTAAATCTATTAAAAATTTTAAATTGCATCATACATTTAAGCATTATTTAAATTTTTTTTATCTAATTAAGTACACAAAATTATTAGAAAGATTACAAGCCTTTTTGTCTGCTACTAGCCAGGCAGCTAGTTTGTGGCTAAAGTTTTCTGAGTAAATTGCACCACATGTCGAATTGTCAGTCATTTTCGTAATACGGTACTCAGAATCATTTAGTTTGAGGCCAGAGACTTCTGGAATTTCCAGTCATTACTTCAATACGGCACTCAGAAGTCAGAATCATTTCGTTTGACGGCAGAGACTCTGAGAAGAAGGTGTTTGGTTTTTTCGAAAAGCCCAAAAAAAAATTAAAAAATATATATATATTTTTATAAAAAAAGTATTTTTTAAATATTTTTTATATATTGGGGATAAAGAAAATAATTTTTTATGGATTTTTTTTTCCATATTTTATGAAAAAAAATAATGTTTTATTTTTCTAAAAATAAAATTAGAAAACGAAAGTGTTAATTTTTTTTTATGAAATATAGAAAAAAAGAATCCAAAAATACTTATTGATGAAAAAATTGAAAAATAAGTTTTCTAAAAAAAAAAATTTCTCGAAGGGTTGTTAGATTTTTTTAAAAATAGTATTTTTATTTTCCATTTTTTTTAAAAAAATAAGAATATTAGTTTTTTCATAAAATTTGAAAAATAATTTTTTAAAAATAATAGTTTTCTTTCAAACCAAACGAAAAAAAACTAAAAAAGAAGTTTTCTATATAAAACTCTATTTTTTTTAAAAAAAAAGTTGCATTTTTTCTCTTAACCAAACATCTCTAAATTTTGTACGTAGACTTAAATTAAGTAAAAAAAATTAATTAATTATGATTTAACGAGATTCGAACTTAGAATCATTTAGCATTTTAATTTTATGTTAAAATACAATATATAAAATAATTATTATTCTTTAAAACTTAAATTAATAAAATATAATATTTTTATATTTAAAATATGTACACTTTATATTGGGGTAAAAATATTGTGGACTAAATTGGGTCTTGATAATTGATATATTATACATGTACCCGAAAAAGAAAATGGCTAATATATATATATATATATATATATATATATATATATATATATATATATATATATATATATATATATATATATATATATATATATATATATATATATATAGTCCGGCTACTATACTATCGATAGTACCAAGCATTTGGTGCTATCAAGTTTTCTACACTTAGATCAATTTCTTTGATTATTTTTACCCATTAGATTTTACTATTTCTCTAACCATCCATTAAACCCGGGTCCACTATCATCTCAATCACACATCTTTTAATTCAACGGTTAAAAACTTAATAGCATCAATAACTTTGTACTATTAATAGTATTCCAGCCTAGCTCATATATATATATATATATATATATATATATATATATATATATATATATATATATATATATATATATATATATATATATATATATATATAGTCCGGCTACTGTGCTTGTACAAGCACCAAACAATTGGTGCTTGTAAGTTTTCTACAGTTAGATCTAACCTTTTAATTAATTCTATCCCTTAGATCATACTATTCCACCAACCACCCACTAAACCCGAGGGGCCCACCATCATCCTAACCGCACATTTCTACATCCAAAGGTAAAAAACTCACAAGTACAAATAACTTTGTACTTTTACAAGCATAGGAGCTCAATTCATATATATATATATATATATATATATATATATATATATATATATATATATATATATATATATATATATATATATATATATATATATAAGGTCCGACTACTATACTTTTATAAGTAAAATTTCTTTGTACTCATAAGTTTTCCGCTCTTGGATGAAAGAATGTACGGTTAGAATTATAGTGGTCCCCTATTATTTATACTATTTCACCAACAACCTAGTAAATCCTAGGGGGACCACTATTATCCTAACCGCACATCTCTTCATCCAAGGGTGAACAAGTTATGAGCATAAAGGGGTTTATACTCATAAAAGTATAGTAGCTAGCAGCCCTACGCTATATATATATATATATATATATATATATATATATATATATATATATATATATATATATATATATATATATATGAGTCCGGCACGAATACTATCGATAACATCAAGCAGTTAGTGCTATCAAATTTCTAGCCCTTGGATGAAAGAATGTGAGGTTGAGATTATAGTGGTCTCCTAAAATTTTTACTATTCAACCAACTACCCACTAAACCCTAGGGGACCACTACCATTGGATTTACTTTGAGATTTGTACTATTGTAAAGTCAACGAAAGAGAAAGAAAGAAAAAGTAAATAACACAAATCTCAATGTAAATCCAATGGTAAAAAATTCACAAATATATTTGGACTTGCACTTTTGAAAGTTTATAAGCCCTACTATATATATATATATATATATATATATATATATATATATATATATATATATATATATATATATATATATATATATATATATATATATATATATATATATGTTAAGGAATTTGTATTGGCGTATTTCGTGAAGTGTTTTAAGTCTTGAAGATTGAAGATGAAGAATTGTGGATCATATACATTAATCTCAAGAAGAATGAATTCAAAAGGATCAGGTATGTTTAACTAAATATTTTTGGTGATCCGAATACATTCTTGTAGTTTAGAAACATTTGGAAGATTTTTCATTGCTTAAAAATAAAAAGCGAGGTAAGTTGGATGTTCAGGATCCGGATCAGACCATTCCAGTCCGGACCCCGAACACAGTTTAGTTCATGCGGAATTCCAGTCCGAAACAGCCTTTGCTCAGTCCGGATCCCGAACTATGTGTTTGCTGAAATCGCATGAACAGTCCGGATCAGAGAATACCAGTTTGGACCCCGAACTTGTTTTTCTGGAACAGCTATGTCTAAAGACAACAGTCCGGACCGTCGAGCGGGAAAATTTCAGATAAGGTAGTTTTTTATTCTTATCTCTTTCCAAAGATTTCTAACCTATAAATAAACCATAATTTCACATCTAGCGTAACCGAAAAAGGATCCGAAAAAGGATCAAAATAAAAAATCCACATATATAGAGAAGAAAGAAAAACACGATTAATTTCATGTTTCTTCATCTATATTGTTCAATTTGATTCTAGGGTTTTCAAACTCCTATTTCTTGTAGAATCAAATTGAAAAATACTTAGATAGTGTTTTCTTATCTATCTTTCATCTAAGTATTCGACGGATTATCATCACCAACAAAACAACGATTTTTCCAAAAATCGGCGCGTGGATTCACGTGGCCTCGTGGATTCGCATGGCCTTGTGGATTCAATGTGCTACCGCTCTCGTGGATTCGGAGCGAGGTACGCTCGTGTGATCGATACGTACTACATTGGTGAAGACCGTGGATTCGGTTGGACGTCGTGGATTCGAAATTGGACGCAAATCGTGGATTCGAGGCGCGTTGTGGAGCGAGCGGAGAAGATCAACTAGGAGCGTATGGAAAAGGTTGAGTCGTAGGGTTACGGTAAATCACCTTGTACGTGTTTAATCTTAGTGAATTTCGCCATGTTATCGATCCCGTGGTTTTTTACTCCTGTGACGGAGTTTTCCACATAAAATATTGCGTACTTATTTATTTTCCGCATTGGGTTATTTTTTACGTAACGATTTGGTGTGTTTATTGTTTACACCTATTCACCCCTCTCTAGGTGGTTTTTCTCCTATTCAGATCCATATTAACATAACCCACAATATATAGTCCGACTTGAATACTATCGATAGTACCAAACAATTGGTGCTATCAAGTTTCCAGCCGTTGGATGAAACGATGTGCGGTTGGGATTATAGTGGTCCTCTAAAATTTTTACTATTCAACCAATCACCCACTAAACCCTAGGGGACCACTATCATAATAACCGTATATTTTTTAATCCAATGGCTAAAAAATTGATAGCATGAATGACTTGGTACTATCGACAGTATTCCAGCCTATATATATATATATATATATATATATATATATATATATATATATATATATATATATATATATATATATATATATATATATTCTATTCATTTAATTTCAGATTGGGTCCGGATCAAAATACTTAAGTTACTAACATATTCATCTGGTCTATTTGAGCGGATCTGAATAGTGATTATCCGTATACTACCCGCTAAAAACCGAATACGTTTCGAGTATTGATAGAATCTAAATGGATACAAATATATGTATACACATATTTTTTATAGACTATTAAATATGAAAAACTATAAATTTCTTAATGTAGAAAACTCGCGTTCTAATTAGTTGTACCCAGTATAACAAAATTTGTTAAAAAATGAAATAAAATATCTTAATACAAAAAAAACATATCACTTTTTCTGAGCACAAAAATTATGGAAAAACTATAAAACTTCACCGGATATTACTATCCGGTATTTTATCATATCCGGATCTGAATTTGAAAACTATTCCGACTCTACTTATTAAAAAATCGAATTCAGGTCAAACCCAAATCAAATATGAATATAAAATATTCGGATCGATAGTCAAAACTTTAACATATATATATATATATATATAAATATATATTTAAATTTAAATTTTTGACCAGATTCAAATTTAAATATAAAATTTTAAAATTGGTTGGATTCGAATTTTAGGTTTGTAGTTGGGTTCGAATTTGCATTTTTAACGATCCATCCCAAATCGGACCGTTGATATCTCTACTTGATTGTCACAACAATTTATTTTGATCATTTTAGGCCCAAAACGTTCAAATTCAAATAGTCCATTATTTTAGTATAACTACAACTCACTCCATGATAGAGTCAAAATATCTACATGTACACCTACTAAAGTTTAGGTTAATAGCTTACACTTTTATATAAAACTGCCCAAATACTCAATATTTTATAACTGATCCGGCCCTATTCGAATCCGAATTTAGACTCGATAAAAAATAAATAGTACATAAGTAAACATATATATATATATATATATATATATATATATATATATATATATATATATATATATATATATATATATATATATATATATATGGGTAATTTTCTACATATTCTTAAAATTTTTTCTGTTTTCAGATTTACCCCTCTTAGAAGGCTAATATTAAAACTACTATTCTTACGTTCCAACTTCTTTCCAAAATACCTCTGAAGTTAAACTCTGTTAGTGTACCGTTTGGAACTGTCGTTATCTGTATGTAATTACTATTTTGCCCTTTCAAATATACCCTAAACCCTAAAACCCTAAACCCCTAAACCCTAAAACCCTAAAACCCTAAACCCTAAACCCTAAACCCTAAACCCTAAACTCTAGAACCCTAAAAAACCCTAAACCCTAAACCCTAAAACCCTAAAAAATCCTAAACCCTAAACCCTAAACCCTAAACCCTGAAGCCGGGCAAAATAGGTATATCTGATAGTTTTCAACTCCGATTATTATTTAACTCTAGTTTAACCTTAGTTAACTTAACAAAGGAAAACGGTAGGGATATTTTTAATAACGGTGGAATTTATGAAGGGTATATTGGAAAGAAAAAAATAAGAATGGTAAATCAGATATTTCTTCATATTTCAGGGATACACAGGCAATTATCTCATATATATATATATATATATATATTTGAAAGGGCAAAATAGTAATTACATACAGATAACGACAGTTCCAAACGGTACACTAACAGAGTTTAACTTCAGAGGTATTTTGGAAAGAAGTTGGAACGTAAGAATAGTAGTTTTAATATTAGCCTTCTAAGAGGGGTAAATCTGAAAACAGAAAAAATTTTAAAAATATGTAGAAAATTACCCATATATATATATATATATATATATATATATATATATATATATATATATATATATATATATATATATATATATATATGTTTACTTATGTACTATTTATTTTTTATCGAGTCTAAATTCGGATTCGAATAGGGCCGGATCAGTTATAAAATATTGAGTATTTGGGCAGTTTTATATAAAAGTGTAAGCTATTAACCTAAACTTTAGTAGGTGTACATGTAGATATTTTGACTCTATCATGGAGTGAGTTGTAGTTATACTAAAATAATGGACTATTTGAATTTGAACGTTTTGGGCCTAAAATGATCAAAAATAAATTGTTGTGACAATCAAGTAGAGATATCAACGGTCCGATTTGGGATGGATCGTTAAAAATTCAAATTCGAACCCAACTACAAACCTAAAATTCGAATCCAACAAATTTTAAAATTCTATATTTAAATTTGAATCCGGTCAAAAATTTAAAATCAGAACTCAAAGCTGGAATTTAAAACAATTATTTCTCTTTATCATTTTTCAAAATATATTATATTAAATTTAAAATTTTAAAATACAAATATATATATATATATATATATATATATATATATATATATATATATATATATATATATATATATATATATATATATATATATAATGAGTCCGGCTACTATATTCTTATGAATAAAATTTTTTTGTACTCATAAGTTTTCATCCCTTGGATGAAGAAATGTGCGGTTAGGATTATAGTAGTCCCTAAATTTATACTATTTTCCCAACAACCTAGTAAATCATAAGGAACCACTATTATCCTAACCGCACATTCTTTCATCCAATGATAAAAAAGTTATGAATATAAAAAGGTTTATACTCGTAAGAGTATAATAGCCCTACGCATATATATATATATATATATGGAAAATGCTAGATGTACACCCCAAATGGGGTGTACATCTTACACCCATCCCATCCTAGGGGTGGGTGAATTTCTCTCGTCACATCGAGTGACGAGTGGATGAATACCCACCCTAGAATGGGTGGGTGTAGGATGTACACCCCATTTGGGGGTGTACACCTAGCACTACTCTATATATATATATATATTTATCAACAATTGCGCACTAAGCAATTGATATATATATAAATAAGGAGGCTACTACACAACCAATAATACTAAACATGATACTATTGAGTCGACTTTTCGGACACTATGGTACCGTTTGGTTCGGGGATAAGAAAAATTTTGTTATACCGGGGATATGTATAGATTACGGTATTAGCAGGAATTAGTGTAAATTTGCGTTTGGTTGCGTTTATGAGTTATACCGGGTTTAAAGAAAATTGTGTTTGGCAATTTATACAGGAATAAGGAGAATGAGATGAATAAGAAAAAATTGTGTTTGGTTGAGTATAGAGGAATAAGAAGAATTGAGAGGGATAATTATGTGTTTTGACTATTTTGCCCTTTAAAATAAAGTTTAAATGGGAGTAAAAATTTTAATTTTTAAATTTATATAAATTTTAAAAAATACATAATAAAAATTAAAGTTTAAGTGGGAGTAAAAATTTTAAATGACAGAAAATAAAAATTAATTTTTAAATTTTAAGTGGGAGTAAAAATTTTAATTTTTAAATTTATATAAATTTTAAAAAATTTATAAAATAATTGTATAAATTTTATAAATTTTAAATTAATAATTTTTTTTTCCAAAAATGAAATAAAATAAAATTTTTAGATTTATTAAAAAATAAGTTAATAAAATAATATTTATTAAATAAAAAATTTTAAATTTTAAAATTTATAAATTTAAATATCTTTTAAAAAATTCTAATTTAAAAAAAAAAAAAACTAATTTTTATTATTAGTGTATGGAAAAGAAAGGAAAAAAAAAAGAAAAAAGAAAAAAAAAGTGTCGTGGAGAGAGAGAGAGAGAGGAGGTGCAGAGAGAGAGAAAAATTTAAAATTTTTAAATTTTAAAAATTTAAAATTTTTAAATTATAAATTTTAAATTTTAAATTTAAAATTTAAAATTTAAAATTTAAAATTAAAAATTTTAAAATTTAAAATTTAAAAATTTAAAATTTTTAAAATTTAAAAATTCTAATTAAAAAAAATAAAAAAACTAATTTTTAGATGATGGAGAATGGGTAAAAAGAGAAGGAGCTCGGGTGAAGATGGAATCGAGGAAGCCTCGATTCCAGTGCCGCGGAGTTGGGCCAAAGCAATTCCAGGAGGGTGGGAATTGGTATTCCCACCCCCATCCCCCTAATCCCAATTTATAGGAATTTCAATTCCCTATAAATCTATTCCCGTTTGGAAATAGATTCAGGGATAAGGGGGTTATTCCCCCCTTATCCCTGTTACCAAACACTGCCTATATATATATATATATATATATATATATATATATATATATATATATATATATATATATATATATATATATATATATATATATATATTAGAACTGGTGTGCTATTTGGAGCACGAATGGTTCCGTGCTCGTAAGCTATTTTTGATGATATAATTTCTGAATAAACGATTGATTCCGTTAGACTTAATTTAGTATATTTAAAATATTTAAAAAATATATTTTTAAATATTTTATTATTATTTATCTAGTGGTCGAAATGATTAAAAATGAATGAGTAAAAATAAAACTTTTACCAAAAATTATAATATAGTACTGAAATTTTCGATTAAATATATTGATCTTGTTTGTAGATAGTATAATATTTTTTTTATCAAAATTTTATTTAATTTAAATATTTTTACACCGTTAAATATGTAAACGACACATATTAATCGTTAAAAATTATTAATTAATTTTGAAGCATTAAAGCAGTTTCAGAATCCACTCTCCTTTGCGGTGCCAAGTTGAATTTTATTTTTAAAATTTTTTTGAAAATGAATTTTTCCCATTCAAAGTTTATTTAAATGTTAGAATAAATTATTTTCATAATTTGGAAGAATAATATAATTTATTATTTTTAAAAATAAATTAGAAAGTAAAATATATTATTTGATATTTAACCGTATTATCATTTAACAAAAATCACAATTTTCTGAATAAATCAACCATATCTACCAAATAAAATATTCATGCATCCAAATAATACTTATAAGTTAATACTTGAATCTCAATTAACTCTCAACACTACAACAAAATTATATTATAGCTATATTTTTAAATATTCTTAAAATCTAAAATAAGTGTCGCTGACAAAAATATCGATACTTATTATTAGTGTTGCTATATGTATATAGTGTAAAAATATACAGTACAGTAATCCAAATATTTGAGCACAGTTTGGATACTGGAGGTGATTTTTTTTTGCAATTGAGAATAAAAAGTTCAATTTTTGCTTTTTAAAAAAACTTGTGATTCATAATTTAAAAAAATATATAATTCGCTATATAATATAATTTATTTTATGTTAAAAAATAATTTAAAATAAAATATGTTATTTTATTATAGACATTTGTTAATATTTTTTTATTATCTATAAAATATTACGACTTATCGAGTAAATCAAAGATACATTCGAGGGCTTTAGGCCTAGGGATGTTAATGGATACGAATATCCGAAATTTTATTCGAACTCGAATCCGAACGGAATAGATTTATCCGATGTTAAACGAATATAGATTCGAACATGGATATAAAAAATGAAAACCCGACGGATTTGAATTTGGATATACATTTTGATTGTACCCGAACCCGAACCCGAACCCGAATTAATTTTACGTTATATAATATATATGTATATAAATATTTAATATTATATTTAAATTTATATTTTAAAATTTTAAATTTAATATAATATATTTTGAAATATTATAAGAGAAAAAGAAAATTAATTTTTTCGGATTTGAATTTTCGGGTTCGAATTCGGATTCAAATTTTGAATTTTTGATCGAATTCGGATTTGAATATAAATTTTTAAAATCCGTCGGATTGGGGTTCGAGTTCAAATTTTTAAAACTCCATCCCAAATCCGCCGGTTGACATCCTACTTAGGCCTTAGCGTCCTTTACCAAGCATTTACTAATAGCATTTGCACATCTATACCTATATATGATTTCTCATGGCTAAATCCGACGTGGTTGTACCTCTTTATTTTGAGGATGGTAGGCCCCTCTCTCTCCTTCCCCCCACACAACCCTTCATCTCTTTACTCTCTCTCTCTTTCTACTTTCCCACCGCACTACCCTTCATCTCCCCCCACTCTCTCTCATTCCCTAACCCCTACCGCATAACCTTTCATCTCCCCCCACTCTCTCTCATTCCCTAACCCCTACCGCATAACCCTTCATCTTCCCCCACTCTCTCTCCTTCCCTAACCCCTACCGCATAACCCTTTATCTCCCTCCTCCTCCTCCCCACTCTCTCTCTTCTCTACCTACATGTTCTCTTAGTGCTCCTCTCCTCCCCCTTCTCCTCCCTACCCATTCCCTTTCCGACATGGCTTTCAGCTTTTAAGTGCTGGTGTTAGGCTACATCTCAATAACTTAGTAATTTTCCTTCGATTTTTCTTCGGAACCACTTCTCGACAGTGATGTAATGTAAGTTAGTTTGTTTAATTATCGTAAATACAAATATATATGGTGTTTTCTTATGTTATATATATATATATATATATATATATATATATATATATATATATATATATATATATATATATATATATATATATATATATATTGGAATTTTTACAGGTCTTTCATGAATTCTGTTTTTGAACTATTTTTGAGAGCCTGGGCAAGTTCACGTGGTCTGAAGGTATAGGCTGCACTACTATTTATTTCCCTAGGTTTGGTTCTTTTGTGTATAAGTTGTTGCTTAGGTAGGCATATGTTGTTTTTGTCCAGTCATCAAATGTAAAATAATTTATAACAAGTAGAAATATTGATAATTCCAATTATTTTGCATGCCAATGTATGTTTGATATCACTACTTTGTTTTCAAATTATTTATTTATTGCTATCAAAATATCCACTTAGAACTTTTGCAGCTGGATATCTTTAAAAATGGAGTTCTTTTATTCATGCCATGCTATACGTTAGTTCTTCAGCCCGTGTATATCGTATCATATTTTAATATTGGCATTTTGTGCAAATTCTTTTGATCAGGTACGACTATCTTCTGTTGAGGCCTTAGGTTTTCTACTGTTGCTATAAAGTTCTTTAAATTTTATTTTTTTACTTTCAAAATTTATAGTTATTTTTTTCTTTTTTTTTTTATATTTTTATTTATTTAATTAATTTATAAATTTTTACTATAATTTTTATCCGCCGCATCGCGCGGGTTCCTACACTAGTTTATCTTTATTACCACAACTAAAATTGTATTAATGTTAAAACTAAAATAGTAGCATTATTATTTTAGTTTACTAAAATATAAATTATTTTATTAATAAAATTAAAAAGTATGTAAATTTTTTGATAGATAAATTATAGGAAAATGCTTCTTGTACACCCCATTTGGGGGTGTACATCGCACACCCCACCCATCCAATGGGTGGGGTGTGGTGAGGGGTCACTTCATAATTTGTGAAGTGACCCCCCACCCTTAGATGGGTGGGTGTAAGATGTACACCCCTTTGGGGGTGTACATGTAGCGTTACCCTAAATTATAATATCTTTATTACAATCTTTTTTGACAGATAAAATATTACTATTTATTTTTTGAAATTTGAGTAGGCTTAGATAAATCATAATATCTCGTATTCATTCCATTTTTTAAATTTATAATTTATGCAAGAAATATTTCGTGTTATTTTAATTTTTTAAATTGGTAAGCTACGCCTAGAGGAAGAAAAAATATATGGACACATGGCTTACTAGGATTGAGGATTAATATATGTTTATGTTTATAGATTTAAACTAAGTGTGTAGCCTGTGTAATTCACATGCTACATTAATTTAAGGAAAATGCTAAGTGTACATCCCAAAAGGAGTGTATATCTTACACCCCACCCATCCTAGGGTGGGGTGAATTTCACCCATCACTTCGAAGTGATGGGTGGAGAAACTCCCACCCTTGAATGAGTGGGGTGTAAAATCTACACCCAAAATTGGATGTAGAGATAGCATTGCTCTTAATTTAAACTCTAATAGTAAAATTTTTATCTTTTAAAATAATAGTACTGTAAGCAATATTTTAAGCTACATCACTATCAATATAAAAGAATAATAATAATATCTATTGAGATAATTATATAACTATTCTAACTCTATAACGCTTAACTCTATTAATTTTTTGGACTTTGCTACCACCCAAAATACTATAGCCGAATTAAGAGGTTTAGTTTTATTTATATCTTATATATAGAACTAATCTAAATTCTATTGGCGTTACATTTTTCCTTCTTTTAAGTCATGACGTTTTCGTCAGGTTCAGACACACTCGCAAGTACCAGACGATGTGAGACTCACAAGTACAAGATGATGTGAGACTCGTCTCACTAGTTTTAGACGACTTTGTGAGGAGCTACACTCCACCCACAACGTTCATTAGCCGGGTAGCCGCACTCTACTCGCTATATAACTCAGACTCAGCCGAGATTCATCTCACATTTTCGACTGGTGATTGACTCTAATACTAATTGTGACGCCCCAACTTTCCAGAAACTCTAGCACGTTTAACTCTCTTAATCTCTTGAATCTTACTACTATTTAAAATACTATAACCGGCTAAAAGATTTAATCATATTTATATTTTATATATAGAATTAATCTAAATTTTAGGAGTGTTACATTTAAGTAATGACCCGTGTACATAGGGTATCTTTCTTTTTGTTTTATTTTATTTTTTTTTATATTAAATAATTTTATCAAAACAAAAAGTTAGGTTTCTACTCCTCATAAGATGTACAAATATATAAAACTTCTCTCAATTATCACCAATTTTGATTTATCTAACCGTTGACCATTAAAAATATTGATTGTACCAACTAATCTTTTAAATTATTTGATTTGAACCCATTTTTGATCCTTGAATTTCAAAATTTGAACCTGAACTTTATCTTTTTGTACTTAGTTAATATATTTTTATACAATTCACATAATTATAAATTTGCTTAATTTTGCATCTGAAAAACTATCAAATTATTTAAATCAAATAAATTTAAAAAACAGATACTAAAATTAAAAACTTGGAAGATGGGGCAGTGGAATTAAAGTAATCTATAGTTTATATAAGTTATATACATTTTTAACTAGTTTTCCTTTGGTCCATGAATTTTTAACTTTGAACTTCAAGATACAGAATTTTTTAAGTTGTTTTAATTTGGTCCTTTTAATTATTTATTGTTAGAGAAAGAGCTATTTCCTACACCTGATGCAAATCTATATATTTGCATTGTGTATAGGCATGGATCCACCTATGATTTCTCATGTCATATTTTTTGAAATAAAATAAATTATCTTATTAAATTATAGTTATCAAGACTTTTTAAAAAGTTAAAATAAAATTATTAACTCATAATCATCCAAGACAATTCTTATAGCGGATAAATTATCACTGAATAACGTAATCCAATATCAAAATAAGACATCAAATTTTACTTAAATTATTTGACATGAAATTTTTTAAAGGCTAAATTACAAAATTACTTTCGTCCGAGTATCTCAATTATATTTTATCGTAAAAATTATATTAACTTTTATCTTGCACTATATTATTGGTCAAATAAGCCTAAAAAACTTAAGATAATTATAGAATTTAATTACTAAATTTCACTAAAATGAGTTAATAGAGGTAAATTTTATTTAAATAAGTAAACCAATATTATCTACAAACTTGGACTTTATTTGACTTTGGAGGTGAAATGTGAAGTGAAAATTAAAGTAATTTTTAATGTGAGGAAATAATTAAGATATGAGTTAAAATATAAGGGAGATTTTTATAATTTAGCTTTGCATGACAAAAAAAATTCAAAACTTGAAGCTTACACATAATAAAAAAAAGTTTGGCGATGCAATCTCTCATCTTTGATGAGAGTGTTTGATGGAGTGGAGGAAAAAATAATTAAAATATGTGATTACTATGATCACAACAGATGGTGTTGGAGGAGAATTTTGAAAGGATTCGAATCGGGAGTAGCGGGATAGATGGGAAATGGACGCGTGCGACGGCATAAGGATTTATTGGTGGGTGTCACACCGATGCTTAGGAATTATGGGGTGGTGTGGAGATAGGATGGCAAGAAAGTTTTTACTGTTAAATTTTACTTATTCGATACTTAGCGATGGAAAATTAATGAATTTTAGCGTCAAAATAATTTGAAAACTTTGCATACCGATTAAAATATAAATCTTTGTTTGGTTCGTCCTAAAAAGAAAATTTTTTATTTAGTTTGTCCTGAAAAAAAAATTCTTACGACGAACAATCTTGTCAAAAAGATGGACCGGAAACACCTTATGTGTTTTGGACAATGATGTTAGTCGTGTCTAGGAAAAGTGGATGACACAGGATGGGCCTCCAGTAGCGAGTAAGAAACTAACCTTCGTGTCGGCAATCTAGTGGATGCTCTTGATAATTAGAAATAAGATGATCTTTTGACTAGTAAACACTGATCCCCAACTCGTCGTTAGTTGGGTCAGAAGAACAGTAAAATTGTAGAAAGAGTTGGGAGGATAAAACAGAGGTCACGCCTGTTATCCGAAAAAGATAACAAATTTTTTTCTTCTTTTTTTTCTCCGAGATTTTATTGTCTCACTTCTGTTGCTTAGTTTATCTTTTTATTGAATAAAGCGAGCAGCGTTATATCTTTTTTCCAAAAAAATATTTAGTTTATCCTTTTTTTTTTCTAAAATTTTTTTTTTCTTCTTTTTTTTTCTCTGAGATTTTATTATTTCACTTCTGTTGCCTAATTTATTTTTTTATTAAATAAAGCAAGCAGCATTATATTTTTTTTAAAAAAAAAATATTTAGTTTATCTTTCTATTGAATGAAACAAACAGCGTCATATTTTTTTTTTTCAAAAAGACAGCAATAAAAAGCTTGGGACCTTTTGGGAAAAACCTGAAAAGTTAGGGACTTAAATTCAAATTGGTGCGCCACGGACGTCTTCGAAAATCCTTTTCGAGCTTCGTCACGGAGACCTCCCCCTAAAATCTAGGGTTTCCGAGCGCCCCAATCGCGGGCGCTTCACGCCCCCAAAACCCCCACCAAGCTTCCTCCTTTCACCGCTCGATCCAAGGGTTTTCGCTGCCCCTTCCCCCCTACTCAGTTTGATTCGCTGTTCTCGTCGAACTTTTGGAGATCGAGGCGAGGTTTGATCTTCTGAGGCTCCGGAATCTGTTTCCGAGTTTACGGTTTTGCTCCCTTTTGGGCTGTGAAATCGAGCTGGGATTTGGTGGTGACGATAATGGCGGAGGTTGGAGGGGAGCAGTAGGGGGAAATGATTAGGGTTTTATTGTGTTGGCGCGTGCGGGGCTTCGCTTCTTCTCTTGGATTTGCTCAATCAGTGTATGTGGATCGTACTCTTAGCTTAATCAGTAGAATTGTTGATGTTGTCGCATTTAATGTCGATTTTTTTGCATTTAATGGCTCTATACCGATTTTAGGTGAGGGAATAGTGGTTTCCTTTACTGGGGTGATTAGTATGAACGAAATCTCCAGTTCAAGTAATAGAAATGACTAAAAATCGAAACAAGCAAAAGTTGAGGGGTTGCCAATAGAAACTATTAGAATTTGGGGTTCTATTCTAAGCTGGGCTGTAATTGAGAAGGTCTCCTACTCTTTTATGGATTTTGACATAAGGTTTGCAGTGTAAGTAGTTGATGTTACGCGGCACCTGGGGCACCTTTTGTGTGATTATGTAGTTATATGTTTTTTTGTTAGTTTGAAGCTGCTTAAGTTATATTTGAATTAGTGGGGCTGCTAAAATGTCTTATGGTTCTAATGTTAATTGCTTTATTTGATTAAAACTAATGAAGTTTTATTTATGAATGCTATTGTGGAAAGGAATTTCTATCATCATTTGTCATTTTATTATGTGATGGAGAAATTCTTTTTCAATACATCTTTAGAAGGTGTGAGATGAACTAACTGTTGGCTTAAAGGTGCCAGCATCTTGCTTTGTCGCGGGAGGCTGGATTGGGCCGAATCATATTCGGAGTGGTTGAGGCTAGTAGGGCCAGCTACAATTGAGACTTGTGGGCGCTATGTCTATACGCTTTAAATGAATTAGTTGTGTATTTCTAACGGCTCGTGTTTTTTGGATTAATGGTTAGCGCCAACGATCCGACAGGTGGTATCAGAGCTAGAGGTTACGGGTTCGGTTCCCGCATGCCCCGAATGTGTCTGGGGGTGGGGTGGGGTGGGGTGGATTATTGGTTTAAAGGGGCCAGTATCCTGTCCAGTGGCGGGAGGCCAGGTTGGGCCGAGTCATGTTCAAAGTGGCGTGAGGTTAGTAGGGTCGAGTTACAATTGAGACTTGTGGGTGTTGTGTCTGTACACTTTAAGTGAATTGGTTGCGTACTTCTAACAGCTCGAGCTTTTGGGATTAATGGTTAGCGCCAACGATCCGACACTAACTCATTGGCGCAATACGTAATATATTAATTACATAAACTGAGTATAGCTAGTGTTGTATTTTTAATATGATCCAACATGGTAATTCGATCTTTTGCATCTTAACTATTCCAAGCTGATTTTGAAATCCTTATGACAGCAGCCAACTAGGTCAAATTCTAAGTTTAAACAAGGTTAACTTGCAGAATATTGTTTGTTTTGTGGAGTGAGTGGCAAATGCAAAGTCCAAACAGACCTGCAAAATTCGATCTTTTTGGGCTTCAAAGTCTGTGGGATTAATATTTGTTTTTAACTCTCTCAGGGTCTAGTGCTATACTTTCACCCATTTAACTTGGTGCTTTTAGTAAAGTGAGCGCTTGCTCACTTAATGTGTTGTACGTTCTTATAATGAGCACGCTGGTTGTTCTGCTGATGGCAGTTCCTTTTCTGACCTTTTTATTCTTTATCAGCTTTTTTCTTCATCCCATATCTAGAGCTGGATTTGTGACATTCTCTTAACATAAAGATCAGCATCCAAATCTGGTAAGTACTTTGTAGTCGCCACTTTAAGATCTTGAGAAGTCCACAATGGCAGATGCTGGTGAAAGAACTGATACCTCAACAGACGTTGATGCCGATGAGAGAAACCACAGGGTAACTCTCTTTTCTCCTATTTTCTTTTTTTCTTAAATATTCTTGAGGTTTTTTTTTTTTCATATATCCCTACAAATTCGTCGAATGAAATTTTACATATATTTAAGAATGGGTTCTTTTGTAAATATTTTATGTGTAATATTTTGAATTTTAATGGGCCTATATGAAAACTCAGATTTTTTGCAGGGTTTCATATGTAAATAGATAATTTTGCAGGTGTATGTATTGAATATGTATATTCAGAAAAAGGTCATTTTCTTTTCTCTTGGATGCTGTAGTTGCAAACAGATTTTCTGAGCACACTCTATAGGCATCAGAGTGTACCATAATTCATCATCTCTTTAATTTTCTAATATGATCCTAAATCTCATCGGCTGTTTCATGAATGGCAAACCATAATTGAAGTTAAACATAAACTTAGTGATGATTATTTGTTTTTGTTGATCTGATTGCATGATGGTTAGCTGTTACTTTATGGATACTTATTATGATTGATTTTGCTCGTTGATGAAGGTTAATTGAGTTATTTATCAGTTTGTTGATTGTATATGCTTATTGTTGCTAATGTGCAGTTAGAACGAGGACAAACTGCTGTTGTAGCGGCTTCTGATTCTAGCGATAGGTCAAAGGATAAAACTGGGGACCAAAAAGTAATAAATTTGCTCTTATCCTTAACTCCCAAGTAGCTGTATTTTTTTTTTTTTTTTTTTTTTTTTTTTTTTTTTAGGAGCATTTGTATAAGCGGTCATCTTTTATAACTTTCCTTTCCACAGACTCTTCGTCGCCTTGCACAAAACCGTGAAGCAGCAAGAAAAAGCCGTTTGAGGAAAAAGGTCTGCAGATCCATGTTTGGTTCTTTTTTTTCACTCATCGTACCTAATAATCTTTGGTTTTTTGGAAAAGAATGTATTATCTTCCAAAGTTGTTGTTAATATTGCATAATTTACATGGATAGGTTACTTTAGGCTTGCCGTTTTACTTTTCTTTTGTTGAAAATTACGGACATAAGATGAATTGCAGTTGTTAGCAAGATATGATGAGAGAATACGTATTTATTTCTGTTGAAAAGAAAATGATGTAATAACTCAAAATCAACTTCATCATCTGTAAGATCAAATGCTAAACTACACTATTAGACTCGCCTTGATATGATAAATTAGATAAGAGCCTAAAATGCAGGAAACCCTATATTACTGCATTGCTGCTCTAAGTTTCAAGACCCACATTTTACCTTATTTATTTTATTGAGGACAGGTGAAAAAAATAGCCTGACAGAAGATTGATGGAGTAAAATGTAACTGATGAAATTTCAGGGGACTAAGTGAATCTAGCAATATTTATAGTGAAATGGTTTATAAATGCTGTCTATGAAAGAGTCTCTTATTCATAGCTATTGATTTTTGAACCTTGATATGTTGGTTTTTTAAGGTACCGTTACTAATTGTTCTCCTTATATTTCCTAAGGCATATGTTCAACAATTGGAGAGTAGTAGACTGAAACTTACAACACTAGAGCAGGAGCTCCAGAGGGCCCGCCAACAGGTTTCTTTGTATTACATTTTTTTTTGGTATTTATTGTCAATCATCTATGTTAAGGGCACTGAATCATTTGAGAGTTTTTTTGTTAATATTATAGTCAGGGTTTATTTAGGTAGAATTTCTGTTGCAGGGCATCTTTATTTCAAGCACAGGAGACCAATCTCATACTATAAGTGCGAATGGTAATTCCACAATTTGTTGATTTATGACGTTCCTTTTTTCCGTAAGGACTTTGATAAGAAGGTTGCCCTAAGAATCTTTAGTATGGAGCTAAGTGTTGCTTGTCTGCTGTGAAAAGAAGCAGCCGAGCATTTGGCAAACAAAAAGCATGGAGTTTCATAGTCCCAAAAGTTGAAGCTCCACTCCGCAGCCTTTACTTCTCCTGTAGCAGGAAGCTACTGAGGGAATTTTAACGTAAAAAAATTGCTATTATTTCTTTAACAGCTTTATTTAAGCAACACTTTAGCAGAAGCTCCAGCTGGACAAAACATGTTGTAAAATTAAATATCTCAAGCTGCACTAGTTATCTCAGGGAAGAAGTGAAAATTGTTTCTACAGGAGCTAAATCATTCGACATTGAGTACGGACGGTGGCTAGAAGAGCATAACCGGCAGGTGAACGAGCTAAGGACTGCTGTGAATGCTCATGCTAGTGACACAGATCTCCGTGCTATTGTTGATGGCATCACGACGCAGTTTGATGAGATTTTCAAGATCAAAGGTGTCGCTGCTAAGGCAGACGTCTTTCATATCTTATCAGGCATGTGGAAAACTCCTGCAGAGAGGTGTTTCATGTGGCTTGGCGGCTTCCGCCCATCTGAAATTTTAAAGGTGAAAATTTCTATTTATCATAGGGATATTTACATATGTTGCAAATTTATCTATTGTATTATGTATATCCATGCAAATTCTGAAGTTGCATGTGTACCCTCAAAAACTTAAATTCTAACATATAATGTTTGCAAAAGTGCCCCTCTTTGAAATACTTTCTTATTTTTCAAAACCGACTCCCTTCCCGTGTATTGGATCGACTCCCAACTTAGAAGTATCTTCAATAAGAAACTCATCTTTCAAATGGGCTATGTGCAATTCAGATTTTACAAGGGATAACCGTGAATAGATGATGGCTATGTCAATAAGTATCTTCAATAAGAAACTCATCTTTCAAATGGGCTATGTGCAATTCAGATTTTACGAGGGATAACCGTGAATAGATGATGGCTATGTCAATATTTCTGTCCAATTGCATGATCGATTGAAATGGAATGCAAAGTCTAGGAACCAAATTGTAATAGATTGAAGGATCCAGGACCAGACTGAAACCATACTAAGATACTTGAGACTTTCTTCCGTGCCTTCATGTTGAAACTGTGTTTCTCACTATGCTACACACAATATATGCAGCTTCTCTCAAATCAGCTGGAGCCTCTAACAGAGCAGCAGCTGATGGGATTATGCGATCTTCAGCAATCTTCTCAGCAAGCCGAGGATGCTCTCTCGCAAGGGATGGAGGCATTGCAGCAGTCCTTAGCGGAAACACTGGCTGGCTCTCTTGGCCCCTCAGGATCCTCAGGGAATGTGGCGAATTACATGGGCCAGATGGCCATGGCCATGGGCAAACTCGGGACACTAGAAAAGTTCCTTCGGCAGGTAATTCCTCTTCTTTGAATCTGTGAACCAACAGTTTTAATTTTTATTTTTTAAAGTTGCAGATATATTTTAGTCACGCAGTAGTATGGTTCATTGTTGGTTACCACCGTTCTTGGGCCAAGCTGGGCCAAACAATCCAATGTGCAACTTGGCTTGGCTTCTAGAATAGTTTATCTACTTGAGAATCAACAGCCCTATTGGGGTAGCAAAAAGCTGGAAGCTTCCTGCTGGGTCAGGAGGCCGAAATAAGATTTTGGGCTTCAAAAGCAGAAGCTCCGATTTTAATCCTATGTTTTGAATTTTATTGGGAGAGTTCTCGCTAGGGCTTCTTTTGAAAAATTCTACTAAAGCAATACTTGTGCAAATGCTATGATCACAGAAATAACATGTCTGGGATCCCTTAAGCTTGCGTCTTAGCTATTAGGGCAAAATGTATGGACGGTCTATGTACTATCCCGATATTGCATTTTGGTCCCTTTAGTTTTGACGTAAACACTTTCGCTGTTGAAATTTAAAATGCGTAGTACTTTAGTCCCTAATAGTGGAAATATGTGACTTGTTTTGTAAAATGGCGTTATAATCCTGTTTAAAGCAAAACTCAAACGAGTCTTTTTACATGTGAAAATTCAGAGATCGAAGTGCAATATATGTGAAAGTCCAGGAATTAAAGTGTTTAAGGAAAAATTACAAAGATTAAGTTACAAAATCATAATAGTAAGGGGAGTACTTCCACATGTTGCCCTAGATATTCTGCTTTCCTACTTTTTCATCTCTGCTGGGTTTTCTAAGATGGCCGCCTGGCTTTTAGATTTTCACTGCAAGACTTTGTTTTTTTTTTTTTTTTTTTTTTTTTTTTTTTGTAAAATATATATTATTCTTTTCTATTTTCCTTTCTTTCCTTGTCTCTTCCAGGCAGACAACCTGCGCCAGCAGACTCTGCAACAAATGCATCAGAGATTAACTACCCGTCAATCCGCTCGCGCCGTCCTCACCATACATGATTACTCCTCGCGGCTCCGCGCCTTGAGCTCTCTATGGCTTGCTCGGCCCCGAGAGTAGTAACCCAAATTAATTAAATAGAGATGCTTCCGAAAATCTAGTTAATTTAAAACTGTACCCTGAACCCAAATTAATTTTTTTTTTAAAAAAAGGATGCATGTTTCTTAGGATTGGTTCGGTTGTATAGGGTTTGATTGCAGCCACTTGTTCAAAAGTGTAGCATTAACTTGTTGCAAGAATTGATTGTTGATAGATGTTGTACTTCTACATGTATTTGTAAATCTGATGCTTTGAGATTTTTCTGTTTAATGCAACAAATGAGCAAAAAGTTGTAAGACTCCCATCATGCATTTGATGATGTTGAATTTGTGGTGTTACTTTGTTGAAAAGCTGTCTGGATTATTTGCTGTTTGTGGTTCTTTTGGTTTGAAAACCAGATTCCAATGTGTTTCACAAATGGGAAAATTCCACAGTACTTGTCTAGCACCAATGAGTCCTCCTGCATGTCTGGTTGCTTCTACTTCTGCTTTTGCTTTAACTTATTTTTAGTCTGAGAATTACTTTCTGTCGGGCTCAAATTTATGGGAAACTTTTCCATTTGCCAGATCGAAAGTCAAATAGTTTCGAAACTGTAGTTATCTTATATTTATTTAAATTTATTTTATTATAATTTTTTTTTTTTCATCAATAGTTTTGGAACTGTAGTTATCTTATTTATTTTTATTTATTTTATTAATTTTTTTTCAGACTAATAATATATAAAGGGGAGGAAAAAATTGTTGCAACACCTAATTTTTTATTTTATTCATTTATTTTTATTATTTTTGTATGTGACTTTGCCACTACTTAGAATGAAGTTAATTAATTACGTTGTTAAAACTGAATTTAAAGGCGAATTTAACTTTCAGCAAATCAAATAACAAAACTTAAATTTTTAGCTGAAAATAACTTCACACTCGTGAACAAAAAAAAAAAGATTCCCAGTTTCCGTGAAGCAAAAAAAAATAATAGTGGAGAAGCGGGGTATCGATCCCCGTACCTCTCGCATGCTAAGCGAGCGCTCTACCATCTGAGCTACATCCCCATTTCATTTAAAATCTAAATAATCTATTTTTTATAAAATATTCTTTAAGGCGACAAAACATTTTAAAAAAGGGAAATAAAAATTGAAAATCAAACAAAAAAAATGATTATTTAAACATATTTAAAAATAAAATTTTAAGTAATTTTTATTTTATAAAGAACTCTTCAAGGTGACAAAACATTTTAAAAAAGGGAAATAAAAATTGAAAATAAAACAAAAAAAAATGATTACTAAAACATATTTAAAAAGGAAATTTTAAGTAATTTTTATTTTATAAAGAACTCTTCAAGGTGACAAAACATTTCAAAAAAGGGAAATAAAAATTGAAAATAAAACAAAAAAAAATGATTATTTAAACATATTTAAAATGGAAATTTTAAGTAATTTTTATTTTATAAAGAACTCTTCAAGGTGACAAAACATTTTAAAAAAAAGGAAATAAAAATTGAAAACATTAGAGTGAAAACATAAAAATATATGATGATAGTGGATCTATTTATGTTTTTCGTTATCCTTCATTAAACAAGTTATATTTATAATAGTTTCCTTTTCCTTTTTGGAAAAGAAACTTATAAATGTTTTTTTTTTTTCCTTTTTTTTTTTTTTTTTTTCTTTTTTGTTTCCATCAAGATTAGATTGAAATTTAGAACCAGCAACTTGAAATTAAGAGAAAAATAAGGGGTATTTGGTCCCTCCAAAAATATTTCAAAAAGTAATTTTCTAGCTTTTTTTTTTTTTGTCCATTTATTTTCCAGAAAAGTAGTTTTTCTGAAAAAAAAAAAGTTCTTTTCATATTTTTATGAAAGAGTAGTGTTTTCGTTTTTCAAAAATTTTATTCGAAAAATAAAAACTATGGAAAGAATTAATGTTTTCTATAAAAAACCCTTTTTCCCTGAAAAATAGTTTTTCACAATTTTTCGTGAACTGGTTTTGGTTATGATGGAATGGCTGTTAATTGGTATAATATTGATTTGTTTGGGCCCATTTAGATAATTTAAGGAGTAATTTAATAATAATTTGTGCGAAATAAGAATTTTTTGTTGTTGTTGTTGTGATTTAGTTTTAGTAATGGTGAAACCTCACATTTAGTTTAGAAATCTTTTATTGTTTTGGTTGACATTACTCAACTTCTTTTTTTTTTTTTTTTTAAGTTATTCATGCCAGTTAAATTAGAGATATTGCTAAATTGTTTGTTGTTACATTATTCTAATTTTACCTAAAAGTAATTAAAGCAATTTGTTGAAATATTAAAAATATTATTTTTTAACCGTTTAAATTTTTAAAGTACAACGGTTGTATGGACTCTGCTAGCGAATAGCAAAGGTTGTGCAAGGGCCTGAGCTTCTGAGACAGAAAGAGAGTGGGAAGTGAGTGGACTCAAGTGTGGACGAGGATACAAGTCATGACACTCGAGTGGACCTTGGTCCAGGGTCACCTAGAGACATATTGCTGGGATGGGAAAGACTCAGTTGTCAACTCAAAGGGTCTAGGTATTGTAATTTGTGAGGGGGTAGACGTTGGATGGCAACATCACCGTTATCAGCAGTTGCGAGAAAGGCCAGCATATGGGTTAAGCTTGGGTTCCTTTCGGCGGCTATCGCGAAGGTGATTGCTAGAGGTATGAAGAACGGCAAGTTTCGAGAAAAGGGAACGAGGTGTCGTTAGTCTCGAACTTGGCCGAGGACTTTGGTGGGAAACCGAAGTTGGGTTCAGCGAAAGCCTAAAGGGAGTGGGCTTGAGCGACTGGGAGTACAGAAGCCAAAGGTGCTGAGCAGCAACGAGTAGCGAAAGTGCAGAGCAGTTAGAAGGCATGACAAGAGTTAGTGGTGGAGTAAGTAGATGTGCGAAGTAGCTGAGGACAAGCTTGCCTTGACGAAAGACTCGAAAACTCGTAGACTTAGTGGTACACACACACACACACACACACACACACACACACACACACACACACACACACACACACACACACACACACACACACACACACACACAAACCACCCTCCGTAATTTTGGCCTGGTCTTATATGCTGCAGACAAATTTTTCATTCAACTCCTTAAAATCAGTTGGACCAACTTAATTACAACAAAAGAAATTTGGTTGTATGCTAAAAATAAAGCCAATAAAAACCCTAATTTTAGGCTTTTTCCTATTCCTATTATTGAGCAGGAAAATAGCTAGGGCCACTCTTCCTTTTTCTCCTTCAAGTTTCTCTTCTTGTACAAATAAATTAATGAATCTCTAGCTCTACTTAAACCAACCATCTTTGATTACAGCACTCATTATTGTAACTAGCCATGGGAGATTTTGTTCCATTTCAAAACCCTAATTTTAACAAGCCCATGTTATCTAGTCCTATTACTAGTTGCAACAAATCTCTCTCTCATAGTGCACCACTCTACCTCTACTACAAGGAATTATGTAGCCCATCCATTGAACTAACCAATGGCTCATCCACATTTGAATCAAAGATCAATTGCAATTCCAACGATTTCGAGTTCGATTCGCACCGACGTCTCTCGTCCCCCTTGAATTCCAGTGACCGGCATCAAGTGTTCGCCGACGAGCTCTTCCGTTGCGGAGAATTGCTTCCGCTTAAGCTCCCGCCGCGACTCGAACACTTAGTGTTAGTGCAAAGTGTAGCCAACCAAGTTCATGCACAACTTCACCTACCATGCTTGTGATCTCAACATTGAAGAGCCCATTTGCATGGGTTAGATCTCATGACAAGGGATTTGATCCCTTCATGGTGGCACTAGAGAAGGTAAGGAAGGAGGAAAGGGTTCGAAGAGGTCGAGGATCGCCGTGTCGAAGATCGCGATCTTTGTCGCCTTTTAGGCGATCAATTTTTCTTAGGAAAGAAGAGGAGGGAAAAGTAGAACAAGATCCAAGTATGAATCTACCACTAAATGAGGTGACTTCAATGTCAATTAGTGTAGAAAATGGGAGTAAAGGGTCTTTTTCTTTGAGGGCTTGGAGGAAAGGAATAAGGGATTTGTTGGTTAGGAGCAAATCACAAGAGAAAAAGAAGAAGGAATTTATATCTTGTGGGCGAAGTCCTCTAGTATGCTTTGGTTTTAGTTAGTGTGCTTTGAGTGCATGGAATAATATAAAGCCATTATTAAAGGTAAGATTAATTGGACAATTTACAATGTTTGGAACTTCAAAGTTAATTGTTCTTCTTTTTTGTTTTTCTTAGTCTATATATTTTGATTATGATGTGATTTCAAAGTGGTAAGAGTGTGAGATGATATTGACATGCTAAATTTTATTATTATTATTATTATTATTATAGTTGGTAGAGATATATATATGTTCTTATATTTTTGCAATTGATCGTGTTTTCGTGAGAATATTGCACTTAAATTAAATTATGGCTTATGTTGATCGATCGAAGCACATAACTTTAAAGTTTTGATTTTGGTATATAATCTTTTGATTTATTTAATTTGAATAATTTGATAGTTGTTCCGCTATAAAATTTGGTAGTATATATTGCATCACCTGAACCACATGCAATACTCTAATTAAGTATGTTAATTAAAATAAGCAAAGCACTCTAATTTTTAAATTAAAGAGTCATTAAATAGCTAAAATTAGATAAATTAAAAGTTATGCAACGAAACGTAAAACTTTTAAAGATTAAGTGGTCGAATTACAAAGGATCATAGGGGAGATGAATTTCATGCATTTTAACATTCTTATTAAGTTGTTGAGATATTCATATAAACATCATGATGTTAGTAACTTTTGGAATAATTAGTTTTGTTGTGTGGTAGGGCGGTTATTGCTTAAATTACAATTTAAAACATTTTTGTCCATTTTATGGGAGTAATTTAATGGAAGAACTTTGATTGTAATGGAATTAATAAATATTAATTAATGTTTTAATTATACTAAGAATTAAATCAAGGGTTTGAGGAACAAATGAAACTACCCTATGTATAAATGTTGAGGAATTATGAAGAAATTTTTATGGAAAGAGAATAATAACACAAGAATTAATCTCCTTAATTTTCTGGTTCTTTTCCATTGGAAAAAAGGTACTAAAATGAAATATTAAATTATAAAATAAATAAAAAGGCTTCATGAGTTTAAAAAAGTAATTCTCAAATTATATATTATTTTACTATACTATGACTTGTGAATTTTCGCATTTTGATGCCAATATAATAAACAATAATTATTGGATAATAAAATAAATTTTTTAAAATCATAGAATGGGAAATGAAAATATATAAAGCCAAGAGGGGCAAGTTGAAGAAGTTTCTTTGGAACACAATAAACCGAAACCCTCCGCTAAATTTGCTAACTAATTAAACCATCACTTTATATCCGTTCCCATCTACATGCCGTGAGAAAAGCTCCACCATTTACACTCTCTAACCATCTCACTTCTCTCTCTCTTTCCATAGCCACATAATCACATTAAAAATATAAAAAATTTTCAAAAAAGATTAATTTTTTTTTAAAAAAAAAAAAAAATTTCTTCATCAAAATTGCCGATCATCATCGCCACGACGGTCGCAGGCCAGACTTTCTACCACATGACCGAGTCTCTGCCCACCGCCACCGCCGCCGCCGCCGCCGCCACAACCACGATTTTCGGCACCACCGCTGTCGAACCGCCTCCGCCACCGCCGCCTCCGCCTCCGCCTCCGCCGTGCACGCCGATCGTCCTCCAACCTTCGCATCGCAAGAACCCCTCCCGCCGCCCCGCGAAGCTCTTCCGCACCGTCCGCTCTGCCTTACGGTCCTTCCCCATCCTCCCCACCCCGTCCTCTTGCCGCCTCCCCTCCCCCTCCAACCTCCTCCTCCTCCACCATCACCACCATCACCGCCGCCGCCAAGACGGCCACATCCACGGCTCCTCTCGCACCACCGGCACCCTCTTCGGCCACCGCAAGGCCCGCATCACCCTCGCCTTTCAGGTTCATATACATACATACATACATACATATACACATACGTACATACAGAAGAGCATCATATAAAATCTTTATGTATAGCATGTGTTATTGCACGTGCACTTTTATTAGTATATATATACATGAATACATGATATGTCTCATTTGTTTTGTTATGAAGGACACGCCGCGTAGCGTGCCGCGGCTGCTGGTGGAGCTGGGGACGCCGACGGCGAAGTTCATCCAGGAGATGGGGGCGTCGGGGCTGCTGCGGGTGGCGCTGGAGTGCGAGAAGAAGCCAACAGGGGGCGGGGGGGAGAGGACGCGGCTACTGGAGGAGCCAGTGTGGGCGGCGACCATCAACGGGAAGAGCGTCGGGTACGCAGCGCGGCGGGAGGCGACGGAGTCCGACGTGAGGGTCATGCAGCTGCTGCATGCCGTGTCGATGGGCGCCGGCGTGCTCCCACCCGACATGACCGACCCCGCCGACGGCGAGCTAACCTACATGCGCGCCTACTTCGACCGCGTCGTCGGCTCCAAGGACTCGGAAACCTTCTACATGCTCAACCCCGACGGAAACAACGGCCCCGAAATCACCATCTTCTTTGTTAGGATCTAAGCCTAACATATATATATATATATATATATTTCCTATATCATATACTTCCCACTAATTAGGGCGCGCGCCTGTGAACACGCTTTTGGTCATCAATTTTAATTAGTTTCTTATATATTTATTTTTGAGTCAAATTAAATTTTTTAAATCGGTAAATTTTACTTTTCAATTCAAACTTAATTTGCTAATACGGTGATTAAAAAACTGAATAATTTTAAAATCACTTTTAATTAATATTCTTTACGTTTTTTATACTATAAAATTCTGAATGCAAAGTGTTTGATTTTTTAAGATCGATCTTTTATAGTATAAAACTGGTAATTAATTTTAACCATCGTATTTTCAAGCTAATTAAGTCTAATTAGTTGACTCAAGAGGACTACAATTAATACACTACACCGCTATCTATCACATTAGAGACAAATTATTAATTATTCGAGTAATTATAAATTGTAATAACTAATTAAAAAATTTTAGTTAGAAATTAATCGCAATAAACTAAAGTAAAGTTTGAGGACCAAAAGTGCAGTTCAGTCCCTTTTTTTTTTATTATTAATTTTCTTTTGTTTTCTGATTAATTATTGGCTAGCTCCTCTTTGTTCATAATCGCTTTCTAGATCTGTTAAATAATCAGATAGAAATGGAAATTAATGATAAGTTGTTAAGAATGTTAATACTCTATTTGTATACTAAATAATGATAAGTTTGAGGAGTTTTTCGCATATGACATGTTAATTAAGCATGTGGGTTTAAATTAAGCCTTTTATTAAGAATGATATCATATTCTGATTTACACCTTCTTTGTTATTCAGTTCTTTCAAACTGCATGTTTCATCTAATAATTAAATTGTAGTATCCGGACTTTTCGGACATCATCCATGAACCTTGTCGGGATAGGTTTAGCTATAGTAGCGTCCCTCATTTTGATCTTTAGTAGGTAGGTTGTTGGCGTTCGTTCTTATTTTTCGGTGATAGAGCTCGTGAAACGTTGAACAGTGGTACGACCGGATCTGAAATCCGACTCCCGGATCTCCCGGACTCCCGAATCCTGCAGCCGCGCCGCCCGCGCGGGCATGCGCCCGCGCGGGACACCCTGCAGCCGCGCCGCCGCCCGCACGGGCACGCGCCCGCGCGGGGCATCCTGCAGTCGCGCCGCCCGCGCGGGGCTACCCGCAGCCGCGCTGCCGCCCTCGCGGGCACGCGTCCGTGCGGGGCCACCGGCCACGCGCCGCCGCCGCGTGGGCATGCGCCCACGTGGGGCTATCCGCCGCCGCGCGGCCATGCGCCCGCGCGGGGCCCCGCTGCCGTCGCGATGTTGCCGTGCAGCTGCGCGGGCATGCACCCGCGCGGGGTCTCGCTGCCGTCGCGTTGTGGCCGCGCCGCCCGCGTGGGCATGCGCCCGCGCGGGGCTCGCTGTCGCCGCCGCGCCACCCGCGCGGGGTCTGTGCCGCGCGGGGCGTCCCGCCGCGCCGCTGCCACTGCAATTGCGGCGACCTCGCCGTGTCGCCGCCGCTCGCCTCCTTTGTTTTTCCGTCATGCGCTTTCGTGTCCCGACTGCCACTTAATTATTGTTGAGTCGTTTGTGTGTCGTGTCTTCGCAATCAATCTTCGGTCTTAACGGTTATTTTTTTGCGGACTCCATAGGTCGGGGTGTCGTCCGGGGGGGAGCCGCGAGTCGACTTCGGGTGGTCCGGTTAACACTGGTCGAGGTGGGTACCTTCTCTGTCATCTCTGGAATTCAGTATTTCATATTATGTTTATGCATGAGCATAACAATACATACATCGTGATCCCAACTAAACCCCATTTTATACATGCATCTTTATTACCACTATCTATGGCGACCGAGGGTCGCACTGTCTTACAACACACATGATCCTTAATTTGTGAGCCCATGGTTGCTTGCACGCACACCGGCGGTTTGGCCACCGCACTGGTGTATTTTTTCGGAAAGATGGCACGTTGGCCGTGTACCCCACAAGGTGCCGTAGTGCGGACCCCTCGCTGTTACTTAAGGTGCCGCACAAGTGTTGTGGATGGGTTATAGGCAACAAGGTGATGGCAGACATTCTTAGCCTGAGGTCCCCGGACATGGCAGGCGTTCTTAGCCTGAGGTCCCCGGACATGGCAGGCATTCGACATGGCAGGCGTTCTTAGCCTGAGGTCCCCGGACATGGCAGACGTTCTTAGCATGAGGTCCCCGGACATGGCAGGCGTTCTTAGCCTGAGGTCCCCGGACATGGCAGGCATTCTTAGCCTGAGATCCCCGGACATGGCAGGCGTTCTTAGCCTGAGGTCTCCAGACATGGCAGATATTCTTAGCCTGAGGTCCCGGACATGGCAGGCGTTCTTAGCCTGAGGTCCCCGGACATGTCAGCCGTTTCTTTTTGGCTTTACAGGGGGATTACTGTCTGACTACATTTCGGGGAGTGTGGATGCTCTGGTGTTTCGGTTTGCTTTACTTTCAGTTTCTCAGTTATCGCATATATTTTACCCTATGTTTATGTTGCTTCCTAGTAGTGTCACTGACTCCCCACTCTGTGACAGGTTTGGTCGGGTTTCATGCTCATTAGCCATTCGGCCTATTTCCAAAATAAGAAAGTGTTTGCGAAAACCACTTTTGAAAATAAAGGGTGTCGGGTGGGCACCGTTTCCAAAACCCTGTGAATTTATCCTTTCAAAACTTAGTCGACCTCTTAACTTTTTATGCAAAATATTATTTTTACTTTCCTTTACTTGTACGGACTAGTGTGGATAAAGTGAATGTTGTGGATGTAACGCCGTGCACGTGCAAAGGAGACTCCGCGTTCGGGGTTGAGAAATTTATACGTGTGGCGGGTCTGGCGCGTGTCGGGGACATTGGAAAGGAAAGAAAAAGTTTTTAATAATTCGCGTTTTTCGCTTAACAGAAAAACCCCCTGGACGTGGCATAAATTTTTGTATCTAATGTTAAAGTATTCTTATGTACATTAATTATATATATAAAAAAATTATTAATATTTTCTTAGCATTCAGTTAACTTATTTTAATAATTTTATTTAAAATTCAATCAAACTGGATAATTTTGGTAACTATTTTATAAATAAAATTGTTAACAAAAATGATAAAGTTGAAGGATTTATTTCAAATTGTTGAAAAGAGTAAGATGCTTTTACTGTGCTAAAATTGATTAGAGAAAAAATATATATTACATACACTTGATGTATATTTAATGTAACTTATATTAGCCGACTAATATTCTAATATTAATTAAAATTTAATTATATATGATCTACACAGTCTAATAATTTAAATTATATTTAATAAACTATATTTTAAAATCTATGTTAAATAATTTTAAGTATGTGGTGTATGTATATATATACATTCGGTGTTGAGAACATTATATTTGTTTGTATCTATGTATGGTAATGCACGTTTATTTTTTAATAGAATATAAGTGAAATATCAATTTTGTCCTTATAAATATATTCCTTCAAAAGTCCTACATGTTAAAAAATATACCTATAGTTAAGTATAATATCTAAAAGAATAAAAAAATAAATTTACCTTACTCACTTACCAAAATTAAGTATTTAATTTATAGTTAATTATATTTTTCTTATGAATATTAACGATAGGGACATATATGAATAATTTAAAATTTTTGAACAAATAAATATAAAAAGTTAAACTTTATAAGGATATATTTACTATTCGATATGTTTACATAAATTTGTATAAAATTAACCATATATTAAATGATTGATGAAATATACAATTAATAATTAGTACCGTAAAATAAATTATGTAAAATAATATACTTAAATAATTTATTGTATAATATAAATTTATTTTTGATACAAATTTCAGAGTGTGTAATGGGCGGCGCGTATAAAACTTTTATTAGACATTATCAATATATAGATATTAATAATAAAATGACCAACTAAAATTAATAAAATTTCCTACAAAAATTTATACATTTTTTTTTTGAGGTTTATAAAAAATTGTAATTAAAATATAGAACAAAGTGTAGAATGTTTTTTTTATTTTTCATTTTAGTAATTAAGCCATAATTTTTAAAACTTTCTATGAAAAATTTTCCTGTACTAATTCAAATTAAAACCTTCGAGTTATTAATGTATTTAATTCGACCAAAGTAAAACCACCAAATATTCTGTGGCAAGTGACAATCAATGACTTAAATTAATGTATTCATAAATAATTTTTTTTTTGATACCTGAAAAAAAATATTAAATAAAGTTTTTAAGAGAGAAATTTTATGTATGTTTTGGTTAAAAAAAATTTAAATTTTCTTAAAAATAATTTTAGTTTTTTTTTTTTTGAAAAACTAGTGTTTTTGTTATTCAATTTTTTTTTTCAAAAAACGAAAGCATTAACTTTCTATAATATATATATATATATATATATATATATATATATATATATATATATATATATATATATATATATATATATATATATATATATATATATATATATATAAACGTAACTTTTTGCTAAAAATCAAACGGATAGAGAACTGAAAAAAAAAAATAAAAAATAAAAAAATAAAATAAAATCTTTATAGCCATATATTTTCAAGAATCAGATCATATTTATAAAATTATAATAAAATTAGGTTATAGAGATATATTTTAAAAATATTTAATAAAAATATCTAATTTATATTATAAATTAGATTATAAGAATATATTTTTATAACACTTTGTAATAATCTGTCGCTATACACTCTAGTAACATTTATAAAAAATGTCAATATTTTTATGAACAATATATATTTTTTTTTTTGTAGATTTTAAGAACAGTTAAAAATATCGTTATAGTATAGTTTGGAGAATTTTTCTTTTTTTGATTTGTTCGGAGCCATAAAAAATCTGTTCCACTCCAAACTATTTTGAATAAAATGATAAGTAAAATTTAAAAATAAAATAAAAGTCAAACAATACCAAATCTGTTCCCAACGGCCAAAAGAATACTGGACAGAAGAGTTTTTTTTTTTTTTTAATTGTTTGCATTCCTACAGGACCTTTTTAATGATGAAAAATAAAGCAAAATAAATAGTAATGCAGGATTTGGTTGCCAACACAAAATTTTGAATTAGTAGTTACCCTAAAAAAAAAAAAAAAAAAAAAAAAAATCTGCAGATAATTTTACCTTTCGATCTTCAGTTCGATTTAGATCTAATATGCGTTAAAACATAATCCCAGTTAAAATCATAAAACAGGAGCCAAAAAATTATTTTTTGATCCAAAATTATTTTATAAACGTTAGGACCAAACACCCCCTTTATCATCTCATCTATTTTATTTCAATGTCTATTTTTAGTTTTCAAAATAAAAAATTTATTTGAAAAAATATAGAAGAAAATAGTAGGTAGCTGATAATTTTTAAATCTGTGTTTAACACTAATGAATAAAAGTCTAGAAGCAAATTTTTTTACTTTTTTATTTGTTATTTAGTTGGAGTGTAGCATTTTTCTATAAATTAACCAATTATTTTAATAAAAAAAAATTAATACTATCCATAGAGGATTTTTTTTTCAAAATAGTTTTTTAAAAATTTATAATTAGCAAAATGATCCTATAAAAATTTTATTTAAAAAAATAATTCTACTTATGCCAAGTCAGCACTAGGTAGGATATTTCTTTAAAAAGCGGTAAAAAATTTACTATCTTTCTTCGAAAGATGGTGAATCATTCACCATCTTTCTTCAAAAGTCGATGAACAATTCGCCATCTTTCTTCAAAAGGCGGTTAACTATAATTTTAACACACGTAAATAAGAAAAAAAATATGGGTATGAGTCAGATATTTAAAAAATTTAAATTATTATTATAAAAAGATAAGATAAAATGAGAATGTGGGTACCGATTAGACTTTTAAAAAATTTAGATTTTATTATTTATTAACTAATATAAGAAAGAAAAGAGATAAAACGTTTTTAATCATAAAACGTAAATCTTTAAAATATTTAGATTATTATAGTTAGTGAATAATAACAACTTAAATCTTTTAAAGATCTGATACATAACTATATTCTTATTTTATCTTATCTCTCTTTCTTCTTATATTAGTAAATAATAATAATTCAAATCTTTTGAAAGTACTCATATTTATAAACAACTTAAATTAGTTAGTAAACAAAATAATCTAAATCTCTTAAAGATTTGACTCATATCTCTATTTCCATTTTATTTATGTTAAAAGCGGTGAATTGTTAACCGCTACATTCCAAAAAAGATGTATGATATATATTCCATCTATCTAAGGATAAGTGTATTTTACTGTCACTTCGAAGTGATCAATAAAATTTACCTTATTCTAGAATGGATGTGATATAATATATACACCTCTTTTAGAATGTATAAATAATTTTTTTCTAAAAAAAATATCAAATTAAATAGAATTATTATTTTTAAAAAATAAAATAGTTATAAGTTTGGTCTCTGTTCAGATCACGTGTATATCGCGTGAGCGTTTATTTTTAAAAGAATTTTTAAAATTATTAACATAGGAAGTTAAATTAAACTGTCAATAAGTAGAGAGCGGTAATAATGAAAGAGAAAAAAATAATAATAATAAATAGTTTAGGTGGCCAATGACAAGTTAAATTAAAAAAATACTTTTTGTACATTCAAAAAAGAATGTACATTTTACATCCTGCCTGTGATGACCCGAATTCTCTTGGAGAAGTTCCGGCTTGATCAACAGCTTGTGGAGGCTCTTGTTCATTGTTAGAATTGGTTGCGCGCAAATTAGACTCAGCGCGAAATTTGGATCAAGTTTGCCTATCCGGATGCTTTCGTCGAATTTTTAGAAGTGGATTTTGATAAAACAGACATCGAATTTGGATTCAGCGCAAAAAACGTTGGAAAATGACTATTTGGATGTATTTTTCTGAGTCCGGATGCCCAAAAACGGATGCCTTCGTCGAATTGGTTGCGCGCAAATTGGACTCAGCGCGAAATTTGGATCGAGTTTGCCTATCCGGATGCTTTCGTCGAATTTTTAGAAGTGAATTTTGGTAAAACAGACATCGAATTTGGATTCAGCGCGGAAAAACGTTGAAAAATGACTAATTGGATGTATTTTTCTCAGTCCTGGCGCCCAAAAACAGACAACCGAAAGTTTTCTGCGCATTCTGGTGCACGGGGGGAGTTGTGGACCGGCGGGGGGGGCACGTGGTGGCCCCGAATTGGCCAGCGCAACGCACGCGGTCCACGCAAGCGCGGGGGGCAGGCAGGGCAGGTCACGGGGGCATGCGGGGAAGGTGGGCAGGTGGGCGCCCGTACGCAGGGGGCCACGTGGCGCCCCGAGGTTGGCGGGCGCCGCCCGCTCCGCTGAGGCAGTCGGGCCATGTGGCGTGGCTCGGGTGGCCCCACCCCCGCTGTCCTGTGTTCGGGACATGCGTCGCGCCCGAGAAGATCCAGGCGCTGCGCGATCGGGGGACGCCGTCCCGTGTTTCGACGCCCGAAAGTTTCAGGCGCCCGAAACTATCCCCCGAACCCGAATTTTGGGTTTTTTGGGGATTTGCCTATAAATAGGCCCTTCCCCTCCCCCCTTTTTCAGTTTTTGGAGATTTTTCTGAGGACCCCTTTTGGCAGAGCCCATCCTCATCTTATCTACTACTCTTCCAAGGATTTTGGGAATTTTTGGAGGCCGCGACATCGATGATTTCAGCGACTCGGCGCACTTCGACGCTTATCTTTTGGTGCCTTTTCCCATCGTAGTTCCGTCCGCGGGCTCCCCTGGGCTGACCCGAAGGAGTTTTTAGCCGATTTTTGCGGCAGAGTGTTCACGAGAGGTAGGTTTTCGATTTCTGTGTTGGTCACTTCGCTCCGTTTCTAGTTTTGGTGGGGTTTTCGAGGCATTTTTTGATCCCTTTTACTACGGTAATGTTTTGGACAGTGGTGGAGTATTCTTGCTTTTTCTCAGCCTACGGATATCGGATTTGGGAGTTTAAGGACTCGATTTGCATCTACACTTCGCAAGGATCGCAGCCATGATTTTTATGAAATTTTTGGAGGACTTTTCACAGGTGAAATATTGCAGTTTTTAAGACTGTTGTGCAAACAACAAATGCAAAATTTCTGGGATTAAAATTTACACTGTGTTGGGCTCTTATTACAGTTTTCGTCGAGATTTTGGAATTTCGCGAAGAAATGGGAAGTTGGGACTTTTCGCCATAGTCAAGGTGAGCATTTTCTTTTTTGTCCCCGGACTGAAATTGTGCTCGAATTCACATCTACACCTTTGTGACGCGCCTACTGTTTTTTCACTACATTGTTGGACAGCACCTCACTGTTTTGCTCGCCACCGCTGATCCGGGAGGAGTTTTCGGGAGATCTTGGATTCGTTGGGAGCGTAGATGCTGAGAGAACACGCACACCGAATTTCAGCCCGATCGGATTCCGAATCTGCACGTTCCAGGTGAATTGTTGAGTACCTCTTTTTACGGCTTACTTACTAGGACTATTGGGGTGATTCACGATATACTATTTATTGTTTCGCCACCCTATTATAGATCGTGTATGAATATATTATTCTGGTTGTTCCTTAGCCTATCCATGTGAGACTGGTACACTATGATGATTCATTATGGATTTTGGATTATGGACATGTGTAGTTGGCTAGTAATCTTGACATGCTGGTTATACCTATGTGGAACTACTATTTGATACACTTCCTTCTATCTTTCATGAGGACAAATGTATGGTTGTATGGACATTTAGATAGGTCATCTTTTACTGCTACATTATCATATTGAGATTTGACTTAGGAGAAAATATGTTTGTTTCTTTTTGTCTCCTTTTACTTAGACATGGGTTTCATGTTGCTCGGGTTGCGAGCAGGGGTTTGGCATAGTGTAGCCGAGATTGTTGAGTCTGGGATGGTTGTACCAAATTATGGGCTTGTAGGGTGTTGAGGCAACTGGGGATATTGGGCGGTTGACCGGATGTCGGTTATTGTATCAGATTGTGGGCTTGTGTGGTGTTGCGACAACCGCGGATATTGGGCGGTTGACCGGGTGTTGATTTTTGCATCGGATCTGGGATCGGGATTTATTTAGTGGATGGATTTTTTCCACTTTAAGCATAGTCGTGATTTAGCCCTGCTGATTGAGGTACTTGTGACATGGTTACTTTACTCGTGTGGGTCGCTCCCCTCGAGTACCACTCCGGAGTAGGCGTTATGACCGAGCCATGTGCCAGTCAGTTAGTTACTTTGAGACCGAGCCGTGTGCCGGTCAGTTGGTTACTTTGAGATCGAGCCGTGTGCCGATCAGTTACTGGGTTCTTGAGTTAGACGGCAGGGCAGGCAGTACCGGGTTCTATACTGGTCCATCTGATTGGGTTATTTTGGCAGTTCTCATTCACTGATGCATATGTATATTTACACAGTCGCTTTATTCGGTACTGCATTAGAGGCATATTAGAGATAGTTTTTCTTATCAGCGAACTTATTCAGTTTTACCACTTTACCTCCTTTCTAGCTTCGGGTAGACTTGGTGGGTACGTCGGAATTCGAGAATTTACCCACTGAGGGCTACTAGTTTACTATTAGTTCTCATACCCATTGGGGGGTTCTTCTCCCCCTCTTTCCTTTTCTCCCCTTTGTTTTGTAGAGTCTTCTGCAGGAGTTGCAGATCCTTCAGTCGTGTTCGAGTCGAGGGAGTCACGAGCTAGATCCCTACCTGCCCGAGGAGTGTAGTTGTACCCCCTGGTTAGAGATTTTTTTTTTTAGTGCAGTTAGATAGATGTTGTATTTTTACTCTTTTGAGAGGTTTTCTGTATTTGTGAGAGACTGAGGTATTATTGTTGTAGTTTACCTCCCATTTGGATATAGAGATGCTGTAGAGAGGATGATGCATGATATTTTTCATATTTTGGGAAATGGATATTGTATTTTATTTCCGGATGTGCAGCGATTGGATTTTATTTTTACAGCACTTTATTTCCGCTCTGATATCTGTATAACTGTAGTACTATCTTTTGCAAGTTAGACGCTGCGCCTATGCGAAATTTTCCGTATGGGTGGCGGATCTGTTGGCGAGTCCGGGTCGCAGTTCGACCCCAGAGCGTGGCATTGACCATTCAAAGATGGGGTGAATTATACTAGTCACATCGAAGTGACCAGTGGAGGAAACTCCATCATTGGATGAGTGGGGTGTGTATGAGTAGCATTGCTCGTTAAATTTTACGAGTAACTATACATTTTGACCAAAAAAAGAAAAAAAAATACTTCTTGTACACCGCATTTGGGGTGTAAAATTTACACCCCACCCATCCTAAGATGAGGTGAATTTCATCCGTCACTTTCAAGTGACGGGTGGAGAAGTCCCTACTCTTAGATGGGTGGGTGTATATCTAACACCCAAAAAGGAGTGTATTAGTATTACTCAAAAAAGCATTGCTATCCGTACATCCGATTTCGAATGTACGATATACAACCCACCTATTCTGAATTGCGATTCTAAAATAAATGAAGTGTATAAGATGTATACGCGATTTCGAATGTACAATAAATATTTTTTAAAAAAATAACTAAAAATAAAGGAACATTTGGGTGGAACCTACATGGCAGATATATTTTTTTTTAAAAAAAAAAACCAGTTTTATATGAAAACCCATGGTCCGGCCCGATCGGATGCCTCTCTAACCGGACCCGGTTCAAGAAATAAACCGGTCCGTCGCTTCGCCCGGTCGGTCGCGAGCTAGGGTTTAGGGTTTTTCTTAGGACTTTTAAACCTCCATCTCCCTTCTCCCATGGTGGTGGAGAGTTAGGCAGTGTTTGGGAACGGTATAAAGGGGGGATATCCCCCCTTTATACCCAAACGGTTTGGGGATATCCCCGTTTGGGGATATCCCCGCCAAACGGGGATATCCCCCAAACCCAGGGGATATCCCACCCCCGGTTTATCCCACTCTCTCTCTCCTCCCCCTAACACCCGTGATGAATCCCCTTTCTCTCCCCCCGAGGCAGCCTCCTCAGCACTCAGCTCCTTCATCTCCTTCGTCCCCTTCTCCTCGCTGCCGATCTGTGTGTGTGTGTGCTTTAAACCACTGGCTCTCCTCCCTCTCTCGTCCGTGCTTTGAGCCGGTCTCTCTGTGCTCCCCGGTCGCCGCTCCCGATCTCCGTGGGCTCCCCGCTTCTTTGCTCCCGATCTGTGTGTGTGTGTGCTTTGAGCCTCTCTCTGTGTGCTCCCCGGTCGCCGCTCCAGATCTGTGTGTGCTTCCCGGTCGCCGCTCCCGATCTTCGTGGGCTCCCCGCTCCTCGCTCCCGATCTGTGTGTGTGTGTGCTTTAAACCACTGGCTCTCCTCCCTCTCTCGTCCGTGCTTTGAGCCGATCTCTCTGTGCTCCCCGGTCGCCGCTCCCGATCTCCGTGGGCTCCCCGCTCGGAGCTCCCGATCTGTGTGTGTGTGTGCTTTGAGCCTCTCTCTGTGTGCTCCCCGGTCGCCGCTCCAGAACTGTGTGTGCTCCCCGGTCGCCGCTCCCGATCTTCGTGGGCTCCCCGCTCGGAGCTCCCGATCTCTGTGTGCTTTGAGCCGATCTTTGTGTGCTCCCCGGTCGCCGCTCCAGATCTTTGTGTGCTCCCCGCTCGGTGCTCCCGATCTCTGTGTGCTTTGAGCCGATCTTGGTGGTCCCCGCTCCCGATCTCGTTGTGCTCCCGATCTCTGTGCGTCTGCTTCGTGAGATCTTGGTGCTCCCCTCTGTGTGCGCTCCCGATCTCTGTGTGCGCTCCCGATCTCTGTGTGTGCTCGGAGGTCCCGATCTGTGTTTGCTCCCCGCTCCCCGCTCCCGATCTGTGTGTGTGCTCCCCGCTCCCGATCTCTGTTGTGTGGTGCCGATCTCTGTGAGGTCCCGCTCCCGATCTGTGTGTGCTCGGAGCTCCCGATCTCTGTAATGTTGCCCCATCTCTGTATTGTTTTTGCCTTGGCTGCTGTTGATCTGTGATCACTGTACTGTGCTTGCCCCGAGCATCATCTCTGCTCCCTCCCTGTACCGCGGTTCCCCCTACGGTTGCTCTCTGTCCCCTCTACCGAGCTACCTCTCTGCTCCCTGTTCCGAGGTTGCCCTCGGTTGAGCTCTGCTCCCTGTACCGAGCTTGGTCTCTGCTCCCTGTAATCAGGCTGCTCTCTCCTCTTTCTGCCATCGAAGGTGCAACCCTTTCGTTTTCTTCCAGTTCAGATATTAGTTGATATAATGCTGCCATAGCCTTTCATGATAAATGACTATGCTATCTCATTACAAAAATATGTTTTGATGGCTGCGGAATATGTATGTTTCATCGGTTAAGTTATGTGATGAAAATATATATGTTGGCGATGATGACGGTTACCATAGGCATTTGCTGGATGGCATGGATGTATAATCCACTGCAACCCCATGCTTGTTGGAAACCAATTGAGCCCGTCTACATAATAAGGCGATGATGACGGTTACCATAGGCATTTGCTGGATGGCATGGATGTATAATCCACTGCAACCCCATGCTTGTTGGAAACCAATTGAGCCCGTGTACTTAATAAGGCGATGATGACGGTTGCCATATGCGTTTGATGGATGGCATGGATTTAGAATCCACTGCAACCCCATACATATTGGAAACCACATGAGCCCTTGTACATAATAAACCCCCTATTCCAATTTTGTGTAAATGAAAAACATTTAGCCAACATTTATCTTTACTTGTATGCCTCAACCGCCATTTTTTACAATATTACTATATTATGTATTTCCCTATTTACCATGCAAATTATGACATCCCATCCCCTGTTATGCAATTAGTAATATGGTAAGCATGACATGTCTTCCTAATTGAATGCCAATTATATTATTGATTTGAGGGTAATGCCAAAAAAATTATAAATATATTGTGTTATGCCAAATTATATAAAGTAGAACATACATTATGTACAGATGCGGCCTTTTAAGAGAGTGTTCAACGCCGGTCAATCTAGCCGCTCAAACACGGCCAACATCCAAGACAATACAATTCAAAATGAGGGTGGTAGTCGTTCTCGCGCCCAACAAACGCCCCGAACATCAAACTGGACTGAGGCCATGGATGCAAGTCTGTTATCGTTGTTGACGGAGGAACATACTCTCGGCAACAACGTTAATGGATCATTCACTAACCTCGCGTGGGTTAGGATTGTTGCGGAATTAAATAGTCGAAATGGTTTACACCTAAAAAAGGAGCAGGTCAAGAATAGGTTGAAGGTGTTGAAGCGCACTTTTGCGTTGTACCATTCCTTGGCCAACAAGAGTGGTTGGGGATGGGATTTTATCCGCCACATTCCCACGGCAGGCGATAGTTGTGACTGGGATGGCGTCATCTTGGTAACGATTGTTAATTTACCTGTCATTAAAATTTTTTCCATATTTATTAGCCTTACCAATATAATTAACGTACGTTCAGGACAATCCAGCTTATGCCAAATGTAGGGATAGGCCATTCCCTTTGTATAAGGATCTGGAGTTTCTAACTGAGAAGACTACCGCAACGGGTGCATATGGTTTTTCTTCACTCCAGCCTCCCACAAGAACAATAGTTAGCTCCTCCTCATCATCCCCTGGTGAGGATGATACAAACAGACCTTTCCAATTTGAAGCAGGGTCCTCTGGGCCTTATATGAATGAATTCATGCCTAGTCCACCACCAGAAAGGTCACCCAGCCCTCACATTCGAAACAAGACAACTAGTGGGTCGGGGTACAGCTCGGCAGGCAAAAGGCCTCGTTCCCCAGTACCCGAACCTAGCCAACGGACCAACCGTCCGTCAACTGGTGGTCGGCGTAAAAAAACTGAGGGCATATCTGAATGCGTCGCCGGCATGCTTGAGCTGGGCAAAGAAAAATTAGATCTGGTGAGGCAGATGTATAATAAGGAAGCAGAAGGTCGACAATCCATTCCGGTCATCGGGGATTGTTTGCAGCGCCTATATAATATGCAGGGGCTCATTGATGACCATGTCTTGGCTGCCGCCGAGGCTTTGAAGGATCCGCAAAATCGTCAAATTTTCATGTCAATGAATGACAATCTTGCTTACAAGTGGGCACAGCGGCAGATAGCAAACCAGGTTCAGATGTATCGTCAAAATTTCCCTGGTCCTTAGTGCATATTTAAATAATTAGTTTGTAATTTCAGGACTTTAAAAACTAGCTTTGTAATAATTAGTATCTAAACTTTATGTACTTTTTTGTATAGTTGTATGTAATTTATTATCCCGTACTGTTACTAGTCAATTTGTAATTTATTATTCCGCACCGTATTTTCCTCTTAAATCTTGCTTTGAAGCCATCTATACATGTTAAGTGATGTCTACTTAGTATGATTGTTCCCTAAATTGGTACAATATCGTTGCAGATATAATGGATGAATCAATTTATGAATCCTTATGTTGCTCCCGCTTTCTAGCAATGTTGTTGAGTATATTAGATGATGATGAAGATTTTTGGGAGGAACTACTACTCATGCTCATTGTCGAAGGATACATCGATGATCTCAACTTTTAAATTATTTTATGTACTATTTTATTCTGTATTTGCTTGCTTAAAACGCCGAGATGAATGTTTGAGCTGAATTTAAATAACAATTATATCATTTATGCGTACTATCAATATTTGCTCACTGCCATAAATTAACGTACAGTTGTAATGGATGATTCTATTTATCGACAAGTCTTTTCCTCGCAATTCCATGCCAATTTGTTCGATATATTGGATGATGATGATGAATATTGGGAGCAACTCTTAATTATGCTTATTGACGGAGGATGTCTAGATGAAACAAGTACAATTAGCAGACAACCATGTCGTACCCGTCCGTTTACGGGACATCAGTTTATTTGTGATATTTTGAACGGCCATCCAGATCGGGGGTACACTCAATTTAGAATGACGACAACTACATTCATTGCTCTCCGCGAAGACCTTGTTGGGAAGGGCCTTTTAAAAGGTACACGCAATCTGACTGTTGACGAATAGTTGGGAATTTTTCTATATTGTATAGGACACGGTGTTGCAAATAGGGTGCTTGCTGAAACCTTTCAACATTCGGGGGAAACGATAAGTCGTCATTTTAACAATGTACTCCGGGCCATTATTCAAATAAAAGATGAATATTTAAGTATGCCGCCAAGTAATTGTGGAGTGCATCCAAGAATTAGTGGAAATCCGAATTTTCATCCGTTCAAGGTAAGAGACGATAATTTTTCAACAAGTAATATGTAAATTTTATTTGCTGCATTGGTAATGTACTATGTTGTGACATTAACATATGTAGAATGCAATTGGGGTGATAGATGGTACGCATATTCCGGTTATGGTAGATAGGGAGAAACAACCACGATTTCGTTGTCGCAAAGGATATACATCGTAAAATATGATGGCAGCTGTATCCTTTGATCATATGTTTTTTTATGTATGCACCGGTTGGGAAGGCTCTGCAGCTGATATGCGGGTACTCAGATGGGCATGTGAAAGTGGAGGTTTTACAGTTCCAGAAGGTAAAATTTATGGAGTAAGTTTTTTATTGCTATCTTCATTATTATTGGTTTAATTAATTTATTACAAGTTATATACCCTTCTGATTTATATACAGGAAAATATTATCTGGTCGATTCCGGTTACGCGAATACCGATCGATTTCTGGCGCCGTATAGAGCCGAGCGTTACCATCTGAGTCAATTTGACAGTAACTCACGTAGTCGTATACATAATTCGGCGAAGGACTTGTATAATCATCGGCATGCCCAACTAAGGAATGTGGTAGAGAAGACATTTGGAATTTTAAAGAAGAGATTCAAAATTTTAACTGTTGCTACACCGTTTCCTTATAGAGTGCAGTGTAAAATAGCTATGGCTTGTTGTGTGATCCACAATTTTATTCGACGGCAACAAGGAGATGATAGATATTTTACCGAACCAGTAGAGCCAGAGCCTCCAGAGGTTGACGTGGAAGCGACCACTACAAACTATAGTACATCAGACTCTCAACGGGGAAACGACCTTCGCACACGTATTACCGATGAGTTGTGGAATAATAGAAGTTAGATAAATCATTGTAACTGACTAAAAGTTTGTAAATATTAGATTTACTGGTGTAATATTATGTTAGTCAGCTTGTAAAAAAGTTTTATTTGTTTATATGTAATGTTAAGTGGACTGTTAATTGAGAACTCATATTTTTCGGGTATGATGTAATTTGAAATATTATTGTGAGTTCGTTATTGTATCATGCTAATTTCCCTCTTTGTTCGTAAATTTTAATTAAAAAATCGATATTGTTTGATGCTAATTTTTTAAAATTGTTTGTTCGTTAATGGTAATTATTAAATCTTTGTTAGACTGATTGATTTTGTCTAATTATTAACTTCAATCTGTATTGAGCAACAGATTGTTGTAAATATTATTAAAATAGATTTATTAATAATATAATTTTTAATATAAATAAAATTTAAAACAATTTTTAATCATGAAATATAATAATTTTTAAACGTTATAAATTATATTTAAGACAAATTAAAATTAAATAAAATTTTATATAATATATAAATAATTAAATATCATATATAATTTATTCTATATGTATTCTATTTAATTAAGAAATAAAATAATTTTGTACTTATTATTTCAATATAGTCAATTTATAATATTTCAACTTGTTGAATAAATCAGACGTCAAATATTAATTTTATTATTTTAAAAAAAATTAATAATCGTTAAATATTAAATTGGTAAAGAATCGTTAAATAATCGTTAGAAAATATTAATAATCGTTATTAATATTAAATTTTTAATCGTTAAATATTATAATTTTTAATCGTTAAAGATAATTTTTAAGACCAAATTAAAAAAAATTAGAATTTTATATAGTATATAATTAATTAAATATAATATAAAAGATTTGTTTTAATTAAATTATTCTAATACATTATCCTATTATCACATTAATAATATACATAAAAGTAAAGGTCACATCGTCATTAATAAACAACAAAAGTTAACTTTATACCTCTTATTCATCATTACACATCCAAACACCTATTTTCTTATACCAGGTTTAAACCAGGTTTAAGCCTCATTCACATCCAAACACATTTTAGGTTTAAACCAGGTTTATCCCTTACTTTATACCTATACCTGGTATAACTAAACCAGGTATAAGCCACATCCAAACGCTACCTTAGGTAGCGTTTGGTTCGGGGATTAGAAAAATTTTGTTATACCAGGGATAGGTACAGATTCTGGTATTAGCAGGAATTGGTGTAAATTTGCGTTTGGTTCGTTTTATGAGTTATACCGGAATTAAAGTAAATTGTGTTTGGTAAATTATATAGGAATAAGGAGAATAGGAAGAATTGGTAAAAATTGTGTTTGGTTGAGTATAGAGGAATAAGAAGAATTGATAAGTGATAAATTTGTGTATTGACTATTTTACCCTTTATGATATAATATATAAATAAAATAATTTATTATATTAATCAACCTAATAATAAATTTAAAATATTATTTAAAATTGTAAAAAATATTTAAAAATAAATAATAAATAATTAAAAGTACTTAAAAATAATAGAAAATTATATATTAAAATATTTAAAATTTTTGATTGTTTTGACTATTTTGCCCTTTAAATTAAATTTTAAAAAAATACATAATAAAAATTAAAGTTTAAGTGAGAGTAAAAATTTTAAGTGAGAGTAAATAAAAATTAATTTTTAAATTTTAAGTGAGAGTAAAAATTTAAATTTTTAAATTGTAATAAATTTTAAAAAATTTATAAAATAATTGTATAAATTTTAAAAATTTAAAATTAAAATTTTTTTTTCAAAAATGAAATAAAATAAAATTTTTAGATTTCTTAAAAAATAAGTTAAAAAATTAAAAAATTTTAAAAAATTTAAAATTTAAAATTTAAATATTTTTTAAAATTTAAAAATTCTAATTTAAAAAATTTATAAAATAATTTTTATTAATATGCAAAAGAAAGAAAAAAAAAAATTAAAACCCACTAAAAAGAGAGCGAGGAAAGAGAGAGAGAGTCTTTTCTCGATTCTCGTGCCACTTTATGGGTTCCTCCCAATTCCACCAAATAGCTGGAACCCGGATTCCAGCTTCCATACCCGTAATTCCAGCCAGCCTAGAACCCGGATTCCCATCCATTCTATCCCCGTTTGGGTATGGACTTGGGGATAAGGGGGGTATTCCCCCCTTATCCCCCTTACCAAACGACGCCTTAGGTAGCGTTTGGATCGGGGATTAGAAAAAATTTGTTATACCGGGGATAGGTACAGATTCTGGTATTAGCAGGAATTGGTGTAAATTTGCGTTTGGTTCGTTTTATGAGTTATACCGGAATTAAAGTAAATTGTGTTTGGTAAATTATATAGGAATAAGGAGAATAGGAAGAATTGGTAAAAATTGTGTTTGGTTGAGTATAGAGGAATAAGAAAAATTGATAAGTGATAAATTTGTGTATTGACTATTTTGCCCTTTATGATATATTATATAAATAAAATATTTTATTATATTAATCAACCTAATAATAAATTTAAAATATTATTTAAATTTGTAAAAAATATTTTAAAATCTATAATAAATAAAAAAAAATACTAAAAAATTATAAAAAATTACATATTAAAATATTTAAAATGTTTGATTGTGGAAAAATGGTGGAAAAATGGTCTCCATTCTCTGTAGATGGTGGAAAAATGGGCTCAAAATTTGAGCCAATTCCTCGCATTTCGCCATTTCCAAACCCCTCTCCCACGAACCCAAAAAAAAAAAAATTAAAAAAAAAAAAAAGAGTTCGCGAGAGCACTCGAAAAGTCGAAATGTAGAGAGAGAGAGAGAGAGAGAGATAGAGAGAGAGAGAGGGGCTTATGTTAAAAAAGTTTCATTTTGAAGTGGGTCTTATTAATAGAGTACTATGTGGGATAATATCCTATTTATCTCTCAATACTATTTATATATTTTTTATTTTAAATATATTTTTTATATATTTTTTATTTTTATTATTTAAAAATATATTTGCTCTTAACATCTTTTTAAATTATCTCACATTAAATTCAAAAATTAAAATATTTAAACTATCTATTTTATTTTTAACTTGAGGGCAAATAAAAAAAACTGACAAGGATAGAAACTTTAAAATAAAAATTTAAATAATAATTTTACAGAAATAGTCAGTATTAAAAGAATCTTCTTTAAAATTACTCATAAATGGTGAAATAGTGAGTAAAAAATTTGAAAAAAATTCAAGCAGTAATAATAACTATCTGGATGTTAAATAACAGTAAAACAGAATGTCATGACCAGATATCAAGTAAATAACGAATCAAACAAATGTGTGAAATAATGACGTTACAGTAATAAAAATTCCCCCAATTATTGGACAAACATAATATTTAGCAGATTAAATCACATAAAATTCAGTCCATTATGAATAAAGATCAGAAAATAATAAGTCATTTACAATCCCATTGAATGCCGCATAATTCAGTTCAATACACATCAGAAAAGTCCTTTACATACAAGAATTCATACATAAATTTACAAACACATTGTAATCATACAATCAAATATATTACACATTTCTTACATTGCAATCAAATATATAACTAACTGCGATTATTCCATAACTCGTCTGTTATAATTGTGCGCACCGCGTCGCCTCTTTGTGACTCTGTAGTACCAACACTATGAACCGTTTCCTCGACATCTAATTCTACATTTGTTTCTTCCTCCATCACATCGTTAAATATGGCATCCGCACCAGAGTGTCGTCGAATAAAATTATGTAAAACACAACATGCCATCGCAATCTGGCATTGGACTTTATATGGAAAGGGTGTTGCAACAGTCAAGATCTTGAACCGTTTTTTTAAAATACCGAATGTTTTCTCCACCACATTTCTCAACTGTGCATGTCGATGGTTATATAGGTCGCGCGGACTTCGATGAGTGCGACCTCGTGTGCTTCCCTCAAATTGGCTAATATGGTAACGCTCCCCCCGATATGGTGCAAGAAATCTGTGTGTATTTGCATAGCCAGAATCTACCAAATAATATTTGCCTATAAATTTTACACAACATTTACAATGTTAAAATCTATATTCCCCATCAATAAAAATTTGCAAAATAAAAATTGATGTGTACAATATACCTTCAGGCACAGTGAATCCTCCAGTTTCGCATGCCCATCGGAGTACTCTCATGTCAGATGCAGATCCCTCCCAACCAGTGCAGACAAATAGAAAGTCGTGGTCAAAGGATACTGCAGCCATCATGTTTTGCGAAGTAAATCCTTTGCGATTCCGGAATCTCGGTTGCTTGCTCTTGCTGACAACCACCGGAAGATGTGACCCATCTATTGCACCAATTGCATTCTGGCAATAAACATGAAACAACATGCAGGCAATTATTATAATGAACACTGGTGACATATAAATAAGTGAACTAAAAAATCTAAAAGCATACATACCTTGAATGGGTGAAAATTGACATTATCTCTAATCCGGGCATGCACCGGCACATTATTCGCCGGAAATGTTATGTAATCGTCTTTCAACGTCACAATTGCCCGAAGCACATTGTTGAAATGTCGACTTATAGTTTCACCCGAATGTTGAAATGTTTCAGCCATTACCCTATTAGCCACCCCATGTCCAACACAAAACATAAAAATTCCCAACTGTTCCTCAATTGTCAAATTGCGTGTGTTTTGTAACAATCCCTTTTGGACTAGCTCATCGCGAAGTGCGATGAAAGTCGTTGTTCGCATTCGAAACTGGTCGTACCCACGGTCAGGATGGCCATTCAATATATCACATATCACCTGGTGCCCTGTGAATGGGCGGGTTCGACACGGTTGCTTATCGACAGTTTGGGTAGATGTAAAGTAACCTTGCTCCACCAACATCGCTAATACCTCATCCCAATAGTCGTCATCATCATCTAAAAGCTCCCTTATTATGGTATTGATTTTGGAGGAAAACACATGACGATGACTCGTATCACCCATTAATGCTGTAAGTACAATATATATTGAACATTGACAAGCGCAACATATGACGTTGTAATATAACAATAATTCAAGCATGCTTGTTAATATAGTCGATGATTAAAGAGAACATCTAACATCATTCAAACATAATTGAAATGTCTTATGAGCATATTACATGATGATTCAAAGGTAAATCTAACAGCATTCAAACATAATTGAAATGTCTTATGAGCATATTACATGATGATTCAAAAGTAAATCTAACTGCATTCAAACAAAGTCATACACATTAAAAACAAAAACTAATGTCCAGGAAAAAATGGCCTATATACAGACGATTGCATTGACACTTGACGCTCAACCCACGCTATTGCCATCTCGTCGTTCATTGTCATAAACAGTTCACGATTATTAAGATCTTTGAGTGCATCCCCGACATACAGTGCTTTTTCTGTAGTCATGCCTGGCATCGCATAGACTCGGCTCATGCAAATGGAAATTGTTGGAATACTACTTTTGCAGTCCTTTTCATATTGATACATTTCACGTGCCAGTTCAAGTTTTTGCTTGCCTAGATCAACAAGTTCAGATAATACACTAATACTGGCTTCTGGTTTGCGGCGGCGTCCCCCAGAGGACGCGGTAGGTTTGGGTTGAGGGTTTGTAGGTGGTGGAGAGCGTGGTCGTTTGCTTCCTGAGCTATGCCCGCTCCCGCTTGCAGTACCTCCGACATTGGGGATGTCAGGAGTTGAAGTTGGGTAGTCGGAGGTTTGTGTCGCCCCTGTATGTGCATATTGAGGGGCTGCAGAAGCACCTGCTTCAAATGGATTTTGTGAGATATTAAAACCCGACATTCTTATTCCAAGATTTGTATCATCCTCACCAGGGGACGATGAGGATGAACTCTCAACAGTTTGGGCTGCAGGCATACTGGATGCAAATCCATATCGGCCAGTGGCCGTGGTTTTTTCTGTCAAGAATTCTAGATCCTTATATAGCGGAAATGGCCTATCTCGACATCTTGCATATGATGGATTTCCCTGTTGAATAGGAATAAGATATGTATAATGTCAATTATTCATATATTACGCGAAACAATTGTGTCGAACAAATTTTTTGATTTACAAGATAGGGTCAATACCGCTATCACATCATCCCAGTCGGTTGGATCTCCAGGTGTCGGGATATTGTGGATACAATCCCAACCCCATCCACTCTTGTTGGCTAAATAGTTATACAGAGTGAATGTCCGTTTTAAAACTTTTAGCCGATTTTTTAATTGGTCCTTCTTGAGTTGTAAATTGGTCCTAGCATTGAATGCCGCATTGATTCGAACCCACGCTACTGTAGTGAACGACCCATTCACATAATTCCCTAGTGTATGCTCTTCAATGAGCAAAGACATGAATATTGTGTCCATAGTATCACTCCAATTATGTGTTCGGGTCTGAGGTTGGGCACGCTGCCCACAAGGACCCTCCTCAGATGCTACGAAATTAGAAAGTGGGTCGAAAGCCACACTTTTTCTTGCTTGATGCTTACCGTGTTTCTTGAAGGGACGCATCTGGAATAAGAGTTATATAATGTATTTGAAGGCACATTGATAGTAATAAATAAAGTAGAAATAGAGGGAAATTGTAATTAAGTATTGGACTCACTTGATTGCCACATAGTATGGGGTAGCATTGGCTTTATAAGCCAGTGGCCGTCCATCTGATACTTGTGGCAATCGTCATCATCGTCCTTATTAATATTCGCAATTGTCCAACACAGACAATTTTTCCCTAATATTTGTATGCCCAGTTTGATTTGTGCTGGTGGAAACCCTGTTGCCAGGTTGTTGGCATAATGTGTGCTGGTTGTCAACATGTTGCAATTATGTGTTGTTCGTGTGTATAATGCCTATCACCTGTTTTTAAATGATTTATATAAAATATTTTTTGACTCAATTGATTGCCAATTGGTATGGGGGTGCAGTAAATACATGCCATTCCATCAAATACCTATGGCAATCATCATCATCGTCCATATCTGAAGCTACAGGGGATAGGCTGCATACTCACACTTGTCATACAAAATGCCAACAGGGAATAGGCATCATACACACAAACATCACATATGCTCGCAACAAGGTGTCAACCAACGCCCAACCATATTTTATGGCGATGAAATGCAACAACATTGGAACACAGTCCTCACAGGCAAATCTACCAAATAGGCAATAACATGAGAACCAGCACATATTATGGCAATGACATGCACACATTATGCCATCAACATTAAAACATGAAGAATCAAAGCACTGAATAAGGCACTGATAGGGGGCATACCTTTGTGATAAAGAATCACAACCTGTTAAGAAGCAAGAGGGGCCGCAGAGGGGGTGGCGACGCGGCGAGGGGACGCAGCGGAGAGGTTGCCGCAGAGGGGCCGCGGCGCGGTGAGGTGCCGCAGAGGGACGCGGTGCGGATAGGGGCCGCAGAGGGGCCGCAGAGGGGCGCGGAGAGGGGCGCAGAGGGGCGTAGAGGGGCCGCAGAGGGGCGTAGAGGGGCGCGGAGAGGGGCGCAGAGGGGTCGCAGAGGGGCGCGGAGAGGGGCGCAGAGGGGTCGCCGCGGGGCGCGGAGAGGGGTCGCAGAGGGGCGCGGAGAGGGGCGCAGAGGGGTCGCAGCGGGGTCGCAGAGGGGCCGCAGAGGGGCCGCGGCGCGGTGAGGTGCCGCAGAGGGTCGCGGTGCGGATAGGGGCCGCAGAGGGGCCGCAGAGGGGCGCGGAGAGGGCCGCAGAGGGGCGTAGAGGGGCGCGGAGAGGGGCGCTGAGGTGTCGCAGAGGGGCGCAGAGGGGTCGCAGAGGGGCGCGGAGAGGGGCGCAGAGGGGCGCTGAGGTGTCGCAGAGGGGCGCAGAGGGGTCGCAGAGGGGCGCGGAGAGGGGCGCAGAGGGGCGCTGAGGTGTCGCAGAGGGGCGCAGAGGGGCGTAGAGGGGCGCGGAGAGGGGCGCTGAGGGGTCGCAGAGGGGCTCGGAGAGGGGCGCAGAGGGGCGTAGAGGGGCGCGGAGAGGGGTGCTGAGGGGTCGCAGAGGGGCGCAGAGGGGCGCAGAGGGGTCGCCGCGGGGCGCGGAGAGGGGTCGCAGAGGGGCGTAGAGGGGCGTAGAGGGGCGCGGAGAGGGGCGCTGAGGGGTCGCAGAGGGGCGCAGAGGGGCGCGGAGAGGGGCGCAGAGGGGTCGCAGCGGGGTCGCAGAGGGGTCGCAGCGGGGCGCGGAGAGGTGCGCAGAGGGGCGCGGAGAGGGGCGCAGAGGGGCCGCAGAGGGGCGTGGAGAGGTGCGCAGAGGGGCGTGGCGCGGAGAAGGAGATCGGAGAAGGAGATCGGAGAAGAAGGAGATCGGGGAAGGAGATCGGAGAAGAAGGAGATCGGAGAGTATAGTGGGTATGGGGAGAAGAAGGAGATCGGAGATAAAGCAAGGATGGGGAGAAGAAGACAGCAGCTCTCCTCGAACCCCGCGCCACATTGGGTGGAATCCGAATTCCACCCATTTCCTGGAATTCGGATTCCACCGTCCATACCCACTATCCCGGGTTGGGTGGAATCCGGGTTCTAATCAACTCCATCCCCGTTTGGGTATGGATAGGGGGATAAGGGGGGTATTCCGCCCTTATCCCCCTATCCAAACGCAGCCTTAGGGTTTCGAGGGTTTCTCCGTCCCCACCACCTGTCCCATTCTTCTTCAAGCTTCTTCTCTTGGGTTATTGGGCATCTTCTTCGCCTCGTCACATCGCATGATTTCGGAGTACTCGGGGATCACCATGTGGGCGATTCGCCGCGCCGCGATTCCCGTGGGGTTGATGCTTCAATCTTACTCATTATTTCGATCGATCGTTTTCTATTTGCTCCTTGTAGGAATAGCATGTGTTTTCGAGCTGATTTGTATTTGGTGGTGACCCATTTCGCCCTTGGGACCTGCTTGGCCCTTTTGTTGTTGTTGTTGGATGAAGTGCTGTTGCGAGTAAGTGCTTTTAGAAGAAGCATCGTGTTAAGATCCCTTCTATCTTTTTCTCTATAACAAATGGAGAAGCACCGAATTGGAGCTTCTGCTTTTGGGCCTCAGAATCTCATTTCTAATTTCCGTAGCAGTCGAGGCACCTAACTCTTCGCTCTACGGGAGGTTGCTGTTTCTGAGAGCAGAAGCGTAAGCGTGCCTTCAATTTGGTGATGCTAATTTTTCACCATTAGGACCCTAATGCATTTGAAAGAATATATCTTTAGAAATTTTTGGAGGGGTTTTGGAGGAATTTAGGGTTCATCATGTAAACTAATATGTGGGATAGAATAGTGATGTTATATTTGAAACTTTTTTTTTTCAAGGGTAAATGTTCACTTTTACAATAAAAAGTTATTTTCAAGCTGTCAACTGACATCGAGGGAAAAGATTTGCAAAATTTCAAATTCACGGGGATCTATTCAATAAGTAATAAAGAGAAAAATGTAGAATCCAAACTTTGCAGGGACATATGTGCAAATGCTGGAATTTCTCTTTACCTGGAAGAACTTCTTGTTTTGTTGCTATCATTAATCAATAATTTATTTGCTGAGTTTTATGGAACACTTTGGCTTCACAAAATAATTGACTAAATTTGTTTTTTTCTCGGAAATATTTTCTTGGTTTCTAATATTTGGTGTAACATTTGTTTGTCTCGCTCAAAATTATGAGTAAATTGATCTATATGATCAAATTATGAGCTTGTATGTAAAATATTAATTAAAATCATTATAATCTCACTATAGGAGTAATGGCTAAATTCTTATTATCTCTTTTTACGCTCAGGAGCCACACTCACCGATTTGTAGTTGCTCGTTGTTGTTATGCCATACCAGAAACACTAGGCAATGATTTAGAGCGAAGAGAGGTGTGCCGAGGAAAAGAGCATGGCCGTTCCCATAGCTACTATATCCCAAAGTCCTTCCCCTGGGGCTCTTCTATTTCTCCTACTTTCATATGGAGTAGGAATCTTTCTTCGCAGGCTCGCATTACGTCCAATAGTAAGGACGATGACACAGAGGAGGGCTTTTCTGATCTTGATGTGCCTCCTGAGACTGATAATTCGATTGACTTATCTGAAGAAGGTGACTTATCGGAAGAAGACTCTGGTGAAGCTGCTGATAAATCAATTGGCTTATCAGACAGAGAATCTGATTTGAAAGGTAAAAAGGGGTCAAGTAAGAAGATATACTCAACTCCTCTTTTCAAGATTATAATAGATGCTTCAAGACCAGCTGTAACGGGAGTGCTTAACAAATGGGTTGAGAGAGGCAATGCATTGGGACGAAATGAAGTATCTTTCACCCTTCTTACTCTTCGCAAGCAGAAAAAATATGCAAAAGCATTACAGGTGTTGAATCTTTTCTTGTTCTCTCAGTAGTTTTTTTCCTTTGAATATTCTGTATGGCAATTCTTTTTCATGTATAATACTTTTCTTGCTTCATTTTGGTGAAATTGTTGGGTGGCATCCAGACGCAAATAATATGACATTCAGCCGAACCTAGATGAGGGTGGTTTTGCGTCTAATACTGTGTTATTTAATTTAAGTTTCGTTGTATTCTTGTCATTTAGATGTCAATGTGATTCAATGCCTATTTGAAACTCGTTTGGTTGTGTCAAGTATGGATAGCCAAATTAAACTGATGTTTGAATCAGCCATAGATGTTGCAAATTAATAAACCTGATAAATTGCATTGTTGGATATCATTGCATATGGTGCTTATGTGTTGCACTGTTTATGTTATTGACGGATGGAAGTAAGATTTTGCCTTTTTATGAATATGATGAGAAGTTTAATATGTGATATTTTGCAACCTTTGATGATTACGAGAAAAGGCCTTATTCTTTAGTTTCGCTATCTCATCATGTACCATGCTTTAATGCATGGAAATATTAGGTGAGGTTTTGGGGCAAAAGCTGGATGAATCTAGGACAATGATATTCCACTTTATTAAACCAGATCAAACCGAATAGCAGAGATGGACGGAATTGAACCAAACCTTTTTTGTGTGTCCAGTTGGCTTCAAATTGTTTGGGTCTATTCTTCTTTCAAATTCGGGCCTAACTTTAGTTGGATTTTAACTGTCAGATTTTCTAGCTAATTTTCAATACTGTTTAATAACTTAAAACATTAGTTTGTTATCTAGTGATCATAATTCGTAGTCTATTTCTTTAGCTCAAGGAATGTTGTGCCACTGGCACGGGGTGCGCTGGTGCCCATTGGCACGGGATGTGTTGGTGTGCTAGCGGCTGGGCACGGTACGCTGACACACCTCAGCACACACCCCATTTTAAATGTCAGTGCAATCATCATGGGCGGCACGACCTTATCGGCATGGGTGGCACATGCCGGCCATGCCAGACTGTGCCAACTGGCACGACAATTCTTGCTTTAGCTATACATGAAACATAAGTACAATAGTTTTTAACTTTTAATGCTACCATGAAAATCTACTGAAATGGGATCATTTTTTGAGTAAAATATGTCAGTGTAAGTTAATTTTGTTTAACCCTTGGGTGCTCTACCTCTTCTCCTCTTCTCCTATATTTCTTCTGCTTTTCCCCTCTTTTTAACCTATTTTCTTGTCTTTTTTTTTGCTCTCTCTACTTTGTAACATTCGATTAAATATATTACATTGCAATCAATAGATCAGCACATTGAGGAATCCAAACTTTCTGGATAACAATTGAACAAGAATGATGCCTTTGCAATTAGGAGATTGACATCAATATTTTCATAAAATAATTGGTTGCAATCTATACTAAATAAACTACAGTTACAAGAGAAGCCACACCAGAATCGGTATTGCATAAGGTTCGTGCGGAGAAGATCATGGATTCCTGAGCTTCAATAAACTAATTAAGCACTTTTTCCTTGGGCCGTTTACCTCTTCCGCTATATTTTTTTTCTCTATTTATCCTCGTTTTTCTATTAATGTTTGTTTCTTCTTATTCTTTTATTCTGCTTTATGAAATCTGATCATCAACCCTGGGTTCATATTAATAAAAGTAAGCTAATGGCTCTCGTGCTATCAGCCAAGTGTAGCTCAATCATGATTTGGTTGGAAGTGCAGAAGTCTTTTCATGTATAAACAGTATTTACTAAGCTCAGAAAAGCCAACAGGTAGCAAGTCATGTAAGTTTTGGTTGTTTATCTTTCTCAAATTATTGTGCAGTTTATGGAGTGGCTAGAATCAACCAAGCGCCTAGATTTTGCTGAGCGTGATTATGCTTCACTACTAGATTTGATTGCCAAAGTGTACGGCATCATCAAAGCTGAGAAGTTCATCGAGAAAATTCCCCAATCCTGTAGAGGCGAGATAATCTACCGGACACTTCTAGCCAATTGTGTTAGTACCGTCAATGTATCAAAAGCCGAAGAAGTCTTCAACAAAATGCGTGATCTTGGCTTCCCGATCTCTACCTTCGCGTGCAACCAATTGTTACTTCTTTACAAAAGAATCGACAAAAAGAAGATAGCAGATGTCCTTTTACTTATGGAGAAGGAAAATGTGAAACCCTCTCTCTTCACTTACAAGCTTCTAGTTGATACTAAAGGCATTAGCAAAGACATACCCGGTATGGAACAAATCATGGAGACGATGAAGAGTGACGGTATCGAGCCAGATTTTGTGATTCAAGCCATGGTTATAAAGCATTACCTCTCTGCAGGTCTTAAGGATAAGGCTGAAGCTGCTTTGAAGGAAATGGAAGGTGGTGGTATTAAAGAGAACCGTGCTTCTTGTAAGGCGCTTCTCCCTCTCTACGCTGCTCTTGGAAAAGCCGATGAAGTTGAAAGGATTTGGAAAGAGTGCGAGGCTAACCCCCGTATAGATGAGATTTTAGCCGTTATAGAAGCTTGGGGAAAGCTAGGGCTGGTAGAAAAAGCTGAAGAGGCTTTTGAGGAAGTGCTTGAGAAAAGGAAGAAGCTTTCTTCTACGTACTACACTGCCCTATTGAAGGTTTATGCAAACCATAAGCTTCTCTCCAAGGGGAAGGATTTAGTTAAGAGAATATCTGATAACGGCTGCAGAATTGGTCCTATGACTTTGGACGCGCTGGTGAAGCTTTACGTAGAAGCTGGTGAGGTCGAAAAAGCTGATTCCATATTGCAAAGAGCTAATCAGAATAATCAGATTAAGCCCCTCTACAACACATACATTACTTTGCTGGAAAATTATGCAAAAGGGGGAGATATTCACAATGCAGAGAAGGTATTTCATTGGATGAGACAAATTGCCTTTGTTGGGAGGATGAAGCGGTATCAGTTGCTACTTCTAGCTTATGTTAATGCTAAGACCCCTGCTTACGGGCTCAGAGAAAGAATGAAAGCGGATAATATTTTCCCGAACAAGTCGGTGGCGGCGCAACTCGCTGCTGTCGATGCTTTTAAGAAGACACAGATATCCGAATTGCTTGATTAGGTTACAATGTCATTAGTAGGTAACTGTTTTGTTGTGATGGTATATGGATCTACTCTAATGCTATTTACACATGAAAATGAATTTCTAAATCCTTCATTGTTGTACTTGGTTCGAGAGCCGAATTTGGATACCTTCGACAAAATTAGATATTTATGCTTAGAAATCGTGATTTTACCCATCCGAAACTGAGAAAGGTTTTGATTCTCATTTTCATTAAACCTTTCTCATCTTTATTTGCCTGATAATATGATTGCGGATTACTGTTATAAGTCAAATGTTTCCTTGTAATTGTGGTATGTATATACCCTCGTGAAGTCCCAGTTTTCATATTTTTCTTTCGCGAGTGTAGTATCTTAAGGGCTTGTTTGGATGCATGAATTTCTTTCTGGCGTGTATCTTTCGCTTTGTGAATATGATAAATGGAATGTCAAGATGAAATCATAAATGAAAATGAAGTTTAAGTTATTATTGGACAATTTAAAAATGCCATTCTCCCAAGCTGAAAAGTTGTGCTTTGAAGGGAGGCATTATTGTCTTTTTTTTTTTTAAGTATGAGGATTTAAATGTAAATATCTTGTAGATGTTTGTATTTAGGATTTTTTTTTTTTTTTTTTTTTTTTGAATTATGGAATCGTGCGTGCTGTAGGCAATAATTTTTTAAATTATCACTAGTCTCACTTTCAGAAATACTGAAGTGCATTTTTAGAAAATCTTACACATTGAGCATTTCTGACATTTTTTTTAAAAAAATTTTATGGCAGATATCATCCTGCAATTTGTATCGCCAGAAAATTCTGTGCACGGAAACAACGACGTAGCGTGCGATACAACAATTGTCTCCTTGGATGTTTATTAATTAATATATATGTATAGGGGGAGAGAGAAAGAGTGTTCTAAAATGTTATTAATAGCAAACGAATTTTGTTGTCATTCATTAAGCTTTAAAATTGATGATTAGTATTGTTGAATATGACCTAGATTATTAAAAATATTTAAAAATTAAATTTTAAATTTTTTTGATATAATTAATTTAATGATTACATAATTTTATATTTTATATTTTTAATAATAAATATGAGTTTTTTACTTATTTAACGGTATAAGAAAATTTAAACTAATTAAATTTTAATTAGTTTTTTAAAAAAACTATTCAAAATAAGATTTATACTTTTGGAAGCTTTATCAACGAAAACAAATAGGTGGTATGTTTGATATCGATAGTATTCCAATCCCTCTCTCTCTCTTTCAATATATATATATATATATATATATATATATATATATATATATATATATATATATATATATATATATATATATATATATATATATATATATAATAGAGTATGGTTATTATACTCTTATAAGTATAGACACCTTCGTACTCATAAATTATTTTCGATGATAAAACTTCTAATACGATGATCCATACCATAAATTATTTTCGATGATAAAACTTCTAATACGATGATCCATACTGTTAAATATAATGTAGAGTACTTTAAATTTTTAGAAAAAAAAATTATTATTTTTTCAAAATTATAATAAAATTCATCAAATGAGAATAAAATGAACGGTCAAAATCGAACGATCTCCTAAAAATAGAGAATAAGATTATTTAATTTAAGATCGGAGTTATAGATCTCTATCTAAATAGTGAATAAAATTTTTTATTAAAAATTTAATCTATTTCAATTCTTTTACACTATTAAACTAGCAAGCATTATCAATTTTGATATCTTTTTATCGTAAAATAAATAATATCGAAAAATTATAAAATTTAATTTTTAAAAATTTTATATACTCTAAATAATATTTAACGATATGAATCATGAATTCAAAAATTTTATCATTAAAATTAATTTATGAGTACAAAATCATCGGTACTCATAGGATTATAAGACTCCAAACACATTCTCTCTCTCTCTCTCTCTCTCTCTCTCTCTCTCTCTCTCTATATATATATATATATATATATATATATATATATATATATTCTTTTCTTTCCATATTTTTAAATTATAGAATGTACGTTGCCAAATTTGCGGGAAGATACAACTAAGGCTGTTTCCATATACATGAGAACAAGGAAAGCAACTATTTTAGTTAGTTTGGTAGAACGAATAGTGCCTCAAACATGGCTATGTACTACTGAGTCCACATTCAATGCATTTCGGGAATTAATACCGCACGAAGCGCAAGGAGATTGCTTAGGGCAACCTTCATATAATTTGTGTCAAAATAGGCAACTAGGTTGTCCTCTTTTAGTTGACAATGTATCGCGACGGAAATATGGGCTAGATACATTCCAGATTAAAAATGACATACCTTGTTGCTAATTTGACAAATTTTGTTGTAATTATAGGAGTAAATGTCCCAAGTAATTTTATTGAAAAAAATAATTTTTAATTTAGTCTTTTTTTAAAAAAAAAAAATCTCAATTTAGTCTTATTTGTATAGAGTAGAAAAAAAAATAAAAATTAAAAGTATTTATATTTTACTTAAAAAATATATATAATTTTTTTCTCTCTCCACCCACTTTCTCTCTCTTTCTCTCTCTCCTCCCCACAGGCACACACACTCTCTCTCTCTCTCCCCCTGCCCCCTCCCCCAACACTCTCTTTTCTCTCTCTCTCTCTCTCTCTCTCTCTCTCTCTCTCTCTCTCTCCTACCCACCAATAATATACAATAATAATTAATTTTTTATAATAATAATATTTAATATTTAATAATGAAATTATTAAATTATTATTATTATTAGTATTTAATTTTACTATATAAATTTAAATAATTATAGATAATAATTAATAAAAATTATACTTATTAATTTAAATTATTATTTATTTATTTATTTATTATTATTATTTTTATTATTATTATTATTATTATTATTATTATTATTATAAGTATTTAATTGATCAAACAAATCAAAGTGATCAAATAATTATAGATAATAATTAATAATAACTAATAAAAATTATATTTACTAATTTAAGTTATTATTTAATATTATCATTATTATTATTATTATTATTATTATTATTATTATTATTATTATTATTATTATTATTATTATTATTACTTTAACTAAGTAATTGATATTAATTATTACTTAGTTAAATTAATAATAATAATATTATTATTAAATAATAATTTAAATTAATAAATATAATTTTTATTAGTTATTATTAATTATTATCTATAATTATTCGATCACGTTGATTTGTTTGATCAATTAAATACTTATAATAATAATAATAAGAATAAAAATAATAATAAATAAATAAATAATAATTTAAATTAATAAGTATAATTTTATTAATTATTATTAAATATTATCTATAATTATTTGATTTTATATAGTAAAATTAAATACTACTAATAATAATAATTTTATTATTAAATATTAAATATTATTATTATAAAAAATTAATTATTATTGTATATTATTGGTGAGTAGGAGAGAGCTAGAGAGAGAGGGGACGATGGAGAGAGAGAGAGTGGCGGGGAGGAGAGAGAAAAAAAAATCATATTTTTTTTTTTAAGTAAAATATAAATACTCTTGATTATTATTGTTTTTCTAATCTATACAAATCAGGCTATATTGAAAAAAAAAATTAAAAAAAGATTAGATTGAAAATATTTTTCTTCAATAAGACTACTTGGGGTATTTAGTCCAATTAAAGTCTGAAACAAATTTAGTTTGAATTTTTGTGCTTCTGATATTTTCTTACGATAAGAAAAATAAAATCTAATAAAGTGGATTAATCTTGCATAATTATATAATTCGTCTTGTTTTTTAGGATATCGCTCGACTGAACTCAAAATAATTAATTAAAACAAATTTGATAGATGTATTCAGCTTGAATACTTACTGTCGAAGTCAAAAATTATCTTATTATTATTTTTTCGGAGGAAGATAGCATGCTACTCGTTTTTTTTATTTTAAAATAAATTTAGCTGGAAATGTGAAGCAACTAGTCTTTAAATTCGGGACCTCAAATATCAAATATCAAATTCTTTGCCACTTGCGCTCGGGATAATTAATAAAATTATTTTTTTTGCTGGAAGAAAAATTTTTATGTTTGGTTGCGTGTAAAATATTTTTGAGTAGAGAAAAAATTTATGTGTTTTTATTGTGAACTAAATAGATTTGTTTCAAAAATAGTGCTGATGGGATGTGGAATCAATCAGCAACAAAATTTTTTTTTCTCTCAAATCCATATAAAATTGTTAAAATAATTTTTGAACTAGACTTATCTGCTTTTAGAAGCACGGAAGTCTTCGTACTCTCAAATTATTTTCAATGTTAGAATTTTCGAATAGACAATCGTCTTCGTTAAATTTGATTTAAAATATTTAAAATGTTAAAAAAATATAGTTTGCGATATTTTGATATTATTTTTCTAGTGATCAAAGGGGCTCAAAATTAATAATTTTAATGGTTGCTGTGCGTGGTTTGCAAGTTTAACTGTATAGAAATATTTAAATCACTTAAAATTACTATAGAAAATTTTTTATACTATATAAAACAACATTAATAAATTTAAAGGGGCTCAAAATTAATACGCTGTAAAAATATCCAAATTACTTAAAATTACTATAGGAAATTTTTGATGATGTATAAAATAAGATTAATATTTTTGATCTAAAATTTTATTATTATATTATTATATTTTGTTAGGTTTTTATTTTCGGCCGTTGATTTTGAGTCCTTAAAATTAGTAGATAAATAATATCAAAAAATTATAAAATTTATTTTTTAAATAATTTAAATATTCTAAATTTTTAATGAATCTGATCGTCCGTTCGAAAGTCCTAATATCGAAAATAATTTGAATGCACGGAGTTCTCCGTATTTATAACAGCATGGGTTCATAATTTTTAATTTTTTAAACCAATTTTGTTTTTGGCTTTCTTGTAAAGCTATTCGACCACTTAATTAAGCAACATAAAAAATTTTATATTTTAAAAAGAATTAAAAGCTATGAATTTATATCACTAATAGAGTTTAGAAAAGTGACTCTCCTATTTGGTGTATTCATCAGTACAACAAGCACAAGATATTTATGGCTTGTTATATATATATATATATATATATATATATATATATAGCTAGGCTATAATACTATTAATAATATTAAATTATAGGTACTATTAAGTTTTTTAACCGTTAAATTTAAAAATATGTGGTTGAGATGATAGTGGGCCCCTTGAGTTTAATAGATAGTTCGAAAAATAGTAAAATTTAACGGATGAAAATAATTAAAGGGGTTGATCTAAGATAAAAAAATTTGATAGCACAAAATACTTGGTAGTATCGATAGTATAGTAGCCGAACTCTCTCTCTCTCTCTCTCTCTCTCTCTCTCTCTATATATATATATATATATATATATATATATATATATATATATATATATATATATATATATATATATATATATATATATAGTGTAGGGTTATTATTTCTTATGAGTATAAATTTTTTTATATTCATACTTTTTTCGCCTTTGGATGAAAAAATGTGCAGTTAAAATGATAATGGTCCCCTAATGTTTAATGGGTTGTTGGTGAAATAGTATAAATTTTATGGAACCATTATAATTATAACCGTATATTTATTCTCTTAATATTTATTATTAAGAAAATAAATGAATTAAATTTAATTATTATCAGCATAACACACTCAATTAGTTACAACTCAAATGATTTTACCTTTGAAAAAAATTATTCTAAAAAAAGCCACCTTAAACACAAACATGTTACACGCTTTTGAATATTCAACTCCAAATTAAAAGAAAATTCTTATTAGAAAATGGACTCATTGGGAGACCATATATACAAATAAAAAAAAGCCCAAGGATAAGATAAAGATTCCATGGACCCCTCACTTCTATATATACAAATAAAAAATTCTACATTCTCTTTTGCCATACGTCTATGGTAAAAAATATGCGAAGACCCCTTCAACAATAGGTGATTCTGAAATAGCTCTCTCAACTTTTTTCTTTTTTATTTATTTTTCCATACTTAATTAGGTTAAAATTTTTATCAAACATTATTAATATAGTTTTATTTGCTACAAGATGATTAAGACTACTAAATTTGGTAAAATTACGTATATTTTATTTTCATAATTATCTTATTTTAAAAAATTAGTAAACTGAACCGATCTAATTCAAAAAAAAAAAGAAAGAAAAAGAATAGTATATTTTTATTTTATCACCATATGTTTTTTTAAAAAATATACTTTAATTATTTTTGTGAATTTTATTTTTATTTTATCGAAAAAATCTGCTGCGAAATGATATATCAAAGTAAAATTTTTAAAAATCACGTAACGGTACTTTATAATAAAATAAAAATAAAATTATAGATTAGTTAAGTTAACAACTTAAAGTGAAAATGCGCTAATTAGATATAACTTTTTAAAGCACATTTTAGGGAGCAGTTTCAGAATAGTCTATAGCTGAGGGTGTTCAAGTACTTTTCAACCTGCAAATATATATATAAAAAGGAAGGAAAGAAAAGGAAAGGAAAATATGAGAGAGAGGATTTGCTCTTAATAAGAGAAGGGGAGTTGGGAGATGTATCTTCTCTGAATCAATCCTCCTTTTTGATTCAAATGGGATCAGAAACAGTCGACGACCCGTCTCTTCTTCCTCCTCCTCCTCCTCTCTCCATTCCCAGAATAGAAACCCACAACTACAAGACCTTGAAAAAACACCACAAACACATCAACAACCCCTTCCCCTCCCCACCCAAATCCCTCCCTCTAATCCATGCAACCCTCTCGTTCGACCCCACCAACAGCAAGCTCTCCCATCACCAAACCTTCCCCGTTGGCAGACTGTTCGAGCTCAAGTGGAGCCCGACAGACGGTGGGTCTCTCTCGCTCTCCCACCAATCCCACCCCGGACGCAGCACCCTCTGGTCCACAATCCCTGGCGAGGCCTTCCTCTCTGCTGCTGCTGCAGTTGAGACACGAGTGGAGGAGAGCAGGGGATCTTTTGCCGTCGGAGATGGGGGGGATGCTCTCTTCATCTCCGACCACCAAACCGTCGAGAAGATCAAAGCCTTCTATCCCCGTGATCTTCAATCAGGAACCAAGGATTGCCGCCGTCTCTTCCAGTCCGACAGCGCTGAAGATCCCCGTTCCGCCCATTTCCCACTTCTGGTCGTTACGGGGCTGGTTTTCGCGAGGCGTCGGCGGCCTCTTCTCTCTGCCAGGTATTGGATTCTGCTTGAGCAGAGGAATGCGAGCCAGGTTCGATTTCGCGTCGAGTTCGGCGAGTACATTTGCAAGCCGAATTTCAGAAACATCAGCAAATCTCCCAGGAGGTCCAAGTGGCAGCTGGTTCAGCTCCGGCCGGGGGACGGCGAAAGAGAGCGACGAGAAGATGAAAAGATTGCAGAATTCAGGGAGTTTAATCGGGTTTTCCTCACATATTCCAGCGAGAGGGACGAAAAGTTCTTCGGATTCGGAGAGCAGTTCAGCCACGTGGAATTCAAAGGGAAGCGAGTTCCGATCCTTGTTCAAGAACAAGGCATTGGGAGAGGAGACCAACCCATCACCTTCGCCGCGAATTTCATCAGCTACAGGTGGTGAAATGTTTCCTCTTGTAATGTGATTGATTGGAAGGACTGCTGAGATTGCTTTGTTTCTTTCCGACAGGTCGGGTGGTGATTGGAGCACGACATATGCCCCCTCGCCGTTCTACATGACCTCGAAGATGAGATCTCTATACCTCGAAGGGTACGATTATTCCATCTTCGATCTCACAAAACACGATAGAGTGCAGATCCAGGTAGATTAGATCGATATGAATTGCGAGCTATTCTTTCAATGATTCCTCTCGGTAATGCTTTTCCATATGTAGATACACGGAAATTCAGCTCGAGGGAGAATACTGAGTGGAAATTCGCCGGTTGAGATAATTCAAAGCTTCACGGAGACCATCGGGAGACCTCCGATCCTTCCGGACTGGATCGTTTCGGGCGCAGTCGTCGGGATGCAGGGAGGTACAGAAGCCGTCCGCAGAGTTTGGGACCAATTGCAGGATCACGATGTTCCGATTTCGGCATTCTGGTTACAGGTGACTCAGATTTTTGTCATAACTTTTATATGTCGCAGCATCGGCAAACACCATGTTGCATTACGAGGAACAATTTAATCACATAGTATGTGAAAGAAATCTAAGTTCAGAAGACTTGATCTGTTGCGTCACTGAACACGTGCAGTCTAATGCTGATTTTTGTATGTTTTTTACTTCCGACTTTTGTTATAAGAATCCAAGGTTTCTTCTTGCAGGACTGGGTCGGGCAGAGGGAAACGATGATTGGGTCTCAACTCTGGTGGAATTGGGAAGTTGATGCGATGCATTACGCTGGATGGAGAGAGCTAATAAGCGATCTTAGAGATCGTAATATAAGGATGATGACATATTGCAATCCTTGCCTTGTTCCGGTATTCGATTCCTGCAGTTCACGCGCCTTTGAACGCTTTCACTGCTGCAATGCTTGCTTGATCTTAGCAACTAATTTTCTAAACCATAATCCTGATTTACTTGCAGACCGATGCGAAGCCGAACAGTAAATTGAAATTGTTTGAAGAGGCAAAAAGATTAGGAATATTAGTCAAGGACCGCAGTGGGGAAACATATGTGATACCAAACACAGCATTCGACGTCGGGATGTTGGATTTCACACATCCTAAAGCAAGTAGTTGGTTCAAGAAAATTCTGCAGGAAATGGTGGATTGTGGGGTAAGGGGTTGGATGGCGGATTTTGGCGAAGGATTGCCGTTAGATGCGCACCTCTATTCAGGTTTCTACTACAGTTATACTATTTCTCGATTACGTTCTCGGAGTTTCGATTTATAATAATTTTGTTTTCTGAATTTCATTACGCAAAACAATTATAAGTTCTCTCGTTAGTCCACTGTCCAAAAAATGATTCCTTAGCAACACTGTTTTTAACAGTTTGCTGACACTGAAATTTGTAACATTTACAATGTGTCTGTTCTATAAATAGGTGAAAATCCAATTGCTGCTCACAATAGATATCCCGAACTTTGGGCGAGGGTCAACAGGGAGTTCGTCGACGAATGGAAATCGACCGGCCAAGAGGATGAAGAGGGATTGGTCTTCTTTATGAGGTCAGCGTTTCGAGAGAGTCCGAAATGGGCGATGTTGTTTTGGGAGGGTGACCAAATGGTAAGCTGGCAAAAGCATGACGGAATCAAGAGCAGCGTTACCGGCTTGTTAAGTAGCGGACTATCTGGTTTTGCTTTTAACCATAGTGACATCGGCGGCTATTGTGGAGTGGATTTGCCTATTATTAGGTATCGGAGAAGCGAGGAGCTTCTGATGCGCTGGATGGAGCTAAGTGCGTTTAGTGTCGTCTTTCGAACTCACGAAGTAAGTTCCTAAGCATTCGAAACTAATGTTAGTTTGAAATACATGGCTTTATTTACAGCATTGATATAAAGTTTAATGAATAATGCAGGGAAATAAGCCGTCGAGAAATTGTCAGTTCTATTCGAATAGAAACACATTAGCTCATTTCGGGCGCTGCGCCAAGATTTACAAGGCTTGGAAGTTCTACAGAGTCCAACTTGTGAAGGTAACTCCTTTAACCAACAGAACTACTCATCGTTGCCAGGCCTGTCACAAGTAATTTAGTTTACAGTTGTGCATGAAACAAGAGAGATTTAAGCAAAGATGATGATAGTTTCTATGACATTTGTCGAATGAATCGAGCCACGATAATCGAAGGAATCCAATTCTGTCCGCTTGGTGATTTGGGAGCTATTGAAAATGCGACTAGTAGTTGTTCAGACGACGAAAACTTTGAAAGAATCTCAGTTATTTTACTTTTAAGAATATTGCTATACTTGTTTTATCTCGGACTCGATAATTGGACTGTAATATCCGATCTTTTGCAGGAGGCAGCTGAGAAGGGTCTTCCGGTAGCCCGCCATCTATTCCTCCACTACCCGTACGACGAAAACGTCCACAAATTAACATTCGAGGAGTTCTTAATTGGTTCAGAGATTCTAGTAGTGCCCGTCTTAGACAAAAGCAAAAATACAGTTAAGGCTTATTTTCCGCTATCATCAGGATGTTCTTGGAAACATATATGGACAGGGAATGTATTCGGTAAACCGTTGAATGAATCGAATGATCGAATACAAGGGTTTGAAGCTCAGGTTGAAGCTCCAATTGGGTACCCAGCTGTATTTGTGAAGGATGGATCTTCTATAGGGGAAACATTCATAAAGAACTTGAAAGATCTCAACATATTGTAGGTTATAAACCAGGAGTTTGGGAAAACTAACATAAGCTTTTGCGTCCCAAAAGCAGAAGTTCCAATGTGAATGTTCCACTTCTGCTATAGAAAAAAAAATGCTGCTTGTGCTTATTCAAACAACACTTTTTAAACAGTAATTTAGACAAGATACAGCAAGGCGAAATGAGTTTCTAAAGATGACATGAGAAAGTTCCAAAGTTTGAATAATTCAAAATGTGTACTAAGTAAGAGGTGGTTATTCAAGATTCAAATTAATTCCTTTTCTTTTTGGCTTCAAAAGGAATTAATTTCACTCTCAATTTTTTCTTCTTGCTTACCTCAAAATCCTCAGCTTCCTTTGGCGGCATAAATAGAAACAATAAAGTAGTTCTTTGGGTCTTCAGAACCCAAAAGCTCATTCAAGCTTCCCACTATACCCCAAGAAAGCAAAAAAAATAAAAAATAAAAAATAATAATAAAAAATCTTAGACTTAATATTTGCTAGATATCGGACTACTGCTTGCTTTTCGGAGCAAAGCAGTTTGCACTGATTTATATAATATGAAACAATAATTGTTCTTCCGCTTAAAGCTTTTCGGAGGTAAACGCCTAATTTATATAATGTAATATAATATTAGAAGTTTAACTATTATATTTTTATAATTACGATCGATTTCGTACTTATAAATTATTTTTAATAATAAAATTTTTAATTTAATAATTCATATTGTTAAACACTATTTATAATATTTGAAATTTCTAAAAATTAAATTGTATAATTTTTTAACATCATTTACCTTACAATCAAAAAATATCAAAATTAATAATTTTTAACAGTCGGTATAGAATAGTTGCAAATTTAACGGTGTAAAAGAATCGGAACATTTAGATTTTTGATAGAAAATGATCTATAAAATTTTAAATTAAATTTTTTTATTTTTTATTTTTAAGAGGTCGTCCGATTTTAGCCGTTCATTTTATACTCACTTGATGAATTTTATTATAATTTTAAAAAATTACGAAATTTAGTTTCTAAAAATTTAAAATGCTCTCAATCATATTTAACGGTATGGATCGTCGATTCGAAAGCTTCATCATCGAAAAAAACTTATAAATAAAAAAAAAATTATACTCATAAAAATATAGAGTATACCTACTCTAATATTAGAGTAAAAAGTTAATTAAATTTTTCCTATTTTATTAAAGTTCATGTCATTGCACAAACAGTTCTTTGGCATCTTTGACAAAAACATATTCTAATTCAAGAAATTCTTCGTAGTACTTGTTCGTATGCATAATAATTTCATGAAACTACAAAAAAAAAAAAAAAAAAGACTATGCAAAATTAAAATTGAAAAATGGAGAGAGGCAAGTTTCATTATTTGTTTTAGTGTAAGTCGAGGAGATGAACTTAACTTCTAAGGTAAGTCAGAAATTTCATTTAATAAATTAATTTGGTTCCCAAAGAAAAAAAAATAGTAAGCTGAGGGGTCTCAATTAAAAAAGGGAAAAAACTTGGGAGGGTCATTTCAAATAAATTATAGTTGAGGGAGAATCTACACATTCTAACATTTATTTTGTCTATCTGTGTATAAAAGAGCGAATAAAAATTTTGCGCTGGAAAAACTTTTTTTTTTCAAGAATTCCCTTTTTTTTTTTTTTTTAGTTATGTTATATGTAATAATACAGTAATTTGTGGTTTTTTCCCCTATTTTTTCTGTCTCCTTCGTTGTCGATGGTGCATGCATGCCGGTCAACCTGTCCGGACCATGGACCTGTCGGGATGCTCTGTGTGGGGTGTTGTGATGTGGGTTTCGTGTGGCTATCGGTGGTCATCGGATGGTGCATGCATGCCGCTCAACCTGTCGGGATCTTTTGTATGTGGGCTTTCCTGCGCCTATTGGTGGTCATTGGATGGTCCATGCATGCCCGTCAACCTGTGGGGATCTTGTGTGCTCATCTGCGTGTGGGTTTCGTGCGGTTCTCACTGGCTATCGGACCGTCTCCTTCGTGGTATGTGTGTTACTTCTCTTCTTTTTTTTTTTATTTAGTTCTTTTATATAATAATACAGTCATTTCCTTCGCGCATTGTGTGTGATTCGTCGCCTGCTCGCGCCTCTTTAAAAAAAATTAGCACACATGCGTATATGTGGGTTGTTCTTCGGCGTCAACCCGTGGGGATCTTCTGTCCCCATTTGTGTGTTGCTCTTATTTCTTTTGTGATGAACCATCTGTATGTGGGCTGTTGGGATGTGGGTTTCGTGCGGTTCTCGCTGAGCATCTGAGCGTCTCATTCACGGTATGTGTGCTAATTCTCTTTTCCCTTTTTTTATTTAGATATTTAAGATAATAATACAGTCATTTCTGAATTTTTCTATTATTCTCTGTGTTTCCTTCGTGTCTGTGTGTGTTGGTTACTTCGCCGTCTGATTGTGGGTTTCATGCGGTGCTCGCGGGTCATCGGATGGCGCATGCGTATATGTGGGTTGTTCTTCGCCGTCTGTGGGTTGCTCTCACTATTTTCGTGATCAATCTTATGGTAGTTTTCCTCTCCTTGCATTTCTCTTTTTTGTTATTTATTTAGTTTTATATATAATACAGTAATTTGTGGAATTTTTCCCTTTTGTTTCTCTGTGCACCCTTAGGCGTCTTGTGTGTCGCGGTCGGATTGTGGGTTTGTCATCGGATGGTGCATGCATACCCGTTGAGCTGTTGGGATCCTCTGAACTTTCCCTTCTTCGCTGTCTGTGTTTCTCTCATTGCTGTCATCATTAATCTGGGATTCTCTCTCTGTGGCTTCTTCGCTGGCTCGTTTTGCCATCAATCTGACGGTCCTTCTTCCTCTCTCTGCATTTCTCTTTTTTTGTTATGTATTTACTTTTATATATAATAATACAGTAAATATAATAAAACAGTAATTTCAAATTTTTCTTAAAATTTATACCTAAATTATATACAATAATAATATAGTAAATAATTTAACATACAACGATTTAGAAAATTGAAATTGCCAATTTTATGAATTATATGATATAAATTAATATTTGAATGCATATTAAATATAATAATGAAGTAAATATAATAATACAGTAATTTCATAATGAGTTTTTTTTTTGAAGATTTATTTTGATTTTTTTTTTCCAGATTAATAACTAAAATTATTATATATAAAAAATTTAACATACAACGATTTGGGAAATTAGAAATTTCAATTTTATTTTATGAATTATATTATATAAGATTTATTTCCAACTTTTTTTCTTATTTCTAACTAAAATTATTATATATAAATATTAAAAAAACTCATTATCTATTAAAAAACAATTGGAAATTCCAAAAAAAATATAAAAAAAAACTCATTATCTATTAATAATTCATGAAATAGATTAGGATTTGAAAGTTTTAATGAAATTTTAAATTTGTAGGCTATTTTATTATATATAAGTTTTAAAAACTCATTATCTATTATTAAAAGTTTTAGAAATTACATTAATTATAAATATTTTTTGTTAGAATAATCTTAAAAAACTCATTGATCTCAAATTTTTAATTAACATTGAAATTTACTCATTATCTATTATTAAAAGTTTTAGAAATTACATTAATTATAATTTTTTTTTGTTAGAATAATCTTAAAAAACTCATTGATCTCAAATTTTTAATTAACATTGAAATTTGTAGGCTATTTTCTTATATATAATTCTATTTTACTTATTCTAATTCTGAGTCTACTTTTAGTAGTGGGTTTGATGGTTCATTGACTGTGAACCACTCATTGTAGAATTGTTTGCGATTTCGATGGTTGTTGATGGGCAACTAACCACCCTTCTTATGATCCTAAGAAAGAATAGTAATAGGTTTGTTGGTTCATTGACTGGCAACCACTCACTGTAGAATTGTTTGTGATTTGGATGGCCGTTGATGGGCAACTAACCATTACCCATCGTATGATGCTAAGAAAGAATAGTAATGGGTTTGATGGTTCATTGGCCGGCAACCACTCACTGCAGAATTGTTTGTGATTTGGATGGTCGTTGATGGGCAACTATCCATTACCCTTTGTTCTGTTGGCCTACCTTTTACTTGGTGGGGTGTTAGCATGTCTCTTTTGTGTGTCTCTTCCTGGGGTGTAACTCCATTTTTGGGATCAAATCCTAAATTAATTTCTTATATATATATATATATATATATAATGGGTTTGATGGTTCATTGACTGGCAACCACTCACTGCAGAATTGTTTGTGATTTGGATGGCCGTTGATGGGCAACTAACCATTACCCTTCTTATGATGCTAAGAAAGAATAGAAATGGGTTTGATGGTTCATTGACTGGCAACTTGTAAGAACTTGAAATTTTGTGATTTAATAAAACGGAAAAGAATAAAAGTCTAGTTGATTTTGAATCATGAATGGCAAGAGTAGCCTCAGGGCCCCTTTCTTGCAGTGTAAATTGCACAGTTGTAAGGCGAAAATGTCGCTTTTCAATCCGAGCCGAATCTCGAAAATCTGAGATTACCAGCACGACCGTCTCGTCGAATCGAGTGAAAACCATATTAAACAAGTTCAGATCCGACGGTCGGATCTTCCAGAAATCGACGAAAAAGCGGGTGGGACCCGCGACTTAAGTGCATAGTACTTGGTTACTGTTGATGAACAGTAAACCCTAAAACCCAAATGCCTTAAGTGCTAACGTCGGCCATTTCGCTGTTCGGACTCCGATTATAGCACTTCAGGTAGTCATTTCGAATGGTTTCAGCGTTCTGAACGCAATGGCGCTGACGAAATTTCTGTTTGACGACCCTAAAGCCTCGAAAAGCGCGAAAACTGTAATCCGGAACAGTATTTTATGGACCGAGTTTTTATCCGGACAGTTTTTCGAAAAATAAAAATCGCTACCTGATAGGTCTCGTCGAGCCGGACGTCATGGCGCAGTCCATTTTTCGTTTCGATGAACTGATCGCCTCGAAAAGCTTGAAATAGGGCGAAAAAGGGGAAAATTACACTTAAAACCCTATAGAAGTTGCCTCGAAATGCGTGCCACTCCCTAGTGAGGGACCTAAGAGTGAGAGAAAGATGCTGTGAAGGACCTATCAGCAAATGGCAAGACTTGAAGGGCTTAAATGCAATTGTTACTAAACCCTTTATATATACATGTATACGGCTAGGGTTCCCTACAGCCTAAACTCTAAGCCTTGCCCCTAGCCGCACTTTGCAACAAACCTCCTCTCCTCAGCCGCGCTTCCCGGAGCTTCCCCGCACCGGCCGCCGCCTCCAGTCGCCGGAGAAGGGAGGAGCAAGGACCACCTTGTTCTCGGGTGGTTGAAGAGGGGTGTACTCGGGAGGGTCCTAGACAACCCAGACCGGATCCGAGGACTCCTCTGGGAGGCCGCATCCGAGCCAGAGAGGTGCCGACCCCAGCGCCGCCGAGCGCCGCCGCGGCCACCACCCTTCTTCTCCAAACATTCCGGCGAGGTAAGTTCTTGGGAAACTTTGTTTCTAAATCGCCCATGGACCATAGCATAGTGTTTATAACACCGAGGGGACCTTCCAGTTGCAGCCCGAGCCACGGCCGCCGCCCCGATCGCCGGCGGGAGCGCTGTCACCGGAAATTTACTGTTTTTGGCCGCCGCCTGACGCCGCCTTCATCCGGCCGTCAACCTTCAGATCAGCACCGTTGAATATTGTCTCCTTGCCGACTGCAACACGTCCACGAGGTTTAAGCACGATCGGATCAAGATCGGGCCCGGGCGAGTGTGCCCTAGAATCGGGTCTTCTTCAACCTTGGCCGACCACGGTCGTCCGGCGCCGCCGCTGCCTCCCACCGCCGGCCAACTACACCCGTAGACTCCTGGCACCCACATGCAACTTTTGGTCCAAGTTGCGCCGGCCCGGAGCACGGCGGCCGGATTCCACCATTAACGGCCATTGAAGCTTCAACCGAGCTCCGCCGCCGCGCCTGGCCGGCGATCCCCGGCACCGGGAAACTGCCCAGGTGAGCTCTGTTGGTCCATAGGAACTCTTCCATCATCTTGCATGTGGACCTTGACGTCGGGTTTTGTAATTGCAGAGTTGCACCCGAGTTTGGTTTCAACTCGACCTCCGGCCATCCCCGCCGGTCTGGAACCCCGGAAACCACTCAGGTAAGACCCAGATACCTCTCTCATGATCCCCACGATTTTATCCTTGGGCCTGAGGGGCTTCTGTTACGTGACTCAAGCTGGGACCCGAGCCACCTCTTTCGGGCTTGGCTCCGGCCGCCGCCGCCTCCGGCCGCCGGAGCTCAACCCCACTTGACCAGAACAACTTGAGGGACCCCCATTTGACTGATGCTCTACCTTGTAATAGGTCTGAGCAAGGTTGCTCCAAGAACACCTCAAACCGAGCCTAGCTTAATTGAGGGCCTTGCTCCGGCGATCTTTCCGGCGGGTCCGCGACACACCTGAGGTGAGCCCTCGACTCTACAAACCCTACTAAGCATGATGCTCCACTTATTTCTGGATTAGACTATGTATATGTTAAATTTTAGCATAGTTGCTATTTGTACTTAATAATTGTTGGGCCAACTTTGCCCTCGGGATCCGTGTCAGCCAACTCTCGTGAGCACGAGCTTTGTCTCGTCTTGCTGAATGCGCTGAAACTTACGGCGCAGCTTTTGGACCCCCGAATGTCGAGAACGAGCCGAAACGAGCAATAATGGTGGGTTTTTATGCAATTTAAGAAAGTGTTGGGGATCAAATTGTAAATAGGACATGTTACCTGTCTTTAGACAGTGTTTGCACACCTACTAGACATCTTGTTAGAGTCCCGTAGACTCTCATTGACCGGGGATTGGATTCTGATCGATAAATCAACAATGTTGTCCCGTATAAGCAAACGTTACTATTGTGTCGTCGGGATGGGTCGTGCGAGTTTATTATTGACTATAGCTGCTTATACAGGGCCCAGTTGTCAGCACCAGCCTCCCAGTAGCTGTGCGGGAGTTCGAGGATCTGCCTTCATCCAGGTGGGTTATCTTCGGTCCGGGTTTGATCTATTCGGCCCTCTGGTTGCTTTAGTCCAGTCAGACACCTGTTTTTGATTGCCCTGCTGATTATATATATGACCTATCTTGACATATCATGATTTCACCGATTGACACTGACTTGATTAGACTCATCATATATACCTGCTGATTTTATCTAGATTAGCCTTGATGATTGTATTGACATGCCCTATGATTAGTCCTGATAGATCTTGATCTACGTGAGACATATCTTACGTACCTGTTTATCAGTTGTTATATTTCTGATAGACCTTGATCTTCATGAGACATACCATATACATGTCTGTTCATCAGCTTTTTCAGTATATAGATCTACATGATTTGATGGCACTTGTTGATTCCTGTCAGCCGATGTATTGTTGATATTCCGATATGCATGATTGATTGATCCTGATTGTTGGATACTATTCGATATTCCGATATGCATGATAGATTCTGATCGATATGATAGATGATTTCCCTGTTGGGATCTCGGCATGTTGCCGATTATCTGGTCAGTGGACCGAGAGCTTGAGCATTTGCATTATGATCGCCCGCACCGTTGTACTTCACGTACACTAGCGGATTTGCTACCCGCAGTGGTGTACTTTACCGGTAAAGTGGTTAGCAGTTGCAACCCGTGACCCTCAGTGGAGGGAATGTCAACCAGGTGGTGCCAGGTGGGCAGTTTTGCCTGAGGTCTTGTGGGACCAATATGGTGGCTTATGATTGGGTACTTGATATTCTTGTGATTGATGCATAGCTTTTATACTTCCATGTTCTAGCATGCTTTACTTCAGTTAGACTTGATTACCACCCTGATTGATTCTGATATTCTCTATACTCGTTATATACAGTATTATGATTATGCCTCCTGCCAGGTTGTTTTACGTATCTACTATTTGATTTTTAGTAGACCTGTTATTGATCACTCAGTTGTCTGCTCGATTTTATACAGTTATTGATTTCCAGCATTTATTATCTGCAGTCCCCTTATGCCTGATTATGACAGTTATATTCTGATTTCCAGCATTTACTACTTGCGGCTTCATTACCCTTGATTACCTGCCTATTCAGTTATCTGTGGATTTTTGTTGATTATCAGTAGATCTTAGTTGTTTTCAGTTTTACCCTATGAGTTTTACTATCCGCAGATTATAGTACCCAGTAGGTACGATTAGCTATTTCTCGGCTCGTCGTGCCCACTGGGATACACTCCGGTGTGTCTCACACCCTCGGGTGACTGTTGCAGGTCTTTCGGGTGGTGAGATGTCGGGACGATCCAGTTAGGCTGTTACGATAGAGCTGTCCCCCTGATGATTGTGGTTTATGTTATTTCAGCTTTCGACTATTTGGATATGTCAGATTGATGTGAGCATGGTTATTTGGATCTTTCCTATTGCTTAGTCATTGTTTAGTTTAGATGTTGTTTGATCTCTGATTGATGATTGGATTTGCCTAGCCGTGCATGTATAGGAGAGACCCTATCCCTGTGGATAGGGGATTTTCTATATATGTGGCGGTCTGTTACGCCCGTTTTGCAAACTCTGATTTATTTCAAAAAAAAAAAAAAAATTTCAGACCTGATTTTTAAACTCGGGGCGTGACACAACCACTCACTGCATAATTGTTTGTGATTTGGATGGTCCTTTATGGGCAACTAACCATTACCCTTTGTTCTGTTGGCCTACCTTTTACTTCCTGGGGTGTTAGCATGTCTCTTTTGTGTGTCTCTCTCGGGGGCACTGCAGAATATATTCCTTCTAAACATAATTTTAATTACATTTTTGGAATGCAACTCTAAATAAATTTATTTTAAATTTAAAAATTACTATAGATATATAATGTAGTCTAAAATTACTATAGAAAAAATATATCATATATTATATATAGTAATTTTTTACTATAAATATATTAATATAGAAATCCTACTATTTTTACTATATATAGTGCTTTGATAAATTACAATAAGAAAAAATCGTATGAATTTCAAAGACCTTTTATAGTTTTACCTTTTTTAAAAAAATTACTATACATCTTACTTTCTTTTCATTTGGAAAACAAGAAAAAGAAGGGGGAAAGAGGGTCAGATATAGGGAGTTCATCAAGTATAGCATCAGAATAAATAAAGGAAGGTCAGATTTTCACATTTCATCAAGTGCAGTACCAGGTAATCAATCCACAGTAATAATTTGATGAAGATTAGGTTCTTCTCTGCTTGCGAGCAGAACTCAACATGAGGTCTATCAATTGCAATAAGATTTCCTAACATTATTTCTTTTTTTTTTTTTTTTATTACTATAGATATATTAGATATATAATATACTCTAAAATTACTATAGGGAAAATATATTATATATTATATATAGTCATTTTTTACTATATAGTAATTTGATAAATTACTATTAATTACTATAGGCAAAATATATTATATATTATATATAACAATTTTTTTACTATATAGTAATTTGATATACTCATTTTTTACTATATAGTAATTTGATAAATTACTATAAATTACTATAGGCAAAATATATTATATATTGTATATAGCAATTTTTTTACTATATAGTAATTTGATAAATTACTATAAATATGAGATTTCCTAACATTATTTCTTTTTTTTATAAATTATTATAGATATATTAGATATATAATATACTCTAAAATTACTATAGGAAAAAGATATTATATATTAAAATATTAAGAGTTATATAGTATTATTATAAATTACTATAAATATATATAATATAGGATTCCTATTTTGTTCATAGGATGTGATATTGCCTTTTCCTCTATCTTGACTAGATATTTCGTGATTTATACCTTTTCCAAGATAGAAGTCCATCTTGACTAGATCTTTCATGATTTATACCTTTTCCAAGATAAGACTCCTCCATCTTGACTAGATATTTCATGATTTATATCTTTTCCCAAGAAATCTTATCAATCTTATCAATTCCAAAATGATTTTCTAACATTATGTCTTCTTTTGAAAAGACAAATTTCCAATCATATGCCATATTTTGCAAAAAAAATTTATCAATTCTAAATATATATAAAATCTTATCAATTCCAAAGAAATTTCCTAATATTATCTCTTTTTAAAATTTTATTCACCTCATGTCTTTTTCTTTTAAATTAATATTTATACATTTTCAAAAAAAACTTATCAATTCTTATCAATTCTAAAGAGATTTCCTAACATTATATCTTCTTTTGAAAAGGCAAATTTGCAATCATATCTCATATTTTCAAAAAAATCCTTATCAATTCGAAAGAGATATAAAATCTTTATATATAGTAATTTTTTACTATATAGTATATCAATTCGAAAGAGATATAAAATCTTTATATATAGTAATTTTTTACTATATAGTAATTTAATAAATGGATGATAAATGGCTATAAATGTTTTCAAAAAAATATTAAGAGATACATTTAGGAAAAATAAATCATATATATTATATCTAGTAAATTTTTTTCCTATATATATATTAAAAATTTGATCAATTACTATAATATAGGACTTCTACTTTTTTAAAGATATTTCCTAGATCTTTCAGAATTTATAGGAAATTTACAATCATACGTCATATTCTCAAAAGAAATGCTATCAATTCCAAAGAAAATTTATAACATTATTATTTTTTTATAATGTGGTATTATTTTTTAGAGATTTTGCACAACTTCCCAAAAAATTTAGGGAATTTGCTATCATCAATACTTGGTATAATCAATTCCAAAGAAAATTTCTAACATTATCTTTTTTTTATAATGTGATATTGTTTTTTAGAGATTTTGCACAACTTCCAAAAAAATTTAGGGAATTTGCTATCATGAATGCTTGGTATAATATTCCTACTATTATAGCTACTTATATGATTTAGTGATTTGATATAATATCTAATATAATATTCGCTTTCTCTAGATTTTGCACGACTTTTAAAAATCCTTAATGATTTGGTATCATATATATAAACTAATTTTCCACTATTTTTGATGAGATATTACTTTTTTTTGATGTGATGTTATATTCTTTTTAAGAGATTTTGCACAAGTTCCCAAAAAATACCTATATAATATTCCTTAATGAATTTGATGTGACATCTAATATAATGTTGGATTTTCTCTAGATTTTGCATAATTTCTGAAAAATCCTTAATTAATTTAGGTGATATATTCCTACTATTATAGCTACTTCTATAATTTAGTAATTTGATGTGACATGTAATATAATATTCGGATTCTCTAGATTTTGCACAATTTTTGGAAAATCCTTAATGATTTTACGTGATGCATGTAATATCATGTTGGATTCCTCTAGATTTTGCACAATTTTTGAAAAAAACCTTAATGAATTTAGGTGATATATTCCTACTATTATAGCTACTTCTATAATTTAGAAATTTGATGTGACATGTAATATAATATTAGGATTCTCTAGATTTTCCATAATTTTTGAGAAATCTTCTTTTTTTGATGTGATATTATATTATTTTTTAGAGATTTTGCACAAGTTTCCAAATTTCCTTTTCATGTGATATTACTTTTTTTGATGTGATGTTATATTCTTTTTTTAGAGATTTCGCACAAGTTTCCAAATTTTTTTACTTATGAATACTTGATATAACATTCCTACCTACTTTGATTTGATGTGATATGTGATGTGATATTAGATTTCTCTAGATTTCCCACAAATTTTGAAAAACCCTTGGTGATTTGATGTAATATTTTCCACTATTCTCGATAGATGTTCATAGATTGTCTTAGATTTACCTAGATCCCCTATGATGACTACTCCCTCTTAGTATCCATAAGATTGTATTCTGTTTCTATAAATAGTAATTGTGTCCATGTAGTCTATCATTGACTGTTTCCAATCTAAAATAAACAAGGTAATCGAATATAAACAAAATAGCATTGACCCTTATACCATTAATTAATAGAATAGCCAACATTTATTCTCTAATAATTGTCCTATTGTTTTCTACTAGGTGTTGTCTTGCTGTTGTTGTACTTAGAAGTTATTAATTACTTAGAAGGTACGATTCTTTTTCTTCCTCTCTTTGTTATGTTCAATCTTTGATTAGTCTTATATTCTATCCTCTTTCTTTTCGCAATGTTTTTTGTTGGAGTATTTTTGTTTTCCTACGAGTTTTTTGTGTACTGTTATTCTACTTCAGTTTTCTATCGAGTTATATGATTACTTAGAAGATATGGTTTTTGATATTTGATAAGTCTTATATGCTAACTCCACTCCCTTTGCAGTTTTTTTTTTCACGGAGTATTTTGGTTTCCGCATGAGTTTTCGGTATACTATTAAGTTTCCCTTGCCTTTCGTCGTGACTTCTGTTAAGTTCCCTTTCCCTTTTGTGATGTGTTTTTGGGTCTATTGGAAATTTTTGTTGGTCATGATTTTTTGCAGAGTTTCCGTGCTTGGTGGACACTATCCTGTATGTAAGTTTCTTTGTGCTTTATTTATTGTTTTCTTTTTTTTATAAGCCATGGTCTCTTCCTGGCTCATCTTAAGCGAACTAATTAAATATGCCTTTGATGTGAAGCAACTTTGTCATAGGATGATTGCAATAACTGATGCACTTTATTGGCCTCTCAGATATTGGGTTTGCTGCTGCACTGCATTCGGGCATTTATGAAGGATAATAATAGACTATCAACTTACAGTTTTATTAAAAACATAGTCATAATTAATGGAAAATTTTCACAACTAATTACGGCAAAACATAAACATAAGATGAAATAAATAAACAGTAAAATGAAGGTATAGAGATGAGACAGAGGGAGAAAGAAGAACCGTTGGATTCATGCCCAAAGCAATCGGAGGGCAAGATTTCACCAAACCAGTTATAGATGCATCCCGAGAGAGAACCCCAACAGACCAATATGCAAGAGAATCCCAAGAGATAAAGGGAAGTGGTACATGAAGTAACATGGCATGAAATTTCTACATAACAAACTAATTGAAGCTGTCAATTGAAAAACGTAAACTCACAAGATTATAACTGAAACAAAATTATATTCAATAGAATAAACTGGAAACACCAATGGAAAAAAAAAAATTCAGATTCTAAGCTATTCAATGAATTAACAGTTAATGATACTTTAAATATGTAGTATTATTATTAGAAACTCTAGCTACCATGTATAATTTGATCAGATTATATATACAGAACAAACGAAAGAGTGAGATCAAGGAAACAAAAGGCCAAACCGTAGAAGATAACACAGTAATATAGATGTAGTAAAATGGAGAGTACCCTAATAACTCTAACGTCAGCCATAATTACCAGAACTAAGAAAAACAGTTGGGCAAAAGTGGAGTATAGGTGAAGCAACAAGAAGACTACCATAATAAGACCCACATCATTCCAAATTACTAAAGGCTCACATCAGAATTTCAGTAAGCTAAAAACCAAACCTGCAAAACAATGATAACAACGAATGTAAAAAGACAGTAAGGTTATAATCTATTCAACCAATATAGCAATAAGTTGGTTGTCCATCAATTAGACCATCCAAAACCACTCATTAGGTAGTTGTCTAAGAATTAGACCGTCCAAAACTTATATTTCCTCACCTTCGATACCATCAATCTCAAAGTTAAAGGAAGGATAAAGTGCATGCGATAGTAAAATGCCCAAGATGATAAAAACCAAAGGAACCATAGGCAACCACATCAGACAACATAGCAACCATGTGCCAATGCTGTAATTTACATAATGTTTTTTTTGTTCCCATCATAATGTAGTTCCTAGCATCATCCCTTTTTTTTTTCCAACATATTTCCAAACTATGGAAACCACACAGTGAGATCAATGTTGTGGTAGTGTAGCATAGCTTGGAACAACACAGGATAATCTACAATATTGTTCTAGCATAATTATTACAAAGTACACCTCAACTAAGAAAAATCTGAGGTACATGTTAAAAGTCAGTGTAGGGGAAAAAAAGCTAGCAACAACGAAGAGAAGGTCCTGGGGCATATACTGAAGCATTTACCCCAAAGAAGGGGACACAATGTCTGAGAGAGGAGCTGGTGTAACAGTAGGGAGGGTGGTTTCACGATTTACTATTGCATGGCATTCTTCAATAGCAGCTTGTATCTTAACACGTTCAGCAACGTATTCATTTTTTTGGGTGGTGGTTGAAATATAACATTCTTTTAGAAAGTTATATTCCCATACCAATTTGTTATATTGGCTCGAAAGAACTAACATATTCGCAGAAAGCTGGTCATTGAGGTTCTTATAAAATAAGGCGTCGGCGTAGTTAACATCTTTTACACGCAAGTCCAACTCTTGAGTCAATCTCTTAACAGCATTGTGAGATGCTTCCTCCTCAGCAGCAACAGCAGTGGAAGATGAAGCACTCCAACACCGGATAACTTCAACTATGGACTCACTTCGTGTAACATGGATGTCTATGTAAGCCGTAAACTTGCCTTCAGTGTCAGCCGAGACAACACAATCTGGCACATCCGTGTGCAGTTGTTCGCAAATCTCACGGAGTAACCGGCTAAAGGACAGCTCTACGGTAGTCATAGTAGAGGCTGCAAGAAACGGCAGCAGTGTAGGACACACAAAGGGAAAAAGGAAGGGAAAAGTTTTAGGACAGGTATAGGGTTAAAAGGGAAACGTTTAATCTTAAAAAAAATAATTGTTATAGATAAACAGTCACATGCAAGATCGGGAAAAACAAAGGAAAATATTTTTCCTTTCCGTCAAACGCGGCAACAAAAGAGAGATGCTAATGGGCGAGGAAGTAAAAATTAACCCAAGGGAGCAAAAGGTAATGGCTAGTTGCCCATCAACGGCCATCCAAACCACAAATAATTCTGCAGTGGTTGGTTGCCACTCAATGGACCATCAAAACCCAAGACCATCCCTCCTTAGCATCATAGCAAATCTCGAAGTAAAACTCCACGAAGCACGGAAACTCTGCAGAAAACCATGACCAACAAAAATTTCCAATAGGCCCAAAAACACATCACAAAAGGGAAAGGGAACTTAACAGAAGTCACGACGAAAGGCAAGGGAAACTTAACAGTATACCGAAAACTCATGCGGAAACCAAAATACTCCGTGAAAAAAAAACTGCAAAGGGAGTGGAGTTAGCATATAAGACTTATCAAATATCAAAAACCATATCTTCTAAATAATCATATAACTCGATAGAAAACTGAAGTAGAATAACAGTACACAAAAAACTCGTAGGAAAATAAAAATACTCCAACAAAAAACATTGCGAAAAGAAAAAGGATAGAATATAAGACTAATCAAAGATTGAACATAACAAAGAGAGGAAGAAAAAGAATCGTACCTTCTAAGTAATTAATAACTTCTAAGTACAACAACAGCAAGACAACACCTAGTAGAAAACAATAGGACAATTATTAGAGAATAAATGTTGGCTATTCTATTAATTAATGGTATAAGGGTCAATGCTATTTTGTTTATATTCGATTACCTTGTTTACTTTAGATTGGAAACAGTCAATGATAGACTACATGGACACAATTACTATTTATAGAAACAGAATACAATCTTATGGATACTAAGAGGGAGTAGTCATCATAGGGGATCTAGATAAATCTAAGACAATCTATGAACATCTATCAAGAATAGTGGAAAATATTACATCAAATCACCAAGGGTTTTTCAAAATTTGTGGGAAATCTAGAGAAATCTAATATCACATCACATATCACATCAAATCAAAGTAGGTAGGAATGTTATATCAAGTATTCATAAGTAAAAAAAATTTGGAAACTTGTGCGAAATCTCTAAAAAAAGAATATAACATCACATCAAAAAAAGTAATATCACATGAAAAGAAAATTTGGAAACTTGTGCAAAATCTCTAAAAAACAATATAACATCACATCAAAAAAAGAAGATTTCTCAAAAATTGTGGAAAATCTAGAGAATCCCAATATTATATTACATGTCACATCAAATTTCTAAATTATAGAAGTGGATATAATAGTAGGAATATATCACCTAAATTCATTAAGGTTTTTTTCAAAAATTGTGCAAAATCTAGAGGAATCCAACATGATATTACATGCATCACGTAAAATCATTAAGGATTTTCCAAAAATTGTGCAAAATCTAGAGAATCCGAATATTATATTACATGTCACATCAAATTACTAAATTATAGAAGTAGCTATAATAGTAGGAATATATCACCTAAATTAATTAAGGATTTTTCAGAAATTGTGCAAAATCTAGAGAAAATCCAACATTATATTAGATGTCACATCAAATTCATTAAGGAATATTATATAGGTATTTTTTTGGAAACTTGTGCAAAATCTCTTAAAAAGAATATAACATCACTTCAAAAAAAGTAATATCTCATCAAAAATAGTGGAAAATTAGTTTATATATATGATACCAAATCATTAAGGATTTTTTAAAAGTCGTGCAAAATCTAGAGAAAACGAATATTATATTAGATATTATATCAAATCACTAAATCATATAAGTAGCTATAATAGTAGGAATATTATACCAAGCATTCATGATAGCAAATTCCCTAAATTTTTTTGGAAGTTGTGCAAAATCTCTAAAAAACAATATCACATTATAAAAAAAAGATAATGTTAGAAATTTTCTTTGGAATTGATTATACCAAGTATTGATGATAGCAAATTCCTTAAATTTTTTGGGAAGTTGTGCAAAATCTCTAAAAAATAATACCACATTATAAAAAAATAATAATGTTATAAATTTTCTTTGGAATTGATAACATTTTTTTTGAGAATATGACATATGATTGTAAATTTCCTATAAATTCTGAAAGATCTAGGAAATATCTTTAAAAAAGTAGAAGTCCTATATTATAGTAATTGATCAAATTTTTAATATATATATAGGAAAAAAATTTACTAGATATAATATATATGATTTATTTTTCCTAAATGTATCTCTTAATATTTTTTTGAAAATATTTATAGCCATTTATCATCCATTTATTAAATTACTATATAGTAAAAAATTACTATATATAAAGATTTTATATCTCTTTCGAATTGATAAGGATTTTTTTGAAAATATGAGATATGATTGCAAATTTGTCTTTTCAAAAGAAGATATAATGTTAGGAAATCTCTTTAGAATTGATAAGAATTGATAAGTTTTTTTTGAAAATGTATAAATATTAATTTAAAAGAAAAGTACATTAGGTGAATAAAATTTTAAAAAGAGATAACATTAGGAAATTTTTTTGGAATTGATAAGATTTTATATATATTTAGAATTGATAAATTTTTTTTGCAAAATATGCCATATGATTGAAAATTTGTGTTTTCAAAAGAAGACATAATGTTAGAAAATCATTTTGGAATTGATAAGATTGATAAGATTTCTTGGGAAAAGGTATAAATCATGAAATATCTAGTCAAGATGGAGGAGTCTTATCTTGGAAAAGGTATAAATCATGAAAGATCTAGTCAAGATGGACTTCTATCTTGGAAAAGGTATAAATCACGAAATATCTAGTCAAGATAGAGGATAAGGCAATATCACATCCTATGAACAAAATAGGAATCCTATATTATATATATTTATAGTAATTTATAATAATACTATATAACTCTTAATATTTTAATATATAATATTTTTTTCCTATAGTAATTTTAGAGTATATTATATATCTAATATATCTATAATAATTTATAAAAAAAAAGAAATAATGTTAGGAAATCTCATATTTATAGTAATTTATCAAATTACTATATAGTAAAAAAATTGCTATATACAATATATAATATATTTTGCCTATAGTAATTTATAGTAATTTATCAAATTACTATATAGTAAAAAATGAGTATATCAAATTACTATATAGTAAAAAAATTGTTATATATAATATATAATACATTTTGCCTATAGTAATTAATAGTAATTTATCAAATTACTATATAGTAAAGAATGACTATATATAATATATAATATATTTTCCCTATAGTAATTTTAGAGTATATTATATATCTAATATATCTATAGTAATAATAAAAAAAAAGAAATAATGTTAGGAAATCTTATTGCAATTGATAGACCTCATGTTGAGTTCTGCTCGCAAGCAGAGAAGAACCTAATCTTCATCAAATTATTACTGTGGATTGATTATCTGGTACTGCACTTGATGAAATATGAAAATCTGACCTTCCTTTATTTATTCTGATGCTATACTTGATGAACTCCCTATATCTGACCCTCTTTCCCCCCTCTTTTTCTTGTTTTCCAAATGAAAAGAAAGTAAGATGTATAGTAATTTTTTAAAAAAGAGGTAAAACTATAAAAGGTCTTTGAAATTCATACCATTTTTTCTTATTGTAATTTATCAAAGCACTATATATAGTAAAAAAATAGTAGGATTTCTATATTAATATATTTATAGTAAAAAATTACTATATATAATATATGATATATTTTTTCTATAGTAATTTTAGAGTACATTATATATTTATAGTAATTTTTAAATTTAAAATAAATTTATTTAGAGTTGCATTCCAAAAATGTAATTAAAATTATGTTTAGAAGGAATATATTCTGCAGTGCCCCCGAGAGAGACACACAAAAGAGACATGCTAACACCCCAGGAAGTAAAAGGTAGGCCAACAGAACAAAGGGTAATAGTTAGTTGCTCATAAACGACAATCCAAATCACAAACAATTATGCAGTGAGTGGTTGCCAGTCAATGAACCATCAAACCCATTTCTATTCTTTCTTAGCATCATAAGAAGGGTAATGGTTAGTTGCCCATCAACGGCCATCCAAATCACAAACAATTCTGCAGTGAGTGGTTGCCAGTCAATAAACCATCAAACCCATTATATATACATATATATATATATATATATATATATATATATATATATATATATAAAATTAATTCAGGATTCGATCCCAAAAATGGAGTTACACCCCAGGAAGAGACACACAAAAGAGACATGCTAACACCCCACCAAGTAAAAGGTAGGCCAACAGAACAAAGGGTAATGGATAGTTGCCCATCAACGACCATCCAAATCACAAACAATTCTGCAGTGAGTGGTTGCCGGCCAATGAACCATCAAACCCATTACTATTCTTTCTTAGCATCATAAGAAGGGTAATGGTTAGTTGCCCATCAACGGCCATCCAAATCACAAACAATTCTACAGTGAGTGGTTGTCAGTCAATGAACCAACAAACCTATTACTATTCTTTCTTAGGATCATAAGAAGGGTGGTTAGTTGTCCATCAACAACCATCCAAATCGCAAACAATTCTACAATGAGTGGTTCCCAGTCAATGAACCATCAAACCCACTACTAAAAGTAGACTCAGAATTAGAATAAGTAAAATAGAATTATATATAAGAAAATAACCTACAAATTTCAATGTTAATTAAAATTTTGAGATCAATGAGTTTTTTAAGATTTTTCTAACAAAAAAAATTTATAATTAATGTAATTTCTAAAACTTTTAATAATAGATAATGAGTAAATTTCAATGTTAATTAAATATTTGAGATCAATGAGTTTTTTAAGATTATTCTAACAAAAAATATTTATAATTAATGTAATTTCTAAAACTTTTAATAATAGATAATGAGTTTTTCAAACTTATATATAATAAAATAGCCTACAAATTTAAAATTTCATTAAAACTTTCAAATCCTAATCTATTTCATGAATTATTAATAGATAATGAGTTTTTTAAATATTTTTTTGGAATTTCCAATTGTTTTTTTAATAGATAATGAGTTTTTTTAATATTTATATATAATAATTTTAGATAGAAATAAGAAAAAAAGTTGGAAATAAATCTTATGTAATATAATTCATAAAATAAAATTGAAATATCTAATTTCCCAAATCGTTGTATGTTAAATTTTTTATATATAATAGTTTTAGTTATTAATCTGGAAAAAAAAATCAAAATAAATCTTCAAAATAAAAACTCATTATGAAATTACTGTATTATTATATTTACTTCATTATTATATTTAACATGCATTCAAATATTAATTTATATCATATAATTCATAAAATTGGCAATTTCAATTTTCTAAATCGTTGTATGTTAAATTATTTACTATATTATTATTGTATATAATTTAGGTATAAATTTTAATAAAAATTCGAAATTACTGTTTTATTATATTTACTGTATTATTATATATAAAAGTAAATACATAACAAAAAAGATAAATGCAGAGAGAGGAAGAAGGACCGTCAGATTGATGGCAAAACGAGCCAGCGAAGAAGCCATAGAGAGAGAGAATCCCAGATTAATGACGACAGCAATGAGAGAAACACAGACAGCGAAGAAGGGAAAGTTCAGAGGATCCCAACAACTCAACGGGTATGCATGCACCATCCGATGACAAACCCACAATCCGACCGCGACACACAAGACGCATAAGGGCGCACAGAGAAACAAAAGGGAAAAATTCCACAAATTACTGTATTATATATAAAACTAAATAAATAACAAAAAAGAGAAATGCAAGGAGAGGAAAACTACCATAAGATTGATCACGAAAATAATAAGAGCAACTCACAGACGGCGAAGAACAGCCCACATATACGCATGCGCCATCCGATGACCCGCGAGCACCGCATGAAACCCACAATCAGACGGCGAAGTAACCAACACACAGACACGAAGGAAACACAGAGAATAATAGAAAAATTCAGAAATGACTGTATTATTATCTTAAATATCTAAATAAAAAAAGGGAAAAGAGAATTAACACACATACCGTGAATGAGACGCTCAGATGCTCAGCGAGAACCGCACGAAACCCACATCCCAACAGCCCACATACAGATGGTTCATCACAAAAGAAATAAGAGCAACACACAAATGGGGACAGAAGATCCCCACAGGTTGACGCCGAAGAACAACCCATATATACGCATGTGTGCTAATTTTTTTTAAAGAGGCGCGAGCAGGCGACGAATCACACACAACGCGCGAAGGAAATGACTGTATTATTATATAAAATAACTAAAAAAAAAAAAAAAAAAGAAGTAACACACATACCGCGAAGGAGACGGTCCGATAGCCAGCGAGAACCGCACGAAACCCACACACAGATGAGCACACAAGATCCCCACAGGTTGACGGGCATGCATGGACCATCCAATGACCACCAATAGGCGCAGGAAAGCCCACATACAAAAGATCCCGACAGGTTGAGCGGCATGCATGCACCATCCGATGACCACCGATAGCCACACGAAACCCACATCACAACACCCCACACACAGAGCATCCCGACAGGTCGACGGTCCGGACAGGTTGACCGGCATGCATGCACCATCGACAACGAAGGAGACAGAAAAAATAGGGGAAAAAACCACAAATTACTGTATTATTACATATAACATAACTAAAAAAAAAAAGGAAAAAAAATAGATAACACACATACCACGAATGAGACACTCCGATCACCGCAGAGTGTTGATCGACAGAGAAATGAGAGCACGACACACGAAACCCACAATACAACACACAAATGGGAAAGGATCCACAGAGAGACAATCCAAACAACCTGATGACCGGCGATCCCCACACGAACCCATACACCATTGAATCACAGAGGAAAACAGAGGGGTTCGGCGCTAGGATTAGGAAGCGACAGGAAGAGGGGTGTCATCTGATAACCACCAATCCCCAGAGGTAAACAGAGAGAGAGAGAGAGAGAGAGAGAGAGAGAGAGAGAGAGAGAGAGAGCAGAGGTTCGGCGCTAGGATTAGGGTTAGCAAGCGAGAGAAACAGGAGCGGCACACAGAAGAGGCGCGAGCAGCCGAGGTCTCGGAGAAACAGGAGCGATTAGGCGAAGAGGCGCGAGCAGGCGACGAATCACGCACAACGCGCATAGGAAAGGGTCGGCGGACAGGAGGTTCGGCGCACAGGAGGTTCGGAGCCAGCATAGGAGCACCCGAAGCCACCGCCGATCCCCAGAGGAAAACAGAGAGAGAGAGAGAGAGAGAGAGAGAGAGAGAGAGAGAGGGAGAGAGAGTAGAGGTTCGGCGCTAGGGAAAGAGGAGCGGTGTACAGAAGAGGCGCGAGCAGCGGACGTCTCGGACAAAGAGGAGCGAGTAGGCGAAGAGGCCCGTTGGCGCAACGCGCGTAGGAAAGGTTCGGCGCACAGGAGGTTCGGAGGCAGCATAGGAGCACCCGAAGCATAAAACGACGCCACATCAGCGAAATCAACGGCAGCACGACACGTCACCCTAACAAAACTGGAAAATAGTTATTGTATAGATATATGAGGTACCATTTATAAATTTTTATTTGATTTTATTCTTCAATATATTTTTTTAATTAACCAACCAATAAGATTTAAGTTTTTTAATTAATCAAACTTTAATGAATAAACTAAAGTAAGTATATCTATTATAACTCTTCCTATATTTTCTACTAAATTAGATAATCAAATAAAATTTACTAATTTACTAAAATTTATAAGTAAAATTTTATAATAATTTTTTATCTCTTTGTGCAAAGAGCATTACTATTCTCACGGCAGAATAGGGCAACTGGAGCCCACCTCCTCTAAAGCTGTGTTTGATGACGAAATAATATTTTAAAAAATAAATATTTTTATTTTTAAAATAACTAAATAATATTTGAAGGAATAAATATTTTTATTTTTGAAATAACTTATTATTTTAAGATATAGAAGAATTAAAAAAAATTGTATTTTGTTGGATGTTTTTTTTATTTAGGGTAATTAAAATTTTGTTTGATAATTTTATTAAGAATAATAAAGAATAGTACAAAATTTTCTAAAATATCAAAGATTTCCTTATCTATTTCTTTTATGTATATAATATTTAATATATATACAATAATACATATAAAAACATCATATTTTTTAATATAAAGCAATTTAAATATTCTATCTAATACTATTAATTATAATCATATTATTATATAAAATATTTTAATATTATTATGCAACTAGGGGTGTCAACAACGAGTCGAACACGAGCGACCTAGGATCGGCTAAACGAGCCGAACACGAGCTGGCTCGTTTAAATATCGAGCTGAAAAATTCGGCTCGTGTTCGGCTCGTTTATTAACGAGCCGAACACGAGCTGGCTCGCGAACAACAAGCTTAATTTTCATTCCTACTATTAGGTGTAAAATTTTTTAAAAAAATTTAAAATTAAAATTTTAATCTAATAATTAAAGTTCATAAAAAATTGATAGCTTAAAATCTAAATAGTAATATATATATATATATATATATATATATATATATATATATATAGCTAGGCTGGAATACTATTAATAGTACCAAGTTATTGGTGCTATTAAGTTTTTAACCGTTGAATTAAAAGATGTGTGGTTGAGATGATAGTGGACCCCTTGAGTTTAATAGGTGGTTGGAAAAATAGTAAAATCTAACGGATGAAAATAATTAAAGGGGTTGATCTAAAGGTAGAAAACTTGATAGCACCAAATGCTTGGTACTATCGATAGTATAGTAGTCGGACTATATATATATATATATATATATATATATATATATATATATATATATATATATATATATATATATATATATATATATATATATATATATATATATATATATATATATATATTCGAGCGGTTATCGAGCCGAACACGAGCGAGCTGACCCGGCTCGTGTTCGGCTCGTTTATTAAACGAGCTGAAAAATTCGGCTCGTGTTCGGCTCGTTTATTAAACGAGTTGAAAAATTCGGCTCATGTTCGGCTCGTTTGCTAAACGAGCGATTCGATCTCGAGCTCATTTCGAGCCGAATACGAGTTGGCTCGCGAACAACGAGCTGAATTGCCACCCCTATATCCAACATACTTCAATAATAATATATAAAAATACTTCAAAAATATTATATATAAATAATTAAAGGCAATATATTTTAAGACGTTATATATTTAATATATTTATTATCTTATATATTATATAATATTTTATTTTATATTATATGGTATATTTTAGAATAACATATAATATAAGTAAATTTATAAAAATAATAAAAATAATATAATATTATATAATATGCCAATAGTACTACAGCTAATAATAATAATAATAATAATAATAATAATAATTGTTATTATTATTGTATATTATAAGATTATATATATATAATAACCATATTTTTATGTTATTCTAAAATAATTCGATTTGACCGAAATAATTATTTTTATTAACTTTTAGCCTTAAAGGTTCTTGCTGATTAGGTGAACCAATTTGGCTGACAGGCAAGCAAAATCATATATATATATATATATATATATATTGTAGAGCTTATATATTTTCAAAAGCACAAGTCCAATTATATTTGTGAATTTTTTACTATTGAATTTATATTGAGATTTATACTATTGTACCTTCTCTTTCTCTCTTTTTAATTGACTTTATAATAGCACAAATCTCAATACAAATTCAATAATAAAAGATTCGCAAGCATAGTTGAGCTTATACTTTTAAAAGTATATAAAATCTACTCTATATATATATATATATAGAATAAAGCTTATATACTTTCAAAAGCACAAACCCAATTATGCTTGTGAATTTTTTATCATTGGATTTGTATTAAAATTTGTGCTATTGTACTTTCTCTTCCTCTCTCTTTAGTTGACTTTACAATAGCACAAATCTCAATGTATATAGTAGAGATTTTATACTTTTAAAAGCACAAGCTCAATTATATGCTTGTGAATTTTTTACCATTGGATTTGTATTGAGATTTGTGCTATTGTAAAGTCAACTAAAAATGGAGAAAAAAAAAGTATAATAGCCCAAATCTCAATGTAAATCCAATAATAAAAATTCACGAGCATAATTAGGCTTGTGTTTTTAAAAGTATATATAAGCTTTACTATATATATATATATATATATATATATATATATATATATATATATAGTCCGGTTGGAATGCTATCGATAGCTCCAAGTAATTGGTGCTACCAATTTTTTACCGTTAAATCTATCTTTTTGATCATTTTCACCCCTTGGATTATACTATTCAACCAACCACCCACTAAACTCTAGGGGACCACTATCATCCTAACCACACATCTCTTAATCCGAGGGCTAAAGACTTGATAACACCAATGACTTCGATAGCACCAAGCATTTGGTGCTATCAAGTTTTCTACCCTTAGATCAACCCCCTTGATTATTTTCACTCGTTAGATTTTACTATTTTTCTAACCACCCATTAAACCCAAGGGGCCCACTATCATCTCAACCACACATCTTTTAATTCAACGGTTAAAAAAATAATAGCACCAACGACTTTGTGCTATTAATAGCATATATATATATATATATATATATATATATATATATATATAGAGAGAGAGAGAGAGAGAGAGAGAGAGAGAGAGAGAGAGAGAGTGCGTGTGTGTGTGTCCGGCTACTATACTTGTACAAGCACCAAACAATTGGTGCTTATAAGTTTTCTATCGTTAGATCTACCCCTTTGATTAATTTTAATCTCTTAGATCGATCATTCTATTCCACCAACCACTCACTTAACCTAAGGGGCCCACTATCATCCTAACTACAGATCCTTTCATCCAATGGCTAAAAACCTATAAGCACCAATGACTTGATACTTTTAAAAGTATAGATGTCACGCCCCGAGTTTAAAAATCAAGTCTGAAATTTTTCTTTTTTTTTTTTTTGTTTAAATCAGAGTTTGCAAAACAGGCGTAACAGACCGCCACACATATAGGAAACTCTCTATTCCGCGAACAGAGACTCCCCTATATATGCACGGCTAGGCTAGTAATCAGCGACAGATATCTCAGTACAACTACTAATCTATTCAGCAGGAATAATCAGAATTAAGTTATTACATCATCAGTTTTAAATGTCTAAATCAAGATAAGCTGGAATGAAATACAGAAAGTAAATGTCTGCAAAAGTCATCAATGTGTAATGCTCATGGGGACAGCTCTATCGTAATCGGCTCACTGGATCGTCCCGACATCTCACCACCCGACGGACCTACAACAGTCACCCGAGGGTGTGAGATACACCGGAGTGCATCCCAGTGGGCACGACGAGCCGAGAAATAGCTAATCGTACCTACTGGGTACTAAAATCTGCGGATAGTAAAGATCTGTAGGAAAAGCTGGAAACATAGATGTCTACTAATAATCAGAAATAAAACTGCAGGTAAGTATGCTGAACAATCAGGGTGTCTCAGAGATAACTATCATGAAAACTGTAGAGCATGCAGGCCGGAAATCAAAGTCAACTACAAGGATCATGTATAAGAACTACAAGTGATACAAGCATGTCTACAGGTAATAGTGCTGGAAACAACTGAGCAGCAGTACGAGTAAAAGTAATGCGTCAAAGGAAAAAAAACCCAAATATCCAATCATGTGCCAATATTGGTCTCAGAGAACCTCAGGCAATGCCACTGTTCGGCACCTTTTTCGGCTGACATAACCTTGTCGAGGGCTCACGGGTCTATCATCAGACCACTTTACCGGTAAAGAACAATCTCCACGGGGAGCTACCCCGGCCATGTTCGTGAAGTACAGCAGTGCATGGCAAATCATAATGATCAATCTCACGGTCTAGTGACCGGGTAGTCGGCAACATGCCGAGATCCCAACAGCGAATCATCTGTCTATATCTATCCATCGGAATCAATCAATCATGCATATCGAGTAGTGTCTATCAATCAGGATCAATCAATCATGCATATCAATAATATCTCGAATAACATCTCAATGACAGGAATCAACAGGTGTCATCTAATCATGCAAATCTATATATCAATCAATCAGGATCAGTCAGGAATAATCAGGGATCATGTAGATAATAATCGGCTGACAGGAATCAACAAGTGTCATCAAATCATGTAGATCTATATACTGAAAAAAAACTGATGAACAGATATGTATATGGTATGTCTCATGAAGATCAAGGTCTATCAGAAATATAAAAAACTGATAAACAGGTACGTAAGATATGTCTCACGTAGATCAAGATCTATCAGGACTAATCATAGGGCATGTCAATACAATCATCAAGGCTCATCTAGATAAAATCAGCAGGTATATATGATGAGTCTAAAAGAATCAATGTCTATCAGGGGATCATGTGATATATATTCAGTCATCATAGGTCGTATCGGTATAATTCGCAGGCTGATCAAAAAAAAGGGTGTCCGACTGGACTAAAGCAACCAGAGGGCCGAATAGATCAAGCCCGGACCGAAGCTAACCCACCTGGATGAAGGCAGAGTCCCCGAACTCCCGATCAACAACTGGGGGCTGGCGTCGAACAACTGGGCCCTGTATAAAGAGCTATAATCAGTAATAGACTCACACAACCCTTTCCCGTCGACGTTACACTACGGAAAGTTAAACGGGTCAAATCGGTCAATTTATCGATCAATATCTAATTCCTGGTCAACGGGGACCATCGGAATCCTACAAAATGGCCAGGTAGTGCGTAAGTACTGTCTAAGGTCAGCTAGGGTGACCATCTTGCATTTAAGTCCAACAGGTATCAAAATTTGCATAAAATAGTAAGTTCTTTACTGTTTCGGCTTGTTCGTAAAATCCGGGAATCCAAATGTGACACCGTAAGTGCCAGCGTGTCACATTTTATGCGAGGAACCCCGTGCTCATCATCTTGGGTCAGCGCGAAACCCCAGGGCAAAGTTAGCCTTTTAACTCGCGATTTTGGACGCAGTGTTTTGCCCCGTTCTTGCAATCCGGGGGTCCAAAATTGACGCCGTAAGTTTCAGCGCGTCCGTTACGACGAGACCCAGGCCGTGCTCACAAGAAATGGGCCGAGACCAAGCCCATTACAAAGTTGGCCCATAATGCATTAGGGACCAATTTACAACTTTGATACAACTTAGTATATACTTGATCAAATTTAGATCTAGCTAGAGCACGGCATTCAGTAATGACAGAGGAGTGGTGTGCTCACCTTACGTGCACCGGAGGCCGGCCGGAAAGCTTGCCGGAGCAAGGCTTGAACTCGGGCTAGGGCTCGGATTGGAGCAGCTTAGAGCAAGAATGGCTCTGACCTGGAACCAAGGTGAGCACAGGTTAGAAGAGGTCTCCAGGGTCTCTCGGGTTCATGTGGGGTCGAGCCCCGGCGGCCGGAGGCGGCGGCGGCCGGAGATGAGCCCGAGAGGGTGTTCTCGGGTGCAAGAAATAGACCAAGGTACAGGGGGTCTCTGGCCTCAAACTAAAATGATGGAGTTCTTATAATGGAGGTTTAGAGCCTACCTGACAAGGTGGCCGAAGTCCGGAGCGCCGGGGATCGCCGGAGTCCAACCCGAGGCTCAATCGGGTGCAATTCTGCAATGCGAGAACCCGACGTTAAATCTTGCATGCAAGATGGTGGGGAAGTTCCTAAGGGCCAGAGGAACTCACCTGGGCGGTTTTCCGGCGTCGGGAATCGTCGGCAAGCCGCGGCGGCGGAGCTCAACCGAAGCTTCGTTGGCCGTTAATGGCGGATTCCGGCGACGGGGCTCCGGGCCGGTGCAACTTGGATGGAAAGTTTCCACTCGGCACCAGGAGGCTTCGGGTGCCAGTGGCCGCCGGTGGGAGGCAGCGGCGGCGCCGGACGGCGGCGATCGGCGAAGATGCCAATTCTCGGGTTTCTAGGGCATCGCCGATCGGGGTCGATCCTCAACGGATGGTGATCAGGCTCCGTGGAAAGGTTGCAGTCGTCAAGTGGAGCAAAATCAACGGTGTTGATCTTGATCTTGATGGCCGGATGGAGCCCGCGCCCGTGATCGGTCTAAAAACAATAATCCGGCGATAATGGTCCCCCGCCGGAGATCGGGACGGCGGCGCCGGCCGGGCCTGCACCCGGGAGGTCCACTTGGTGTCAGAAGCATGATGGTCATGCCAAAAAGCTCGAATAAACAAAAGATCCCACGCACTCACCTCGTCGGAAAATTGAGAGAATGGAGAGGTGGCTGTCGCGGCGCACGGCGGCGGCGGCTGGGGACCCGACCACCACAGCCCAACAGTGGCTCCTCAGGGGACTCCTCCAGACCGGTTCTTGATCATCCCAGACCCTCTAGTCTCCCTCCTCTCCTCACACCCGAGCCCGATGTTTCTTGATTCCCTCCCGTTTCCAGCGACGGGGGGGGGGGGGGTTTGCAATGGCTGGTACGGGCTGGCGAGGAGTGGGAAGTTGGGTGAGGTCGTGGGTTACAGGCTGGTACGGGCTGCGGTTACCATACAGGTGAGGGCACGATCCCGAGTCGTGCAAGTATTGCACAATTGCAATAAACCCCCCAGCTTTTGGCGTTTTGGGTTTTGGTCCCTCACAGCAGCACAATCTCGCACTCAGGTCCTTTCTCAAGGAGCAGCACGCAGTTCGAGGCAACTTATATAGGGTTATATGTGCAAAAATCGCATTTTTCGCTGTGTTTCACGCTTTTCGAGGCGATCCGTTCGTCGAAACGGAAAATGGACTGCGCCATGACGTCCGACTCGACGAGACCTATCAGGTAGCGATTTTTGATTTTCGAAAAACTGCCCGGATTAAATCTCGGTCCATAAAATACAGTCCCGAAATACAGTTTTCGCGTTTTTCGAGACTTAGAGTCGTCAAACGGAAATTCCGTCAGTGCCATTGCGTCCAGAACGTCGGAGCCATTCAAATCGACTACCTGAAGTGCTATGTTCGGATTCCAGACAGTGAATTGGCTCAACGTTGGCGCGAAGGGGCTCGAAAATTAGGGTTTACTGTTCATTGTACCCTTGACTTAAGTCGCGGGTCCCGCCCGCTTCTTCGTCGATTTCTGGAAGATCCGACCGTCAGATCTGAACAAGTTTAATATGGTTTTCACTCAGTTCGTCATGACGGTCAAACTCGTGGTCTCGGATCTTCGAGATTAGGCTCGGATTGAAAGGCAATATTTCTGGCCCACTAACTGTGCAAATTACACAGCAGAAAAGGGGCACTTAGACTACGGGTGCTTTTCATGATCCAAATTCAACTTGACTCAAATCAATTTCATTTCTTTATTTATTTTCAAAATTCAAGTTCTTACAATAGAAGCTCAATTATATATATATATATATATATATATATATATATATATATATATATATATATATATATATATATATATATATATATATATATATATATATATATATATATATATATATATATATACATATTAGAGCTTGTATACTTTTAAAAATACAAGTCAAATTATGCTTGTGAAGTTTTTACCATTAGATTTGCATTGAGATTTGTGCAATTATAAAGTCTACTAAAGAGAGAGAAAGAGAAAGTACAATTGCATAAATATCAATACAAATACAATAGTAAAAGCACAAGCCCAACCATGCTTGTGAATTTTTTACCATTGGATTTGTATTGGGATCCGTATTTGTCAAGCCCCGAGTTTAGAAAATCGATCAATTTTTTTAAAAAAAAAAATCAGAGTTTACCATTTGAAAATCAGGACGTGAACAGACCGCCACACGCATAGAAAACTCTTTGATTGAACGGATAGAGTCTCCCCTATACATGCACGGCTAGACAAGTACAAATAATCAATCAGAGGAGATACAGTTAACAGAACATAAATGTAAACATAATTTCTCTACTCTAATACATCCATAAAGTTTGGCATAGCCATAATCCACAATAACATAAATATATCCATGTCCACTCGAGATAAAAGCAAAATGTACTAAAACTGTAAATAATCAAGATACTGCCAGATGAGGCTGGCGAAAGGGGACGACTCTAACATGTAAGCTCTCCTGATCGTCTCAATATCCCAGCACCTGACTGACCTGAAAAAATGGTCACCCAAGGGTGTGAGATACATCATAAGTGTATCCTAATGGGCACGGCGGGCCGAGAAATAGCAGGTCGTACCTACTGAATACAATAATAAGCGGATAACAAAAGCTGGAATACATCAAGTGCTGATAATGAACTGAGCATGCTAGATAATAAAAGCAGGTATAAAAGTGTGTAATAAAAGAATGCGTCAAAGCTGTAAACACAAATATACCTAATCTCATGCTACTATTGGTCACAAGGACCTCAGGCTAATACCGCTCCGGTACACGAATATGCTATCATAACCCTGTGCACTCTGAGTGAACACCCTGGGCTCACGGGTCGATGTGACCTCTCTACCGGTAAAGAACACCATTGCAGGCAGCAAGTCTGCAGGTGTGCGTGACTGAAAGCTGGCTCAATGACGATCATAATGCTGATGCTCAAATTACGGTCTATAGACCGGGCCGACGGCAATAAGCCGAGAACATCCACACTAGGACACTGATATCGAGATAAATCATGCCATGTGCTGAACTGAATCTCCTATTCTAAACATGTAGTGAAGAATAGAGTATAAAGCAATAACTGAGCTAGTGACCATACAAGCATGGCTATGTCCAAATATATATACTAATGCTCGAAATAAAAAGCATAATAAAAGGCTCATATGTAAAATCAAAGCTATCAACAAACACAGGGGTCCGTTCTACCACGGTATCCGTAGGGCCGAAATGAAAAAGCCCGGACCGAAGATAAACCCACCTCAAGGCATACGGTCACGGTATCCTCTGGACGGATCATGGACTGGCTCCTGACTGTTGGGGCCTACAATAAGATCATGTGTCAAAACAGGACTCACTCACACCCCACCCACAACCTCACTCTATACATACAGGTTAAATGGAAAACTTTACTAAAATCCCGAAATTTGCCGGAATTTTCGGTAACCCGTCGATCAACCAACTATGGTCCAATCTATGCAAAATGGTATCCAAATCTCGTGAAACTTCACGTGCTACCTAGGAACATTTAACTTAAGACGTTCGGGCACTAACATCCAACTATGTAATCCTGTGCATCGGCGGTGCCACAACCACTAAATACGTCACCGGAAGTTCGATTTCGGCTTCGGGAATCACTGACGCTAAACTAAAATCACCAGACTCACCGGGATAGTGTCAGGAGCAGCCAGGGACAGCTGGCAATCAATAAAAACTAATCATTTTTCTTGAAATGCGCGTTTAGCGCAAAACCGCGGTTAAATCGATAATTTTACCAATTTACGGTTTGTTAAGCAAAATTCGCTCAACGAAAGCCAACGGATCCCGAACGAAAGGTTCAGGGATCGTGTGCATGCTGTCTACAGCAACCCATCAAGTTACAATTACAATTAGCCCTCCATATTTTAATAAAATTGCATAATAACTTGAACATAATGCATTTCTTGACTCGTTACAACATTACATAGGCTTTTGGATCAGAACCAGGGTATCACTAGATAGGCCTCGGCATCGACACGTACGATAAAACCCGTGCTCGCTGTTTGGGAGCAACACAACCCATGAAAATAGTAATTGGTCCATGTTTATTAAATCTTTAAAGCACAACATTGCTTAACTTGCATCAACACTTAACTTCTTTGTAAACCAAGGTGACCATCATGTTTAGAGGACCAAGAAGGTTCAGAGGCTCAACCTGGGATGGCTAGAGCACTGCCGGAATAGTGCAACAATCAACCTCGGCCAAAACACACCAACTTGGAGCTTGCAAGTTGATCGGACATTAGACGGTTGATCGGAGGTTTATCTTTGCATCAGATTTGGGGGATCGGGGTTTCATTAGTGGATGGGTTTTCCACTTTGATCATAGTCATGATCCAGTCCTGCTATATTATGATACTTGTGACTTGGCTATTTTACTCGTGTGGGTAGCCCCCCTCGAGTGCAACTCCAGAGCGTGCGGGGTACCAAATAGGTACCGGACGGCATTGACTCATTGCTATCACTTCGGCGCGGATCAGCTTGCACGATGATGATAGCGGCAGCAGGCGGTACCAGTTTTTACTGGCGGCTAGATTGGGTTTATTTGGACAGATGCGGTTACTGATGCATACATATAGTCATCCTTTTCGGAACTGCATTTAGAGGCATAGTATTGGTAGTTTCCTTTTTCAACAGTCTTATTGCTTACCACTTTACCTTTCCTTTTGCCTCTGGTAGACTTAGTGGGTACGTCGGAGTTTGAGGCTTTACCCACAGGGGGAAGCTACTGGTTTACTAGTGGTTCTCACCCCCATTGTTGTTTTCCTCTCTTTCTTTTCTTTGTTTTGTAGAGTCTTCTGCGGGAGCTGCTGGGCCATCGGCAGCTGATCGAGGTAAGGGGATCGCTGAGTAGATAGATCTTCTGTGAGGCTGTGAGCTGCTGTTAGACAGATATTGTACCCATTTTACTCAGACGGTAGTAGTTTACTTTTATTTTGAGGTCTGGCTTTGGCCAGTTGGGTGTATTATTTTGGTGAGCTGGGAGTTTATTGTATTTATTACAGCTTTATTTTATTTCCAGTCTGAGATATTATGTAGTTCTTTTTAGTTCAGCTCTGTATTATACTCTTTTATTGTATATCATATATCTGAGCAGGTTACCGATGCTTCGTGTACATGGAAAATTCTGTGTGCACTGCGGATCTGTTGACGAGCCCGGGTTCTGGTTTACACTCGGGGCATGACAGAAAAACTTCTTAAAAGGAGGGGGTAATGTAGTACTCGAGAAATTCGAGTTTGAATTTGAATTCAAAATTCAAAGAAAACCCTAAGTGGTATATAGACCAGTGTGCAATGAACCCTATATATATGTATATAGGTGAATAGTGTTGACTTAAGTGAATAGTAACCCATTGAAAACTTCAGTTTTTCAATCAAAGTCGGCTAACAGGACCTATCTGAATCCAAATATGACGATCTAGATAGTCGATTTAAACTGTCTTGTCGTTTTGAGTGCAATGGTGCCGTCGAAATTTATGTTTGATGAGCCTAGATTATCGAAAAGCGCGCCAAACTGTAAAATTCACTATAGAAGATGGATTTCAAAATTTTAGAAGATCGAACTCAATAAACCAAAATCACTATTCGATAGGTTTCGTTGAGCCGCACGTCGTGGTGTCGTCCGTTTTTCGATTTAACGACCCTAGTGCCTCGAAAAGCATGAAAAATAGTGAAAAAGTGCATAATATCGCAAAAGTTCTGATATTTAATGCTCCATTTTGCGTGCCACTTAATGGAGAGGGGCCTTGTTGCAAATGTGATGTTCAGTGAGGGACCCAAGTGAAAAGATTGGAGTTTGAAGGACTATTTGGCATTTTGTGCAATAAAGGTACATAACCTAGGGTTGGATCAAAGATGCCCTATCCCACAGTTTCTTTTGCACCCAGCCGCCACCAGAAGCCCCTTCTCCTTCCTCTGCACCTCCCCCGACGATTACACCCCCAACCGCCGCCGGAGATCGCCGGAGAAGACAGTAAAGAGCATTGTTTTTCTTGGATCTTGGGTGGAGAGGGAGTTGGATGCACCAACTTGCTCGATGTTGCTCCCCAAAGGTCCTGCGGTCTTCTTGAATACCCAGAGGCCTAACCTGAGGAGCCCGACCACCTCCCGTGGCCTGCCGATGCCGAAGAATAAGCCTCGACTGCTTCTTCTTCCTCAATCCGACCAAGGTGAGTCTCCTTCCCTGGGTTGTTTCCTTGCTACCTAGACTCAAGGGACCTCTTCCTAGACTCTTGGAGATCATCTCTACCGAACCCCAGCGCCGGGGATGCACCCGGTCGCCGGCAGGGGAGTTGCACTTGCCGGAATGCATGGATGCTCCGCCTCGAGCAAATCTTTCACCCGATGGCTTTGGATTGGATCTAAATTGATCAGATCCTTCCTCTTGCTCTGTTGATCATCTCCAAGAAGTTTGGCGAAGTTTGGTTTTGTGGGGTAGCCATAGTTTGATGCCCTAGCTTTGGGCTATTTTTGCCTTGCCCGGAGTTGGCCGTACGCCGCCGCCGCTGCACTCCGCCGCCGCCACCCCTCCAGCAAGCTTCCCAGCATCGAGGGCAAGCCACCTGGGCCCTTGCATGGCTCTGAAAACCATTGCATGGCAACCTGCCATTGTTGCACCATGATTGGCCGCATGGAGCTCGGGTCCGGCCATTCTCCGTCGTGGGACGCCGGCGCTTGACCCCATGGCACCCAGAGCACTCCATTTGAGCCCAGGACCTTGATGCTCACCTTAGTTGTTGACCTGAGCCTGGGTTTTGCTGAGTTAGCCTTGTCCGAGCTCTAGGTTGGCTACCTTTGGGTCACCTTGCTCCAACTTGCTCCATGTGGACCGAGGATTTTCTATGCATGTGGCGGTCTATCCACGTCATGGATTTCAAGATTTTGAACTCTAATTTTTTTTTTAAAAAAAAATTAGACAACTTTTTGAAATTCGGGGAGTGACATTTTTGTTAGAAAATTTTTTAAACTTCTGAAACAAAGATTTATACTTTTGATCTTGATTATAAGACTCCTCTTATTATCACTTTTCGAAGAGTATCTATTTTCAGCCGTTTATTTTTTGTCCACTTGATGGAGTAGAAAAGAACATCCAAAAATATGAAATTTAATTTTTAAATAGTTTAAATGGTCTAGATCATGTTCAACGATACCGATCGTCGATTTGGAAGCTCCATCATAAAAAACAAATGGGTGGCAAATGAGCAGGTTTGGTACTGATAGCATTCCAGCCTAGCACATATATAGTTGAGCTAGAATGCTATCGGTAGCAAATGAATTTCTTTGCTATAAATTTGTTTTCGATGAGCCTTCAAATCAATGGTTGACACCGTTAAATATGATCTAGACTATTTAAAGTATCTAGAAACCAAATTTTATGCATTTTCGACACAATTGACGTATTGATCAAATAGTCGTAAAATTTATAATTTTAACGATCGATATAAGGTGTTTGCTTGTTTAATGGTATAAAAAAATCCAAATTAGTTAAATTTTTATTAATTTTTTTTAAAACTATTTAAAACAAGATCTAAATCCTTGATCTTAAATAAAAATTTTTTATCATTAATTTTGAAATAATATTTATTTTTAGTAGTTGATTTTTATGTTCACACAATTTGATTTCTAAACACTTCAATTGGTATAGAGTATGTATTGCACTTGCTCTCTAACTAGAGATGCAAATGAATCCGGATTGCTGGATCTCTCTTTTCGATTCGTTCGCTCGGAATGAAGCCGTAAGTGAAATATATATATATATATATATATATATATATATATATATATATATATATATATATAAGTAACCCATTTAGAATACGCCAAAAAAAAAAAATACAACAAAGTTGGAGATTTCTTCTTCTTTTTTTTTTGATTCATTTTGATTCATAAAAAATTCACTATTGTCCCAATCTGATCCGAATAGGGCAATAAGTAAGAAGAAAAAAATAAAATAAAAATTAATTCCTTTCTAATTTGTGTTCAGCCAAAAAAAAAAAAAAAGAAAAAAAAGGTGAGGGCGGGTGTGGGAACTCTTCCTCTACATCCATTCCGTTTGCATTACTAATTCCAGCTAGTATAATATATATATATATATATATATATATATATATATATAGCGCTAGATTAGAATATTATTATTAGGGGCAATTTCCTACGTACCCCTAAAAATTTTTCTGTTTTCAGATTTACCCTTCTTAGAAGGCTAATATTAAAACTACCCTTCTTACGTTCCAACTTCTTTCCAAAATACTTCTGAAGTTAAACTCTGTTAGTGTACCGTTTGGAACTCCCGTTATCTGTGTATAATTACTATTTTGCCCTTTCAAATATATCTTAAACCCTAAAACCCTAAACCTCTAAACCCTAAAACCCTAAACCCTAAACCATAAACCCTAAAACCCTAAACCCTAAACCCTAAAACCCTAAAAAATCCTAAACCCTAAACCCTAAAACCCTAAACCCTAAACCCTAAACCCTAGAACCCTAAAAAACCCTAAACCCTAAACCCTAAAACCCTAAACCCTAAACCCTAAAACCCTAAAAAATCCTAAACCCTAAACCCTAAACCCGGGCAAAATAGGTATATCTGATAGTTTTCAACTCCGATAATTATTTAACTCTAGTTTAACCCTAGTTAACTTAACAAAGGGAAACGGTAGGGGTATTTTTAATAACGGTGGAACGTATGAAGGGTATATTAGAAAGAAAAAAATAAGAGGGGTAAATCAGATATTTCTTCATATTTCAAGGGTACACAGGCAATTATCCCTTATTAATAATATTAAATTATTGGTGCTATTAAATTTTTAATTCTTGATTAAAAAATATGTGGTTGAGATGGTAGTGGGCCCCTTGAGTTTAATAGGTGGTTGGAAAAATAGTAAAATTTAACGGATGAAAATAATCAAAGGAGTTGATCTAAGAGTAGAAAACTTGATAGTACCAATCACTTGGTACTATTAATAGTATAGTAGCTAGACTATATATATATATATATATATATATATATATATATATATATATATATATATATATATATATATATAGAGAGAGAGAGAGAGAGAGAGAGAGAGAGAGAGAGAGAGAGTAGAGTTTATATATTTTTAAAAGCACAAACATATTCATGCTTATGAATTTTTTAACATTAAATTTATATTGGATTTGTGCTTTTTACTTTATTTTTCTCTCTCTTTAGTTGACTTTACAAAAACACAAATTCCAGTACAAATTCAATAATAAAAAAATCACAAAAAATTCATAATGATAAAAAAAATTTACTTGAACCGAATCAGATCACATTTGCTGATTTTTCTTTTTTTGCTTGAATCAAATAAAATTACATCTATGAACCATATTTTCGTGATCGCACCTGCTTTATTGGGTGTATCGTCCTAACTACTACTCCATATATTTTTATCTTTAGTTACTTGATTTTTTTTACTTGAACAGAACCTCTGCTTCTTCCTCATTTCATGGATTGTTATCTTTTTGTATTTAAATCTTAAATACTATGCAATTATTGAAACTTTCTCAATCACTGGTCTATATTTTTTTAAAAATATATATATGTGGAAGACTTGGCGTATTCAACGGAAAAAAAAAAAAAAAAAATAACGTGAAGTACTTGAGCAGGTTCATAAATTCAAACGAAGAAAATATTATAAAATAAAATAAAATAAAAATTAAATAAATAAATAAAGAGAATAATATATAGATATAGATTTTTTAAAAAAACACAACATGCTTTCATTTCTACACGGACAAATATCGAATTTCCTTCTCCCGCAAATTTGGTCCATCCCCTGCCTCTCGCATGTTTTGAATCTCCCCCGCCCTTCTCCTCACTCCTCACATGAACACTCTCTCCTCCAACTTGCGATCCCGACTCCGCCTCGACCCCTCCACTCTCCTCCCCCCCAAACCCTCCTCCCACGCCCTCCTCCTCCTCTGCCATCGCCGCCGCAGCTCCTCCGCCGCTGCCGCCGCCGCCGTTAATGGCGCCGTTAGGGTTAGGTCAGCGGCTAGGGTTTTGGAGGCCCAGCTCAAGGAGGAGTGGCTCGGCTCCCTCTCCTTCCCCTTCCCCGATAACGGCCGTTCCCCGGCCCCGGATTCTAATGGCGGAGGCGGCGGAGGTGGCGGGGGATCGGGCGCCGAGTGGGTCGTCGGGATCGATCCCGATGCTTCGGGGGCCTTGGCGCTTTTGAAACCGGATGGTTCTGCTTTTTGTGCTCAGGTAATTGATTAGCTGCTCAATTTGATTCATCTTTCCCTGTAGCAAAAATTGTTACTTTGTTCATTTTTTATCTCGCTTTAAACCTATTTGGAGTATACCAAAACAAGCGACCCATTTTGTAGGTGAAGGGAGATTATAACTTTATAAGAAAAAACTGATTTTTTTTTTTCTTTTTTTAACTTTACTGTCAAGTTCTGAATTGCTAAACCAAAAAAAAAAGAGTATATTATAAGGCTAAAGTGTTTTAGTGATAAGTACAGAGACCAAATCGCAATGTTGTTGGGCCTTAGAGAAGTTCACTTGCGCACGGAGGGTACTGTAAAGATTAGTGCTTGTTTCATGCAAAATTCAGAGTTCAATATATGTTCTAGAGCTTGTTTGGCCTGGTCGGAGCTTCTACAGATGTGCACTTTGAGAGTTGAGGAAGCACTAATAGCTTTTTCATCAACATCTACCAATGGCTTCTCACTGCGTGTAGCAAAAGCAGAAGCTTGAAATATCGAGCTTTAGCTTTTTGATTCTTTAAGCTTATTCCATCTTCGTGCAACAGCAAAAGCTCCGAACTGTTTGTTTGTCAAACACTTTGTTCCTGATTCTTGGAGTAGAATAGCTGATCCGGAAGCTAGGCCAAATATGCACTTACTATGTTTATGTGCACAGTATGGATGAGGATATCATAGTTGTTATGCCTTTTGCATTTGCTTACTCCTGTATGAGGCACCTTACATGGGCATACTTGCCTTGGTGCTCTAGCGATTGCTATATACTCGTAATAGCATTTGAAGATTACTTTTCAGATTTCTTAAAATCGATTTAAATGATTTTGTAGGTTTTTGACACACCCTATTTGCAAGTACTTGTTGGAAAAAGAGTTCGGAAACGATTAGATGCGAGGTCTATAATCCACTTGCTTCGTAGTTTTGGTGCACCACCTGGTATGAGAAGGCAATGATAATGTAAAGAAGGTTTTATCTTTTCCTAACTTGGGAATTCTACTCTCCATGTTTTCACATGCAACCATGTGCTAAAGCCATTATTGTCATCTTGTTTTGTTCGGTAAAATGACTCCTGCTAACAAATTTTTTTTTTTTGTCTCATTTCTTCCTTTTGTGATAGCCAAAAAATTCTTCAGATCAGGGAAATGAGGATCACTGTAATTAAAATATTGTTAAACAACAAGAATTGTTCCTAAAGAATTAATATTCATCCGAAAATTTTGATCAGCTGCACTTATTTTGACAATGTTGCTTACCAAGTGCCAACATTCAAAATTATAAAGCATTTATGGCTTTATATGACTTATAAGACAGTGCCCCTAACTTAAGCTTTTTAAGATTCATACTATGAACTAGATAGAACATAAGAACTTCTTTACTTTAACTTTCCTGCTTTTATTTAGTGGATTGTGTCCGCTGTAACTTATCTTTCTGTTCAATAATACATCCCACATGAAGAAAGCAAATCACGTTTTAGCAGCTTATGTATGTTATGAGGAAATGTTTCTACAGCTTGATACCTTGTTTGACTGAAGTAAGATTCCATATGCTTATTCTGAAGTATTATAATCTAATACATTTTTCTACACTTCTAGCTAAGAATTTGTTTTCCATCCTAGATTTCTCAGAAAAAAAGAAGAAGCTAGCGAGTTATTAGCTTTATGCTTTTCTCCAAAATTGAAATCAGAACATGGCTATTCTCTGGTTATTGTGACAACATGGCTATTATGGGATTATTTCTCTGGATTTCCTTAACTATACCGAGTGCTGTAGTAATTGGAATTGCAAGTAGATAATTTATAAAATAAATTTTCTGTTGTCTTGGGAGCCTAAATTGATCTTTTTTCTTGCTCTAGGCATTAAATTGAATCTTCTTTCAAGGAAAGATACAGGTAATAAACCTTCTTTTTCAGGGACTAGAGCATATATTGAGCAATCAATTCCTTTCCCAAAAGATGGGAAACAGGTTTGTGCTTCAACTTTGCTCTTAGGTTCAGTTTCGTTATAATACTCGATGTTAAGCATCTTTAATCTTGTTCATGTGTAGTTTTACCAATTGTTTCTATACAAATGATGTCACGCCCCAGGTTTTCAAAAGTGGTAATTTTTTTTTTTTTTAAAAAAAATCAGAGTAGAAAGTATAACCCCAGAACGTGGACAGATTCGTCACGTGCATAGAAGATTCCGATCCAAACGGACGGAGTCTCCCCTATACACGCTCGGCTAGACAAGTACAAGTAATAACATTTGCATTCAGAATTTATCTACTAATATAAATCTACTGATAATCTAAAGCATAATCCATCACATAATTCATACACATGAATATCTAGATAACTACGTAGCTAAACAAGTAAAGTCATGATCATAAGTGTCAATGAACTGAAAGTAAATCTAGATATAGCTGATATCACGGGACAGATCTAGTGCGGAATCCTCACATCACGTCCCGACTGCTCGCCACCCGACTGACCTGAAAAATGATCACCCTAGGGTGTGAGACACAATTGAATGTATCTTAGTGGGTACAATGAGCCGGAGACGAGCAAGCCATACTTATTGGATACTATAATTGAAAGGCAGTAAAGTATGAATGGAGCAATATAAGAGCGGGTATGAAAGCAGGTATATAACTGATATAAAAGCTTAAACAATAACTATCATGGTAGTAGTAGTGGAAACTGAAATCATGCATCAACATAGCAATGAACAAGTATACCAAATCGTATGCCACTATTGGTCACGAGGATCTCAGGCTAGTGCCGAACTACATCTGACATGTACCCCATACCTCATGACTATCGAAGGGGCTCAATATCACCTGGTTTCACAGGTGCAGCCAAAGGAAAGGGCTAACGGGTCGATCAGACCACTCTACCAGTAAAGAACATCACCGTGGGGGATCAACCCACTGGTGTACATGAAATGTACAGCTGTGCATGGTGATCTCAATGCGGATGCTCAAGCTCGCAGTCAAAAAAGGGAAATATGGTGAAAAGCCGAGAACTCCCAAACGGATCAAGTATGTCAATGTACCAATATATATGCCGTGACAACAAGATATCCACCTACTCTATCATGCAAGTTAAACAGGTATAATGGCAAGTATGAAATAGCAGTAGATGATATATGGCATATATGTACAAGCAGATATAGATCACTATGATACTAAGAGTGTCTATTAACATTGAGTATAACAAGACACATCATATAGCGGAAATGTAATAGCAAGGAAAGGCTAGCAAGGCAACCAAGGGGTCCAATCAACTGCGGTACCTAAAAAGTTACACTATGCCAATGCCCGGATCGGAGTACCCAACTCAACCTAGGCGGTCTTGAAATCCGCTGCTCAACTAGTGAGGAGGCGGAAGCTCCTGACTGCTCGGGCCTAAGAACATAACATTTGTCAGTAACAACTCACTCGTGCCCAAACCATTGACTCAGGGTGTACAGAACGGCTATATAGCCGACTTAGGTGCAAGACTCGAGATTCGCCGGAAATTTCGGTGATACGCTGAAAAACCACTAATGGGAAAGTGTGTGTAAGTCTCCGAATCCGACGAAACTTCACGTGCTGCCCCGTAATGATTCACTTAAGATGTCCGGACAGCCAAAATCGGTTTGGTGAATTTCTGTGCTCAATCTGTGCCATAAATACCGAAAGCCACTTTCGGAAATGCCGATTTTGGCTCCGGAAGTCACCGACGCAAAATGAAGGTCACTGGACTAGCCAGGACAGCGTCGGGAATAGCCAGGGGCACCTGGCAACCTAAATTGGTCATCTAATACCCTCGAATTGCGTGATTTACGTTGAACTGCCGATAAATTGGCAATTTTGCCAATTTACGCTTCGTGATCGAATTCCCGCTCGACGAAAAGCGTTTAACCTCGAACGAAAAGTTCAAAGGCTTTGTAAACGCTGCCCGAAGCAGCCCATATGGTCACAATTGCATTAAGGCTCTCTAGGTTTGCAAGAAATTGCATAATAGCCTTATAATAATCATGTTTTCATTTTCTACATCTAACCAAGGGCTTTCGGATAAATTCGAGGGTTCCAGCAGATGGGTCTCGATGTGTTGAGACCCGTGCTCGCTGTTCGGAAGTGGCGCGAGGCCCGAGAACAACAATGACTCAATATATATATGCTAAAAAGACCAAGTTGCTATTTAACTTGGTCTACTTAACCAATCCCAAAACTAAGGTGAGCATCATGCTCAGCAAGGTTGAGAGAGTTGAGGGGGCTCACCTTGGAGTGGTCGGAAAGTCGCCAGAATAGTAGTCGGAGCAAGGTAGCCAAGGAATCAAGATTCCAAGAGCTCGGGCTGGGCCAACTCAACAGAACTCGGGTGCAGAGTGGAAGCAAGGCCAAGCAGGAGCAGTGCAGGGTCCAGGGGAGTCCCAAGAGTCCTATCGTACCCAGCTCCGGCAGCCACAGGCGGCGGATGGCCAGGAAGGGGAGCTCGGGTTCACCTAGAGCCAAGATGGAGTGATTCGACGACTTAAAGGCCAATGCAAGGGCACCAGGGTGATGTACTCGAGAAGGGGAAGCTAACCTGAAGGTTGGCTGACGTCGGGGAGCGACTGCGACGGCGGCCGGCCAAGATCAAGAAAGAGAAAACTAGGGCTTCTCTTTGCGGCCTCAATACTGAACCAAAAGCTGCCAAACTTCTAGGGGGCTCCTTTGGGATTCAGCAGAAGGATCTCAGCAACTAGATTCACTCGAAGAGGCCTCGGAGGCGGCTCGCTAAAACTCCGGCCAAGATTAGGGTTTTGGCGGCTCCCTCTCTCCAGCCGGCTAACAGGAGGGCTTCGAGCTCGAGACTTCACGTGGGCGATGCCCAGGATGTCAGAAAGGCACTTCATGGTGTCTTGATGCAAGAAAAACGAGAGAGAGAGAGAGAGAGAGAGAGAGAGAGAGAGAGAGAGAGAGAGATAGAGAACTAACTCATCCCTGGCCGAGAAGAGAGAAGAAGAAGATCTGGCTTCCCAGCGTCGTGCGGTGGAGCCAGGCGACCAAGCCAATTCTTTTGGAGTTTGGTTGCCTCCCAAAGCTTCCAACCCGAGATCAACAAAGAAGGCAAAGGTTTCTTCTTTTTTTTCCGACCAACTTCGGCGGCGGTCGGCGGCTACGGCTCAGGAAGGATGAAGAGGGAAGAAGAGGAGGCGTGGGGGCTGCGGCTAGGTCTAGGGAATAGAAGTTAGGGTTAAGTTTTGGCTCCCTTGCGTCAAATATATAGAACTTGTAACAATATTCTATATAGCCCCTCTACAATGCATATTTTGACTTGAGTCCATCGTTGTAGAAGAATTACGCATAGAGGCCCCTCTCCATGAAGTTTCATGCAAAACAATGCATGAAATATAGGGGGTTCTATGTAAATATGCTGTATTTTTACTGTTTTTCATGTTTTTTGAGGCATTTAAGTCGTCAAATAGAAAAACGGACTTCGCTACGACGTTTGGCTCGACGAGACCTATCAAGTAGCGATTTTTGTTTTTCGAGTTTAGGTCTCGATAAGTCACATTATCATCTTCTTCGGTGACAATTACTGTCCGGCACGATTTTCGATGACTTTGGCATATTGAACATGAAAATGGACGGCACCAAGTCGCTCAGTTCGATGAGACCATTCAAATCAAGTATTTACATCGCCAGATTCGGATTCAGAACGGTTAGATTTGGCACATTAATAGGAATACGCTCGAATTTTTCCAAGTTGGTATTCACTTAAGTCTTTAAGTTTTTATTTAATTAATAGAATTTCAAATTCTAGGTTTCTACAAATGATGTGTTTTTCAGCTGTATAATCCACACAGCACTATGTAGCTGCTGACATACAAAGAACATGCTTGGTTTGTTGGCTAATCATTTCTTTGCACTTTTCGTATCTGACTATTTTGCATTCTGAATTTCTAGGTCAAAGATTTGGCAGTTTGTTTGAAAACTTGTGTTTGCATAAATCAGCTAACGTACTATTCATTTGAAACCAAATCATTTAAATTGACGCATGCCAAACCGAACCAAATTTTAATATTGTCTTGTTCTATTCAGTTTTATATCTATTTTGTTCAGTTTGATTCAGGGCTTGTCACATTTTCTCCTAAGAACTAATTTATGTCATCATTTAGGCTTGGTCTTGTCTTCAGAATGCACATCGCCCACAGACCCAGATATACAAATCCTCCATTCTATTTAGCTGATTGTGGTTGACAGCTCATCCTATTTTTTGGTTTTTTTTCTTTTGAATGAAGGGTTGGTGGAGTGGAGGCTTTACGTATGGATTATGGATTGGAATTTTAGTGGCATCAGGATTTTCAGTTGTGCCTGTGCCATCTAACTTGTGGAAGAATTACTTTGGACTTTCCCGTAGTACCTCGAGCAAGGTTTGTCAAAACCTTCTTATGCTGTTGGTGTAATTTTGCGTTAGTTTCTTTGTCTTTAATTAAACTTGTGCAAACAACATGCTTTATTATTGTTTAGTATAAAAAAAATGGTGGTGTGACCTTTAATCAGGATGCAAGTTGAGCTTTCAGTTAAGAGTTGACTATTGAGAGTTTGTACATCTTCCTTTTCTGAATTTGTTATCTTTGCAGTATAAATGGTGTTACAGTTTACCCACATTTTAAGTTCCACTTTTATGCAAAGACTCTGTTTCTTATTTGGTTGATTACAAATATAGCCCCTGAAGTTTGGTACTGATTTGAATCATGTCCTCAGATATTAAATTTTAACAGTTTAGTCTGTGAAGTCTGTGAAGTCTGTGAAACAATATAACCTTTCATTAGTTGAGGGTCAAAAAGAAGATCTCATGGTCAGAATCACCATCAAAACCCTCAAAAATCTATCATGTTGACAAACTTCAGTGAGTAATGATTATCCTGACGCGCCATCTTTGCCACAAGGCAGATAATGAATGACTTAGTTGTTTCACAGAAGAAACTTCAGGAAGTAAATTGTGAAATTGAGTCACTAATAATGTAATTGAAACTAGCCCTTGGTGTCTCGAAGAGATGACTTATATTTTCACTGCCCACATTTAATGAATGATGATATGCTACTGCTACTGGCAGGATGATAGCAGGAAAACTGCATCTGTCTTGTTTCCAGACTTGGCTTCTTCGCTGAAGAGGAAGAAGGATCATGGTAAATATTTCAACTACTTTTTATCAGGCTTTTTACATATATATGTCCCCCCAATAAAATTATCTATTTGCACACCATGTCCATGAAAATTCAATACTGGTTCAAAATATTACAACTCATGACAAGAAATGCAACTTATCTTAGTAGGGAAATCAATAGAAGAGTAAATTTTATCAATCTCATCGTACACATAAATTGATATGATGCTAGATATATGAGTTATTACTCCTTTGATAATTCCTGGTATCATAAGTGGTGGTGCATTTGCTGTTAGATATTTATTTCGCATATATTAAATCCTTGTTTCTTGTGCTCGGCCACCGAAGCCGATTAACTTGTTTATTTTTTTAAAAAATATCCCTAGATAGAGCCTAATAGTGTTAAAATGACTTATCTGACTCTTTAATGGGTGGTTCGATTCACAGTTTGTAATATTCTGAGAATTCTCCATCATTTTCTATTCAAAATACTCAAATTGTTGCCATGCATCTCAAGTTGGAAAGTTGTAAGAGGTGTGGGTGAAGATGCGAACTCATTATAGGTTCCCGACCAGGGTTTTGTCAATCCAAATTGTATGGGTAGTTGGTAATTGTAATTTCTAACATAAAATATACAGCATTTCTATAAATTGGTGAAACGAACGGGCCTTTAAATAGTTGAGAATCAGAACTTAATAGTGTAATTCAAGTAGTAGAGTTGGAAGCACCTTATGACTTAAGTTTTTGAAATATTGGGTAAAACCATAAATGCCCCCTCTAGAATTTTCATTGAATATATAGTGAATACAAATACAAAAAATATCTTATAGTACAAGTTGTATTAAACTAAATCCTGTACAAATAAAGTACAATGGGCAATAGGGCTAATCACTTAAATACATAAATGTTTATAACAATTTTGGTTATATTTTTTCTGGTGCAGGGCGAGCTGAAGCTCTTCTTATTGCAGCCTATGGAAAGGGGCTTGCACTAGTAGAATCAGAACCAGATGCATAATAGAAGTTGCATGAGAGTATTATTTTGGTTAACTATTTGTGATAATTGTTGCCTCCATTGTTTTCTAATTTAAAAATCAACTTTAGGGTGGAATGGATTGAAGGGAAAGCTGGAAGGAGTGTTGCTGTGTAAAGGATTATATTTCTTATTGAGGTATCTTTTTGACTCATCAATGTAATTGCTAAGATCTCTCTTCCCCTCTCTAAAAAGTTTCTCAAGCATCTTTCCAGTGGAATCTTATGATTTTTTTTAAAAATAAAATAATGATCATCTATTTTGTGCCGTCTGGTTGCACGCTTTTGCAACTGCAGTTGTAAATACATGCAATCTTAATTTATATGTTTGGTTTAGTACAGTTGAGTTTAACTGCCACATTAACAATTGTACAAGAAAGTTCAAATACTGTAGTTAGAACTACATTTAAATTTATTGTAGTTCCAACTGTAGTAGTTGGTGAGAGATAGGATGGTCACTAATTAATAATAATAAATAAATAGCTAAACAATTAATTAATTAATATATATTTACTTGTATATAAATAAATAAAATTATTTGTAAATAAATTAGTACTAATAAAAGTTTTTAAGCAATACAAGCCTTGTATAAAAAAAGTTAATTTTTTTTAAAAATTAGTTTTATTTAAAATATAAAAAATAGCTTTATTCTTAAATTTTTGTAGAATATGATTGTGTATGTTAACTTAATAAGTTTTAATTAATTATAATTATTAAATTTGATAAAAAAGAGATAATCATAATAATTTTTTTATGTTTGATTTATATATTAAAATTAAATAGATTGAAAATTTTCAATTCTTTTTAGTGATAAGTTGAAAAATTATTAAAAAATATAAAAATATTTCATATATATATATATATATATATATATATATATATATATATATATATATATATATATATATATATATATATATATATATATATATATATATTTATTTATAGATAGTAAATTTAAATAATTAATAAAATTATATAATTATAATCAGTTAATTTGTTAAAAAAAAAGAGAGAAAAGTATGATTACTTTATATTCAGAAAAGATAATCTAATATTTCTATTTAAAAAGTGATAGAATTTATAAATATAAATTTCATCTTTAGCTTACTAAATAGAAATAATGTACTTATAGTAATTATAATTATGTAGAATTAAACCGATTAGATGTAAGAGCAATGCTATATGTACACCCCCAAAGGGGATGTATATTTTACACCCATCTATTATAGGATGGGAGGGTCACTTCATAAATTGTGAAGTGATCTTTTATCACATCCCACCTATTGGATGAACGGGATGTGTGATGTACATCCCACTACGAATGTCCCCTTAGTATTTTTCTAGATGTAATTAGAATTGCAATATTTATAACTATGTTTATTTTTAACTATATAATTTTGACAATTACATTCAATTAAACAGTTCTTTAAAGTAGATGATCATTACTAGGTACTAATCGAACGACGTGTTCCATCAAATTGCCGGGTGCATTCAGTGGAACAAAATTTTGAGTGCTACATGACCCACTCAATGTATGGGGTGTATGTAGGGGTCACTTGAAGTAATCTTTTACCATACCTTCACCAATTGGATGGATGAGGGTGTAGAATGTACATCCTACATGATTATGTGTACATCCAAGGAATGCTACCTGTACATTCATAAATGGGTGTACATCTTACACCCCCACCCATCCAAGGGTGGGGGCTTCTTCACCCATCATTTTTTTCCGTAAAAATATCATGTACTAACTACTAGTTTTGAAATTTTTTAAATTTTTTTAGCTTCTATATTTTTTATTTAAATACTATATTTAACTTAAGTTAAAAATTTTCAAATTTAATATTTATATATTAGTTTAATTAAATTTAAAAATTAGATTTCATCAAATTTTTTATTAAATTTGATACTAAAAGTCTAAAAAAAATTGTCGCAACTCTTGAATTACTTGAATATTAAATTAATGAATCAAATTTAATCAATTTTGGTATCAAAATTTAATATAAAAAATTTAAATGAATTATCTTAGTGCAAATTGTTTCGATATAAAATTTATACCAAATTTTATATTCAAGTCATTCAAAAATTGAGACAATTAGAGTTTTAGCATTAAATTTGATATTAAATTTGAGCAAATTTAATTATTAAATTTGATAAGCTAAAATGATTATTAAACTTAATATATTAAACTTAATAAATTTTTTAATTAAAACAACATGCAAAATTAAATTAAAAAATAAAAACTAAAAGATTTAAGAAAATTAAAAGATTGGCTTTTTTTTACAATTGGCCCCTTAATACTTTTTTCTTACAAATAGTCCTATAAAATTTATATTTACAAAATTTATCCTATCTCTGCCACGTAGGTGCGTCACGTTGGTGGAGGTATTTAAGTTGAACACTGTTAATAATTTATCGTGTCTCCGATTTCCTTCCTCTCTTATTCTTTTTTTCTGTTCATCGGATCCTCAAAAATTATTTCAAATATGAATTTTGTATTCTCACTTTGCCTCTTTCTTTTCTCCTTCTTTTTCCGTATATCAAATCTTAAAAAATTATTCACTTTATCTCATTCTCTTTTCTTTCTCTTCTTCCATCAAATTTTTAAAAATTATTATCACTCCCTGAGTTTTGAAAATCAGCCTAATTTTTTTTTAAAAAAAAAATCAGAATTTATCATCTTGAAAATCAAGGTGTGAACAGACTGTCACACGCATAGAAAATTCTCTGTACACACAGACAGAGTCTCCATTATACATGCACGGTTAGACTAGTACAATTATTCAATCAAAGGAGTGACAATCACTTTAAACTAAACATAAATATAAATCTAACTAAACATAAACACATCCGCAATCCATAATCACAATCCATGCAACACCACATGACATATATAATCCACATGACATACATAATATACTAAAACTGTAAATATAAAGTATGGTCAGCTATGGCTGACACCGGGTGACTCTATTGTGTATGCTCGTATCAACGTCCCGACATTCCAGCATCTGATTGATCTGAAAAAATGGTCACCAAAAGATATGAGATACAATATAAATGTATCCCAGTGGGTACGACGGACCGTAAAATAGCAAGTAGTACCTACTGGTATACCATAATAAGCGAATAGTAAGAACTGAAATATCTCAATCTAAATAACAAAATACTGAAATTGAGCATGCTGAACAGTAAGATACAAGAATTGAACTGGGTAATAAGATAATGTATCAAAGCTGTAAACAATATAGATACCCAATCACATGTCACTATTGGTCACAGACCTCATGTTAATGCTGCACTTATGCACCAATACGCTATCATAATCCTGCATACATTGTGTGAACCACTGGGCTCACGGGTCGATGTGACATCTCTATCGGTAAAGAACATCAGTGCGGGTAGCTAATTCGCGGGTGTGCGTGACTGAAAGTTAGCTCTATGGCGATCATAATGCTGATGCTCAACTCACGATCTACACGGTCTAAAGACCGGACAATAAGCAAAAAGCCGAAAAAATTCCCACTGGGACACTGATACTGAGATAAAATCATGCCATGTACTGAAACTGAATCTTCTATTCTAAACACGCAATGAAGAATAGAATATAAAAGCTATAACTGAGCTAGTGATCAAATAAGCATGGCATATGTCCAGATATATGCAGCTATATATACTAATGCTGGAAATAAAAGCATAATGAAAGGCTCAACTGTAGGACCAAGGCTAACATTAAATACAGGGGTTCGACCTACTAGATACCCCAGAGGGTCGAAATGATAAAGCCCGGACCGAAGCAACCCACCTCAAGGCAGATGGTCGCAGTAACCGCTGGATGGCTCCTGGGTTGGCTCCTAACTGCTGAGGCCTACAATAAAGTCATGTGTCAGAAAAAGTACTCACTCACACCTCACCCACAGACTCACTGTAACAAATAAGCTAAATGCGAAACTTCACTAAAGTTTCGGGATTCACCAAAATTTTCGGTAATCCGCCGATCGACCAACTATAATCCAATCTGTGCATAACAGTATCCAAATCTCGTGAAACTTCATGTGCTGCCCTGGAACGCTTAACTTAAGACGTTCGTGCACTAACATCTGACTCTGTGTACTCCCGTGCTCAAACGGTACCATAACAACCGAAACTCACTTCTGAAAATTCAATTTTGGCTTCGAAAATCACCAATGCTAAACCAAAATCATTGGATCTGTCAGGACAGCGTCGGGAACAGCCAGGGACAACTAGCAAACATCAATAACCATTCTCTTTCCTCGAAATGCATGTTTAAAGCCGAATCGCCGATAAATCGATAATTTTGCACATTTACGGTTCGTTAAGCAAAATCTGCTCAACGAAAGCCAACGGATCTCGAATGAAGAGTTCTGAGATCATGTACACGCTGTCCACAACAGCCCACCAGGCTACAATTGCAAATAGACCCTTAGGGTTTATATAAATTACATAATTACATGCATTTATCAACAATTATGCAACTATAACAAATCCAGGGACTTGCGTTCTAAACCAAAGGCACCAGTAGGTGGGCCTCGATGTCCTAAACATCGTGCTCGCTGTTTGGGGGCAACTCGAGCCACGAGGACAGCAATAGGTCCATGATTACTAAGTATTAGAGCACTAAGTTGCTAAACATGCATTTACACATGCTCTTTATGTGAACTAGGGTGAGCATCATGCTGACCAAGGAGGTTCAGAGGCTCACCTTCGAGGTGTCGCGAAACAGCCGGAAACGTCGCTGAAGCAAGGTGGCTCAAAACAAAGCTAAAAGAGCTCGGGTTGGCCAAGCTTGCTCCAACTCGAGTTCAAGCCGCAACCTGAGGCAAGCACTGGTTGGAGAGAGTTCCCAGAGGTGGCAGGGACACCACCAAACCTAGCTCCGGCACCCCGGTTGGCCGGAGAAGATGACCTAGGGCCAATCCCAAGAGCAACAATGGTGAGGGGTTATTCAGCAACTTATGGCCATATGCAAAGGGTCTGGGAGGTTGCTATGGACACAAGGAAGCTAACTATGCCCATGGCCGGCGGCGGGGAGCGGCGGCGACGGCGAACGGCCAAATCCGGCCAACTCCATGCAACCGGCCAACTCCATGCAACCAAGGACTAGAGCATCACATCACGGGTTCACCTCTAAACCAAACTCCACCAAACTTTGTGGGGAGCTTTTTTGTGACCAGAGGAAGGTTCCCATCAATTAAAATCCGACCCTAAGCCATTGGGTGCAAGGTTTGCTCGAGGCGGAGCAATCATGGGTTCTGGCGGGTGCAACTCTCCCGCCGGCAACCGGACGCACTCCCAGCGCTGGGGTTCGGCAGGGGACATCTCCAAGAGGTGAGAAAGATGCCCCAAGTGTCTAGGTAGCAAGTAAAGAACTCACTTTGGCTGGAGTTGAGGAAGAAGAAGAAATCTGAAACTTCTTCTCCGGCATTGCGCGGCCAAGATAGGCTACGGGCCACCTCGGGTTAGGCTTCTGGATGTAGGAGAAGGCCGCAAGGCTCTCTGGAAGCAAGCCCAAGGGTTACTATGGCTCCCTGATTATGATTCTTTCAGTTACCTACTTATCTATATCTGTCCTTACCTACTGATCATTTACTATCCGCTGATTATTGTATGCCAGTAGGTATGATTTGCTATTTTTCGGCTCGTCGTACCCACTGGGATACACTTATGTTGTATCTCACACCCCTAGGTGACCATTTTTCATATCTGTCGGGTGATGGGATGTCGAGGTGAGTTGGTGAGGCTCTCACGATAGAGTTGTCCCCCTAATGAGGCTATAGATTCTGGTTTACCTATTTTACAGTATATTATGACTTAGAAATATATTGAACTGTCTAATGTATGAATTACCTAAAAACTAGTCAGGGTGATAAAAAACTGTGATGATTATATTCTGGGAATTATGCTTAGTATGGTTAGACATTACTCTGATTGCAGTTGTACTTGCTTAGCCGTGCATGTATAGGAAAGACTCTGTCCAAGGGGATAGAGAATTTTTTATACATGTGGTGATATGCTCATGCCCTGAAAAAAATGCTTTAAACTCTGATTGAAAAAAAAAAATAGACTGCTTTTTGAAACTCGAGGCGTGACACTCACTGACCCTATCGCTCGCGTGGTGCTCACGTAGCGCACGCGTGGCAGGTATAGGATCATTTTTGTAATTTCAATTTTTATGAAATTATTTGTAAAAAATATATTTCAGCAGGCTATATGCAAAAAAACCCTTAAACGATTGTATTGAGATCAGAAATTTCGCCACCTGAGGGAGTGACACGTGACGTCTACCATCGGTTAAAGACATCAGCCGACGGGAGAATAAGTCAACAAAGAGAGACTCGTGTCTCGTTTAAGACCGATCTCAGTCGCGTAAGAGTGCAGCACGTGACCTATGCCTTTCGGCCAAAGGCATCAGCCGACGGGAAAAGCGGCCGAAACAAGAAGATTATCGCCTCATCCAGGATCGACTTCGACTGGAGATGAACACCAGACCGCCCCAGTCGAGCGACAAAGAAGGCGAAGTCAGAGTCAGTTTTTCGGCTGCTCGAGCCGAAGAAGGAAAGACTCTGAAAGAAAAGTGCGAGATTTGGAAGCAAATCTCGCAACTGACTACGGAACGGCAAGCGGCGCCTAGCATTGGAAAGCGCCGAAAATCACGCTTCGGCGCGTCGATAAGGGGATGAATTTGGACGGAAAAATGACTACTATCCTATTAAGAAAAATCGACTCAAAATGTAGTTGAGGAATTTACGATAATTCTCCTCAAATCATGCCGATTATTCAAATCGGCGATTATACGCATGGTTCTGTAGTGTATAAATACCCGAACCATTGAAGAAAAAGAGGTCCTGTAACCTCTAAGCTAGTGACCACCCCTGCATTTTCATATCTTTCATATCTACATTTACTGTTTTCCTAGATAACCTTTATTGCATTTCCTAGGAGTAGATTAATTTGTAATCGACTACCAATTGCTCTTGTAACCCCACTCCAATCAATACAAATTCCTAATCGACTCCTTAGTCGTGTCAAATCTTTATCTTCACATTCCGATTCGGCTATTCTAGGTCGAGCTCTCTCTACCTTCACATTCCGATTCGGTTAATTTAAACCGGACGATCGCGAGAGTTTGATTGAGAAGAATCCGGCTGAGCGGATCCCTCCTTGGCGCGACCGCTTGATCCATTAACACGCGGCGCATCACATCTCGAGGATCACCTCTCGGGGCCTATCGACGATCAAGCCCAGTCAACGATCAGCGCAACATTTTCGGCTCCAATGATTGATTTAAAAAGAATTTAATAATTAGAGAGTTTCTATGATATTTTAATCCAGCAAAATTAATATTTTTGCTTGCCAGTTGGATAGATCAGCTTGCCATGTTGTGCCCATCAAGATAATTTTCAATAAGATTGTTGGCACATGATGTTCATAAATTTTTTGGATTAATTGCTTACGGATTTGTCCTTTTCGATCGGTCTTAGATTAGTAAAAAATTATGAGCTATGCTATTCATACACATACATTCCAAAAGGATTGTATCCATTCAAGAATAGGATGTTCTTCACTAATCATTTTAAAGTGATCAGTAAAATTTATCTCAGCTCTAAATAGATAGGGTATAAAATATACACTCATTTTGAGATGTAAATAAAATATTTTCCAAAAATTATATGTATGTTATAGATTGATCAAATATATGTGGTGGTACGGATACATTAGGTAGCTTTCACAAATAGGTGGATTGGATAACTTCGGCGTACATGTTGCCGGTTATGGGAATGAGAGTAAAATTATTATTTTTTTTTGTAAATTTTTAGATAGTCATTGTTATGGTTTATAACCTCTATGGATAGATATATAATAATTTTTATATTTTTATATTTTTTAATATAAATAATAAATATATTATTTTTTAAAAAATAATATATAATTTATTATTTAAAATATTACAACAATAAAAAAAATTGTTTTTTTAAAAAAATTAATGTTAGAATTCTAGATAGGGATGGAAAAAAAATTTATTTTTAAATTTTTTTTAAAAAAAATTATGTATGCGAATATTCTTGAATTGTTAAAAATATTCATAATTTACCATAGGCTAATTTGCATATACTTGTTTTGAGATTTTGCAAAAGTGATTTATTTTTTTATTTTTATCAATTCAGATTTTCAATACATCCTCCAATATAGCTTTATTCTTTTTTCTCTCTCCAACCCTCTTCTTCCGTCTCCGTTGTCCTCAGTGACGGCAACGAGGGCGGCAGAGGCTCCTCTTCCTCTGCTTCAGCTGATGCAGACATCGACGCAGACGTTGAGGAGGAGGAGGAGAAGAGGGTGCGAGCGATGGCGAAACGAACAGAGGTGGAGGTGGTAACTGAGAGTATTTGTTGTCGCCCATAAGGATGATGACAAAGACGCGCTCGCACTTCTCTAAGGAACGCTTTCGGCGAGCGGCTGTAATAGAGGGCGAGAGAGAAGGCACGATAGTGAAAAAAATAAAAATGTATTTTTTTTTTCTACATAAAAGGTTAAGAGCAAGAAAAAAAAAAAAAAAAAAAAAAAGAAGTTGAACGGTTAAAATAAAGTTGTATTGTATCATAAGAATGTTGTACTTTTTAAGACGAAAGTTACACTCTTTGATACAAAAGTTATACTTTTTGGATGAAAGTTATACTTTTTGGATGAAAGTTGTACTATTTGAGCGAAAATTATATTATTTAAGATGGAACTCTTTGAGTAAAACTTATTCTATTTGAATAAAAATTACACTCGTTGAGAACGAAAAGAAAGGGGCCAAGCGCGACAGCGGCGGAGTTGAGAGAAGGGAGTGGCCAGAAGTGCTCCTTGGATAAGCGCAGGAGCATCTTCGTCCTCTCCGTCACTAGCAATAGCTTGCAGTGTCTCGCCACAACCTCGTTGCCTCTGTTTGTTCCGTTCTCATCCTCATCCGCACTCGCTCCAAGTCTTTTTTTCTTTGGCGTCGGCGTCAGCGTTTGTGCCGAACAGTGACGAAGCCATATGTAGACTGAGGGGGCCCATGGCCCCCCCAACTTTTAAAATGTTCATTTTAGGTTCCTATATTATTATTGATTTAAAAAATAAATAGTTGTGGCTAAACAAATATTACGTTAATTGCCTATATAAAAAGTTTTTTAGTGTGTATCACTAAAGAAATTTTTTAAAAATAATTATATACACCTGGTACACCATACATCATATTTTATGACATTCATAATACTTGCATATTAAATATATAAGAAGTTATAAATTTAAGTATATATGAATTTAAGTATCTAATAGTCCTAAAAATCAGCAGTGAAAAAAAAAATATTATGAGCTATAAAATATAGATGTCTAAAAATTATAATTGTTGATATGCATGTACTTTGAATGACATTAAATATACTTAACAATTTTAATTTTAATTTTAAATTTTTTTAATTGTATAGCCTTTGGCCCCTCCAGAAATTAAATTTTGGTTTCGTCCTGGGTGCCGAAGGAGGTGAGTCGAAAAGGAAAAATAAAAAAAAGTATTTACTGAAAATTCGAATACGCAAAAACAAAAATGATAATCCACTTTTACAAAATTTTAAAATTAATAATTTTTTTTTTACAAATTAGTCTATTAATAATTTTTTAAATAAAAAAAAAAATTAGTATTGGTATTTGCAAACTTACTAGTAATTCATGAGTAGCAGTGCATACGAATTGAAATTATCAGGTGGAATGCCCAATAATTTAATTCTTCTCTTTTTTTCTCTTTTTTTTTTGTCTCTCCTGTGGACACCTCTTTTGCCTGGCAACCTCTCCTGTCAATGTCTCTCTCTTTCTATCTTTCAACCTCTCTTTTCCACAACTGCTGCCTTGACTGCCATAGACACACACAACCCTCTTTCTCACTACTTCTCCTCTCTTTCTACTTCTCTCTTTCTCTCTCTCTCTCTCTCTCTCTCTCCCTCTTCCCCTTTCTTTCCTTTTGCTACCAACCTACATACCTATTCTTTCTTTCCTTTTGCTACTCACCTACTACTAAACTTTATTTCAACTGCGTTTAGTTTCGGATATAAATAATAATTATTTATATATATATATATATATATATATATATATATATATATATATATATATATATATATATGCTGGAATACAATCGATAGCATCAAGTCATTGGTGCTACTAATTTTTTAGTCATTCGATTAAGTGATCTGTGGTTAGGATGATAGTAGTCCCATAGGGTTTAGTGAGTGGGTGGTTAGTTGAATAGTAAAAATTCTACGAGACCACTATAATTTCAATTGCATATCTTTTCATCCAAGGACTTAAAATTTGGTAGCACCAATTGTATGGTGCTATCGATAGTATTTCAGTCGAACTATATATATATATATATATATATATATATATATATATATATATATATATATATATATATATATATATATATATATATATATATATATAGTTTATATACTTTCAAAAGTATAAATTCATCCATACTTGTAAATTTTTTATCTTTAAATTTGTATTGGGATTTGTACAATTGTACTTTCTTTCTCTTTTCTTAAATGCCTTTATAATAATATAGATCCCAATACAAATTCTATGGTAAAAAATTTACAAATATGGATGAGCTTGTACATTTAAAATTATATAAGCACGACTATATATAATATATATATATATATATATATATATATATATATATATATAGCTAGGCTGGAATACTATTAATAGTACCAAGTCATTGGTGCTATTAAGTTTTTAACCATTTGATTAAAAGATGTGTGGTTGAGATTATAGTGGGCCCCTTGGGTTTAATAGGTGGTTGGAAAAATAGTAAAATCTAACGGGTGAAAATGATCAAAGAGATTGATCTAAGGGTAGAAATTTGATAGCACCAATAATTTGGTACTATTAATAGTATAGTAGCCGGACTCATGTATATATATATATATATATATATATATATATATATATATAAAACTAGGTTACTATACTATTAAGTTTTTAAATCTTGGATGAAGAGATATGTGGTTAGAATTATAGTGGGCCCCTAAAGTTAAGTGGGTGGTTGGAGAAATAGTATGATGTAAGAGATGAAAATAATTAAAAGGATAGATCTAACGGTGAAAAACTTTTTCTTCTTTTTTTTCTTTTTTTTTTTTTTTTTTTTTTTTTTTTTTTTTTGAGAGTGAGAGAGAGAGAGAGAGGTAGCATATTACCCGCTTCATTTTATTTTTGAAAAAATTTTAGCTGGAAATGTGAAGCAATTAAACTTCGAACTTGAAACCTCGGGTAACAACCATCTAGATTCTCTTTCAACTTACTATTCAAGTGGAACTAATCTCTTTTATGCATTCAACAAACTCGGGATCCAAGGTCTCCTGCTGATGACTCTAGCTAAAACTGAGGCTCGCCCCATCAAGTCCTTTGCTACTTGCGTTAGCAACAGTTGGTAACGGTGAAAAACTTGGTAGCACCAAATAATTGGAGATATATATATATATATATATATATATATATATATATATATATATATATATATATATATATATATATATATATATATATATATATAAAGAGAGAGAGAAAGAGTAGAGCTTATATGCTTTTAAAAGCACAAGCACATTCATGCTTGTGAATTTTTTACTATTAAATTTGTATTGAGATTTGTGCTTTTTATTTTATATTTCTCTCTTTAGTTGACTTTACAAAACACAAATTTCAATATAAATTCAATGGTAAAAAATTCACAAGTATGGATATGCTTGCGTTTTTAAAAGCATATATGCTCTACTATATATATATATATATATATATATATATATATATATATATATATATATATATATATATATATATATATATATATATATATATATATATATATATATATATATATATATATATATATAGTCCGGCTTTCAATGCTTGTACAAGTACCAAACATTTGGTGTGCTTGTAAGCTTTCTACTGTTATATTTACCCATTTGACTAATTTTACCTTTTAGATCATACTATTGCACAAACCACTTACTAAACCCAAGGTGCTCACTATCATCCTAACCACACATACTTGCATTCAATGGCAAAAAACCTATATGTACCAATGACTTGGTACTTTTAAAAGCATAGGAGCTTAATTCTATATATTTAGAATTAAGCTCATATGCTTTTAAAAGTACCAAGTCATTGGTACTTGTAGGTTTTTAGTTTTTAGATGAAAAGATGTGTGGTTAGGATGATAGTAGGGTTTTTTGGTTAAGTGAGTGGTTGGTGGAACAAAATGATCTAAGGAATGAAATTAGTCAAAATGACAGATCTAACGGTAGAAACTTACAAGCACCAATTGCTTAGTATTTGTACAAGTATAGTAGTCGAACTATATATATATATATATATATATATATATATATATATATATATATATATATATATATATATATATATATATATATATATATATATATATATATATATATATATATATATATATATAATTGAGTTTCTATACTTTTAAAAGTATCAAGTCACTGGTGCTTGTACGTTTTTAGCCCTTGAATGAAAAGATGCGTGGTTAGAATGATAATGGACTCCGTGGGTTAAGTGAGTGGTTGGTGAAATAGAATGATCTGAGGGATGGTCAAATAGATAGATCTAACAGTAGAAAACTTATAAGCACTAATTGCTTGGTGCTGGTAAGCATAGTAGCCGGACTCTCTCTCTATATATATATATATAGTTGAGCTCCTATACTTTTAAAAGTATCAAGTCATTGGTGCTTATAAATTTTTAACTTTTTGATGAAAATATGTGTAGTTAGGATAATAATGGGCCTTTTGGGTTAAATGAGTGGTTAGTGAAATAGAATGATTTAAGAGATGAAATTAGTCAAAGGGGTAGATCTTACGGTAGAAAATTTATAAATACCAATAGCTTGATGCTTGTACAAGCATAGTAATCGTACTCTCTCTCTCTCTCTCTCTCTCTCTCTCTCTATATATATATATATATATATATATATATATATATATATATATATATATATATATATATATATATATATATATATATATAGGAAAATGCTATGTGTACACCCCTTTCGGGGTGTACATCATACACCCCACCCATCTAAGGGTGGGGGTGTGATGATGGGTCACTTGATGTGACCCGTAAAAAACATCGCCACCATTAAAATGGTGGAGGTGTATGATGTACACCCCTTCGAGGTGTACATGTAGCATTGCTCATATATATATATATATATATATATATTTTGCGGTTTGGGTGCTTTAAGCACAAAAGCATCCGTATTTATAGGTTGTTTTTTATATTGGGACTTTCGAATCGACGATCGACTCCGTTATACTTGATTTAGAGTATTTGAAATAGTTAGAAAATAAATTTTACGATTTTTCGATATCATTTGTCTCGTGATCGATAGGGTACAAAATCAACGATTGAAAATAAAAATCTCACAAAATGTGCTGATATGACACTAAAATTTTAGATAAAAAATATTAATCTTATTTTGTATATTGATATGGCACTAAAATTTTATATTGATCTATCAAAATTTTACGTGATTTGAATGCTTCTACACCGTTAAACTTAAAACAGCTCACTACAACCATTAAAATTGTTAATTTTGAGCCCCTTTTATCATTAAACAAATAATATCGAAAAATCTCAAAATTTATTTTTTAGATATTTTAAATAGTCTAGATCAAGTCTAAAGGAGCCGATCGTCGATTCGAAAATTCCAATATTGAAAATAACTTATATTGGTTGGTGCTTGTACAAGCACAGTAGCCGGAATATATATATATATAATTGAGCTCCTATGCTTGTAAAAACACCAAGTTATTTGTGCTTGTGAGTTTTTTATTCTTAGATGTAGGAATGTGCGGTTAGGATGATGGTGTGCCCCTTGGGTTTAGTGGGTGGTTGGTAGAATAGTATGATCTAAGGAGTAGAATTAATCAAAGATTAGATCTAACGGTAGAAAACTTACAAGCACCAATTACTTGGTGCTTGTAAAAACGGACTCTATATATATATATATATATATATATATATATATATATTTCTATTACTATACTATCAATTGCCGAGCATTTGATATTATCAAATTTTCTACCCTTATATATATATTCTTTTGATTATTTCAATCTCTACTGTTCCGCAGCCGCAAAAAAATATATTTAAAAATTAGGAAAAAATTAGGAGTTAGGGTGAAAATTTTCCAAAGGATCACTTTCAAAACGTCGTATAGTTAAGGGTACACGTACCATTTTCCTAAAAATTATAATAATCCGCACCCTAAAATTCCAAAAATTATTTTAATCCCAACCCTAAAATTCCCGAACCCGAAGCCACAAAACGCTCGGGTCCTCTCCCTCTCTCTCTCTCCCTCTCTCTCTCTCGCTCTCGCGCGCAGATCTCTTCTTCGTCCCCTTCTCCTCTCTCTCTCTCTCACTCCTCTCTCTCAATCTCTTTGCGTGTGCTCCATCTCCGAGGATCCATGGCGGATCAGCTCACCGACGACCAGATCTCCGAGTTCAAGGAGGCCTTCAGCTTGTTCGACAAGGACGGCGATGGTCAGATCCCTATCCCTCTCCCCCCTTTCCCTTTCCATTTGATCCGTTCCTTCTTACCCTTCGTTATATCATTAGATTGATCTAAGGAGCCGAGCTATTGATGCGATTTGCTTTGTTACTTGTATTTACCATGATCAATTCTATGTATTGTTATTTTGAAATGGGCCTCGTAACTTCTCTTTTTATGGACGCTTTTGATTTGAGTTATTTTTGTCGATTTAATCAAAAATTTTATTAGAGTTAATAGCTCCATTAGTTTTTGATCACTAGTTATTAATGGAATGCGCACTTCAGATAAATGTGGCGAAATCATTGATTGATTGATTTATTTATTTATTTAACCGAATTCGGCGATTGAAATCAAAACGAATGAAAGTTGAGAGGATGCAAATGGAAAAAAAATAAATAAATAATAAACATTTAGGGTTGAGGCCTGAGTGGGATTATGTACATTTTCACTTGGTTTTCAAATTTGTTTGTTGAATCTTTTGGGTCGAATTAATCTCAAGTGTTTTGTTTGTGGCCGTGATTAATCTGCAAGTACTCGTGACATTAATGTGACTTGCGATAGCATCTTTATTGATTTAAGGCTTGAACATGTGGTGTTTGTTTAAGGTATGGTAGAAATAACATTTTGTGTCACTTTCGTAATTCCTGGTCATATCCATGTTGTAGTTGTTGCGCAGGTTCTTCTTCATATGACAAGCTCATGTCAGTGTTTATTCCAGCTCGAACTAATTTGAGCTCATAATGAGAGTTTTTTGGACTTATTTTAATACTAATTTCTCTAGAAAGTGGGATATGTTTTGTTGAATTCTTCGTGGACATTACAACTTGCTTTTCAATTGGAAACCGATAGATGCTCTGGTACGATGCGCGTTGTGTCTATGAATAAACTAATTGTTGCCATTGGTAAAACACATGCAGGTATTCTTTTTTAATTAGTTAGAGTAGAGCATTTTTAATGGCATTGTAGTTAAGATGGGAACCTGCTATAGTGGAAAGTAAACACCTGGACTTACTTATCTTCGCAAAACTTTCTCCAATTACTCTTTGATGCCACCAAACTGCAAGTTTCTGAATTGGTCAAATAATTAAGTAAAGTATCTGTTTGCTTCCTGAACATGCTGTTCTTGAGTTCTGACAGCACTTACCTATGTCGGTTTAAATGCTGATCTTGGTTGATGCCTCATCATTTGAGGCCAAAGAGATTTCAACAGAAAATGTCAGATGAGTGTAGTTGGTTCTAATATGTAGAGCATATGCCCAACGCCATTACTGGAAACCTAACCTATCAACTAATTTGGCATCATGTATTATCCTCATTATGTTTAGCCTAGAATAATGGATCATAGGGGTAGTGAGAAATTATACCACCTCCTATGGAATTGCTATCCCCAGATCAGTGGTATATTTTCCCAACCTAATCCTAATCGAGGATAGCTCTAACTTAGGAAAGATATTGGGGATATCTACTTGCCTTTACCCCCCAACCACACATTGCCCTATCGAAGAACCTGCTAGAAGTTAAACAACTGAACAGTTTGTTTTGTTCATTCTGCGGCTGATCCTTTTTTTTTTTTTTTTCGTAAAAATTATCATAAAAACAGGCTGCATCACGACAAAGGAGCTGGGGACGGTGATGCGTTCGCTGGGGCAGAACCCGACGGAGGCGGAGCTGCAGGACATGATCAATGAGGTTGACGCCGACGGGAATGGAACAATTGACTTCCCTGAGTTCCTCAACCTGATGGCCCGCAAGATGAAGGACACGGACTCCGAGGAGGAGCTGAAGGAGGCGTTCCGGGTCTTCGACAAGGACCAGAATGGCTTCATCTCCGCCGCCGAGCTCCGCCATGTCATGACTAACCTCGGCGAGAAGCTCACCGACGAGGAGGTCGACGAGATGATCCGCGAGGCCGACGTCGACGGCGACGGCCAGATCAACTACGACGAGTTCGTCAAGGTCATGATGGCCAAGTGATGAAATCAAACCTCTAGCCAGCAATATGCTATCAGTAATGATACTGGCACCCTGAATGTTCCCGAGAATGTTGTTGATTAATCAGCTTTATATGTATGACTAGTTGAGCGGTCTAACATTTTTACATTTTGGGCATGCCACTCTCCGGCCGCCAAGTCTGCAATGCTGATTAATGAACAAGATTGAGGAATACATTCTGGGTACCTGTAGCATTATTCCAAATATATATAAACCATAAAGACGAGGTAATTTCATGATCAGGTTTCTACTAAGGGGCAACTCTATGTGTAATTGGTTTTAGTAGCGGAACAAAGGAGAGAATGAATCTGCCCTGTTATTATTATGTCTCTTGTATTTCTCTAAATCAAGATGTTCCATTGATGCTTGTTTTACTGAATCTGCTACCCTTTTATTTTTCCCTTCTATTTTGTTTCGTGTGTGCCGCGAACAATGAAACACATACTTTTATTTGATTTCGACTGGGGTGAAATTGGTTTATATATATATATATATATATATATATATATATATGAAGAGTAGAGGTTATATGCTTTGAAAAGCATAAGTCTATCCTTGTGAATTTTTTACTGAGATTTATATTTTTTACTTTTTTATTTTTCTCTTTTTAGTTGATTTTATAATAGTATAAATTTTAATATAAATTTAATAGTAAAAAATTTATAAGTATAAATTGGTTTGTATTTTTAAAAATATATAAGCGCTACTCTATATGTGAATATATATTTCTCCTCTCTTAAAGCTCCTCCTTATTCAGTAAATTTTTACTGCAACAGTTGCTGTTGTTTGCTCCATCATATAGCAGTTATTAGAGAACAAGGGATTTGCTGTTGCTGTTTAGTTTTTGCTATTGCTAGAGCAGGTTGTTAATCCTATTTTGGCTCCATTTGCCCGCAAGGGATTGCGAGAGAAATTTGTGTTACTTACGCGCTCTGAAATTATTTCGTCAGTAGGATATATTTTTTTGCTGTCCTGTCAATAACTCTGTCAATTTGAGTTAAAGAGTTATGTAGTTCTTTTTATTCGTAAAAAATGAATATAATTTACCTAAATTATAAATTATTTTAAATTTACTAATATTTTAAAATTTTAATTTTATTATTTGATTTTTTTAGTTTATTTGATTTGAGTCAGCTGGCTGAATTTGGACTTCAAAATTTAAGTTAGTTTTTTATTTTAATAAATTTATAGTTTATAGTAATTAAATCTATAAATATAAAAAATTTGAAGTCGAATATCTCTGAAAGACCCAATCTGAGGTCTAAAATTTGAAAATAGTTGGTTTATCTTTCTTTAGTTTATTAAAAAGTAAATGAAAAAGTGTATAAAATTTATCTAAACTATAAATTATTTTGAATCGACTATTTAATATTTTAAAATATTAATTTTATTATTTAATTTTTTAATTTATTTGATTTGAATTAGTTGACTGTACTCTAACTTTAAATTTTGAATATGCAGTTTATCGGTTTACTAAGGTAGCGTTTGGTTCGGGGATTAGAAAAATTTTGTTATACCGGGGATAGGTACAGATTCTGGTATTAGCAGGAATTGGTGTAAATTTACGTTTGGTTCATTTTATGAGTTATACCGGAATTAAAGTAAATTGTGTTTGGTAAATTATATAGGAATAAGGAGAATAGGAAGAATTGGTAAAAATTGTGTTTGGTTGAGTATAGAGGAATAAGAAGAATTGATAAGTGATAAATTTGTGTATTGACTATTTTGCCCTTTATGATATATTATATAAATAAAATAATTTATTATATTAATCAACCTAATAATAAATTTAAAATATTATTTAAATTTGTAAAAAATATTTAAAAATATATAATAAATAAAAAAAAATACTAAAAAATTATAGAAAATTACATATTAAAATATTTAAAATGTTTGATTGTAAAACCAGTAAACAATAGCTAAGATTCTTTTAATTTTGTCCTTTTAAATATATTTATAGTATAATTTAATATTAATCTAAATTTATTATAAGGTTGATTAATAGCATATTTTATTATTTTTTAAAATTAATCATAAATGGTGAAATAGTGAGTAAAAAAATTGTAAAAAATTCAAGCAGTAATAATAACTATCTGGATGTTAAATAACAGTAAAACAGAATGTCATGACCAGATATCAAGTAAATAACGAATCAAACAAATGTGTGAAATAATGACGTTACACTAATAAAAATTCCCCCAATTATAGGACAAACATAATATTTAGCAGATTAAATCACATAAAATTCAGTCCATTATGGTCATAAAGATCAGAAAATAATAAGTCATTTACAATCCCATTGAATGCCGCATAATTCAGTTCAATACACATCAGAAAAGTCCTTTACATACTCGAATTCATACATAAATTTACAAACACATTGTAATCATACAATCAAATATATTACACATTTCTTACATTGCAATCAAATATATAACTAACTGCGATTATTCCATAACTCGTCTGTTATAATTGTGCGCACCGCGTCGCCTCTTTGTGACTCAGTAGTACCAACACTATGAACCGTTTCCTCGACATCTAATTCTACATTTGGTTCTTCGTCTGTTATAATTGTGCGCACCGCGTCGCCTCTTTGTGACTCAGTAGTACCAACACTATGAACCGTTTCCTCGACATCTAATTCTACATTTGGTTCTTCCTCCATCACATCGTTAAATATGGCATCCGCACCAGAGTGTCGTCGAATAAAATTATGTAAAACACAACATGCTATCGCAATCTGGCATTGGACTTTATATGGAAAGGGTGTTGCAACAGTCAAGATCTTGAACCGTTTTTTTAAAATACCGAATGTTTTCTCCACCACATTTCTCAACTGTGCATGTCGATGGTTATATAGGTCGCGCGGACTTCGATGAGTGCGACCTCGTGTGTTTCCCTCAAATTGGCTAATATGGTAACGCTCCCCCCGATATGGTGCAAGAAATCTGTGTGTATTTGCATAGCCAGAATCTACCAAATAATATTTGCCTATAAATTTTACACAACATTTACAATGTTAAAATCTATATTCCCCATCAATAAAAATTTGCAAAATAAAAATTGATGTGTACAATATACCTTCAGGCACAGTGAATCCTCCAGTTTCGCATGCCCATCGGAGTACTCTCATGTCAGATGCAGATCCCTCCCAACCAGTGCAGACAAATAGAAAGTCGTGGTCAAAGGATACTGCAGCCATCATGTTTTGCGAAGTAAATCCTTTGCGATTCCGGAATCTCGGTTGCTTGCTCTTGCTGACAACCACCGGAAGATGTGACCCATCTATTGCACCAATTGCATTCTGGCAATAAACATGAAACAACATGCAGGCAATTATTATAATGAACACTGGTGACATATAAATAAGTGAACTAAAAAATATAAAAGCATACATACCTTGAATGGGTGAAAATTGACATTATCTCTAATCCGGGCATGCGCCGGCACATTATTCGCCGGAAATGTTATGTAATCGTCTTTCAACGTCACAATCGCCCGAAGCACATTGTTGAAATGTCGACTTATAGTTTCACCCGAATGTTGAAATGTTTCAGCGATTACCCTATTAGCCACCCCATGTCCAACACAAAACATAAAAATTTCCAACTGTTCCTCAATTGTCATATTGCGTGTGTTTTGTAACAATCGCTTTTGGACTAGCTCATCGCGAAGTGCGATGAAAGTCGTTGTTCGCATTCGAAACTGGTCGTACCCACGGTCAGGATGGCCATTCAATATATCACATATCACCTGGTGCCCTGTGAATGGGCGGGTTCGACACGGTTGCTTGTCGACAGTTTGGGTAGATGTAAAGTAACCTTGCTCCACCAACATCGCTAATACCTCATCCCAATAGTCGTCATCATCATCTAAAAGCTCCCTTATTATGGTATTGATTTTGGAGGAAAACACATGACCATGATTCGTATCACCCATTAATGCTGTAAGTACAATATATATTCAACATTGACAAGCGCAACATATGACGTTGTAATATAACAATAATTCAAGCATGCTTGTTAATATAGTCGATGATTAAAGAGAACATCTAACAGCATTCAAACATAATTGAAATGTCTTATGAGCATATTACATGATGATTCAAAAGTAAATCTAACAGCATTCAAACAAAGTCATACACATTAAAAACAAAAACTAATGTCCAGGAAAAAATGGCCTATATACAGACGATTGCATTGACACTTGACGCTCAACCCACGCTATTGCCATCTCGTCGTTCATTGTCATAAACAGTTCACGATTATTAAGATCTTTGAGTGCATCCCCGACATACAGTGCTTTTTCTGTAGTCATGCCTGGCATCGCATAGACTCGGCTCATGCAAATGGAAATTGTTGGAATACTACTTTTGCAGTCCTTTTCATATTGATACATTTCACGTGCCAGTTCAAGTTTTTGCTTGCCTAGATCAACAAGTTCAGATAATACACTAATACTAGCTTCTGGTTTGCGGCGGCGTCCCCCAGAGGACGCGGTAGGTTTGGGTTGAGGGTTTGTAGGTGGTGGAGAGCGTGGTCGTTTGCTTCCTGAGCTATGCCCGCTCCCGCTTGCAGTACCTCCGACATTGGGGATGTCAGGAGTTGAAGATGGGTAGTCGGAGGTTTGTGTCGCCCCTGTATTTGCATATTGAGGGGCTGCAGAAGCACCTGCTTCAAATGGATTTTGTGAGATATTAAAACCCGACATTCTTATTCCAAGATTTGTATCATCCTCACCAGGGGACGATGAGGATGAACTCTCAACAGTTTGGGCTGCAGGCATACTGGATGCAAATCCATATCGGCCAGTGGCCGTGGTTTTTTCTGTCAAGAATTCTAGATCCTTATATAGCGGAAATGGCCTATCTCGACATCTTGCATATGATGGATTTCCCTGTTGAATAGGAATAAGATATGTATAATGTCAATTATTCATATATTACGCGAAACAATTGTGTCGAACAAATTTTTTGATTTACAAGATAGGGTCAATACCGCTATCACATCATCCAGTCGGTTGGATCTCCAGGTGTCGGGATATTGTGGATACAATCCCAACCCCATCCACTCTTGTTGGCTAAATAGTTATACAGAGTGAATGTCCGTTTTAAAACTTTTAGCCGATTTTTTAATTGGTCCTTCTTGAGTTGTAAATTGGTCCTAGCATTGAATGCCGCATTGATTCGAACCCACGCTACTGTAGTGAACGACCCATTCACATAATTCCCTAGTGTATGCTCTTCAATGAGCAAAGACATGAATATTGTGTCCATATTATCACTCCAATTATGTGTTCGGGTCTGAGGTTGGGCACGCTGCCCACAAGGACCCTCCTCAGATGCTACGAAATTAGAAAGTGGGTCGAAAGCCACACTTTTTCTTGCTTGATGCTTACCGTGTTTCTTGAAGGGACGCATCTGGAATAAGAGTTATATAATGTATTTGAAGGCACATTGATAGTAATAAATAAAGTAGAAATAGAGGGAAATTGTAATTAAGTATTGGACTCACTTGATTGCCACATAGTATGGGGTAGCATTGGCTTTATAAGCCAGTGGCCGTCCATCTGATACTTGTGGCAATCGTCATCATCGTCCTTATTAATATTCGCAATTGTCCAACACAGACAATTTTTCGCTAATATTTGTATGCCCACTTTGATTTGTGCTGGTGGAAACCCTGTTGCGAGGTTGTTGGCATAATGTGTGCTGGTTGTCAACATGTTGCAATTATGTGTTGTTCGTGTGTATAATGCCTATCACCTGTTTTTAAATGATTTATATAAAATATTTTTTGACTCAATTGATTGCCAATTGGTATGGGGGTGCAGTAAATACATGCCAATCCATCAAATACCTATGGCAATCATCATCATCGTCCATATCTGAAGCTACAGGGGATAGGCTGCATACTCACACTTGTCATACAAAATGCCAACAGGGAATAGGCATCATACACACAAACATCACATATGCTCGCAACAAGGTGACAACCAACGCCCAACCATATTTTATGGCAATGAAATGCAACAACATTGGAACACAGTCCTCACAGGCAAATCTACCAAATAGGCAATAACATGAGAACCAGCACATATTATGGCAATGACATGCACACATTATGCCATCAACATTAAAACATAAAGAATCGAAGCACTGAATAAGGCACTCATAGGGGGCATACCTTTGTGAAAAAGAATCACAACCTGTTAAGAAGCAAGAGGGGCCGCAGAGGGGGTGGCGACGCGGCGAGGGGACGCAGCGGAGAGGTTGCCGCAGAGGGGCCGCGGCGCGGTGAGGTGTCGTAGAGGGTCGCGGTGCGGATAGGGGCCGCAGAGGGGCCGCAGAGGGGCGCGGAGAGGGGCGCAGAGGGGCGTAGAGGGGCCGCAGAGGGGCGCAGAGGGGCGTAGAGGGGCGCGGAGAGGGGCGCTGAGGTGTCGCTGAGGGGCGCAGAGGGGTCGCAGAGGGGCGCGGAGAGGGGCGCAGAGGGGCGCAGAGGGCCGCGGAGAGGGGCGCAGAGGGGCGTAGAGGGGCGCGGAGAGGGGCGCAGAGGGGCGCGGAGAGGGGCGCAGAGGGGCGTAGAGGGGCGCGGAGAGGGGCGCTGAGGGGTCGCAGAGGGGCGCAGAGGGGTCGCAGAGGGGCCGCGGCGCGGTGAGGTGCCGCAGAGGGTCGCGGTACGGATAGGGGCCGCAGAGGGGGCCGCGGCGCGGTGAGGTGCCGCAGAGGGTCGCGGTGCGGATAGGGGCCGCAGAGGGGCCGCAGAGGGGCGCGGAGAGGGGCGCAGAGGGGCGTAGAGGGGCGCGGAGAGGGGCGCTGAGGTGTCGCAGAGGGGCGCAGAGGGGTCGCAGAGGGGCGCGGAGAGGGGCGCAGAGGGGCGCTGAGGTGTCGCAGAGGGGCGCAGAGGGGTCGCAGAGGGGCGCGGAGAGGGGCGCTGAGGGGTCGCAGAGGGGCGCAGAGGGGTCGCCGCGGGGCGCGGAGAGGGGTCGCAGAGGGGCGCAGAGGGGCGCGGAGAGGGGCGCAGAGGGGTCGCAGCGGGGTCGCAGAGGGGTCGCAGCGGGGCGCGGAGAGGGGCGCAGAGGGGCGCGGAGAGGGGCGCAGAGGGGCCGCAGAGGGGCGTGGAGAGGGGCGCAGAGGGGCGTGGCGCGGAGAAGGAGATCGGAGAAGGAGATCGGAGAAGAAGGAGATCGGGGAAGGAGATCGGAGAAGAAGGAGATCGGAGAAGGAGATCGGAGAAGAGTAAAGCAAGGTTGGGGAGAAGAGTAAAGTAAGGTTGGGGAGAAGAGTAAAGCAAGTTTTCGGAACGCAGCCTCGAACCCCGCGCCGCGTAGATGAGTTCTCCTAATTCCACCCATTTCCTGGAATTTGGATTCCAGGATCCATACCTACTATTCCGCTACCCCTAGAACCCGGATTCCTGGAATTTGTATCCCCGTTTGGGTATGGTAAGGGGGATAAGGGGGGTATTCCCCCCTTATCCCCCTTACCAAACGAAGCCTAAGTATTCGCATGCAATTCTCGTAACAATAAATTTATTAAAATAATTAATTAATTTAATATTTAAAATTAAAGTATCGCTGATTGAACTAAATTTAAATTAAAAATTTGAATAATAAAATTTTAAAAATTTAAATAATTTATAATTCAGATAAATTTTTTTTATTGCAAATGAAGGAAAGGGCTGGCTTGTGTGTGTGCGCGCGCGCGTGTGTTTTCGCCTCACAAGTAAAGAAAAAAAAACCGAAGAAAACCCTAGATCTAAGCCAAAATCCAACCCTAACCCGCTCCTCTCTCTCTCTCTCTCTCTCGATCTCTACGTGGAGCGATGGCGAAACCAAACGGGCCCTCGGCGATGGAGGTCGACGACGCTGACCGCGCCGCGGCGGCGGCGGCGGAGCAGATCGCGCCCAGATTCTCGATCAATGGTCGAATCATTTCTCTCCTTTTGTGGCTTCTTGTGAAGGATTTGAGGTGCTGTTGTAATGGGATAATTCGAGTTCACTGGGGGTTGATTGCGTGTGTAATTTGCAGTGTTGCAGCTCCTCAAGTCATCTCAGATGCAGCACGGATTGAGGCATGGAGATTATACGAGATATAGGTTTGTTTGTTTCTCGGTTTCGATCATGTATGAAATGGTCTATTATTTAGATTTCAGTAGTTTGTTGCTTTTGCTAGAACATTATTTAATTCCAATTTGTAGCATTAGTAAGAATTGTTGTTCGTTACTGAGAGAAATAACTTCCAGATCTTTTAGATGTTTAGAAGCTCCACAGTGCGTTTTCATTGAATATTTTGAGGAATTTGATGGTTGATTTTATGCAAATTTAGCCCTTTTTTGGGGCTACTATTTACCAGTTATTCGTCAAATCCGTATCGTTTATAATTTTCTTGATAAAATAGTGGTCAATTTTGTCGCTGTAGGCATTTAATCGTATAGAAGCATGTTTGGAAGCAGTTAGAATAGGTTTTAATCGTATAGAAGCATTTCTGACACTAAAGAGTGTCAGAAATGATGTGCCAAGCTGCATTGGTGAGGACTGAGGAGACTTCATGCAAAGAGGCATTCTAGCGTGCCAACTGAACCGAAATGGACTGTATGGCATGCAAAACATTCGTCCGTTCCTTCTTGATGTGTCGTCCTTCAAACGTCCTAGGCATTGTTATGCTTCTCTCAAGGATTAACTTAAGGTGTCGATTGATGGTGGAAAGAACAGTACATTGAAGTCTGCCTCTTTTGAGATAAAGATTTTACTCTTGGCTTAACCACATCGAAGATTTTACTGAAATGGGCTTGTAGACTCCTTTTCCTTCTATTGTGGCCTCTGTGGGACATTGTTTTCTTGATGTATAGTTTCTCTTAAAAAGATCTATTACTTTCAGGCGATATTGTACGGCAAGGTTGAGACGGCTGTATAAGTCTCTGAAGTTCACTCATGGTCGTGGAAAGTTCACCCGGAGGGCTATTACAGAGTCGACTGTCACAGAAGTTCGGTATGCATTGTTTTTATTGATATAGCAAATATATCATTTTTTTGGATCAGAATGAAGGTTAACCCATAATAACGATAATAGTTGTCATAAAGAGCAGCTAGTTGGCTCATCCCACTGCACTTCTGTTTTCAATACAAATTTCCCAACATGACAGTAATGAAAAAGTAAAAAACCATGGTATGGCTCATGCTACTTTTCGTGTTGGAATAGATTTCTTCATATAGTCCTTTATATGGCCGAAAGAGCTTGGAGTCATGCTATGGAAAAGAGGCAATTACCTGATGGGCCTAATGCACGGCAAAGAATTTACCTGCTTGGTCGACTGAGGAAAGCAGTTAAGTGGGCTACTCTTTTTGCACAGTTATGTGCTGCCAAAGGAGATTCCAGAACTTCTCTAGAAGCAGAGGTTTGCATTTTTACCTACTATGTTATGTAGACGATTGTTGAGCAATGTGTATACCTACTTTATTGGACTATTGATGCGCAGGCATATGCTTCCTATATGAAAGGCACTTTGTTGTTTGAAAAAGATCAGAACTGGGAAACGGCATTAGTAAAGTTTAAGAATGCAAGGTATATGTCCGAACATACTTATTTCAGCCACATTTTGTTTTTCTTCTTTATGGAATTTGTCTACATTTTGAGGCGCCCTTTGTTCTGAGGGCTGTTAATACATTTTTAAACAGTACATCAGTGTCAAGTGTCAATCTTTTTCATCTTTTTTTGGACATACATAGTTTTTTTTGTGTGTGTGTGTGTGTGTGTGTGTGAATATATTTCACTGTCTAATTATAATTATAAATTTGAGCATTAGGGTACTATATTTCTCTACATTAGGTTTTGTAGGTAATTACTTTGGCTTACAGATGGCTGCTCACAGGGCTGTGTATGAAGAGCTCGGGAAGTATGGTAGTATAGAAAATCAAGTTTTATGTCGCGAGCGTGTTGAAGAGCTGGAACCAAGCATCAGGTACTGTTTACACAAAGTAGGCCAGTCAAAGCTACAGACTTCTGAACTTCTTGGTATTGGGGAAATGGAAGGGCCTGCATTAGACCTTTTCAAAGCTAAACTAGAGGTAAATGTCTAGGTTTTTAGGCAGAAAAACCATGTTCGGTCAAAAGCTTTTGTATGACAAATAATGCATTATTTTTGATCTTCTAAGACGATGTGCATCTCATTTAGTTATTTGTTGTTATTGAGAATGATTGTGTTCGGATGAAGGAGTTTAAGAAGTTATCTAGTTATTAATGCATTTTTATGATATGCGATATCTTCTATAATACTTCACGTTTATTGTTATGCACAGGCTGTCATGGCTGAGGCAAGATCACAGCAGGCAGCATCTATGACAGAGTTTTACTGGCTTGGTCATAGATTCCCCATTAACAATGCCAAGACACGCGTTTCTATTCTGAAAGGTATGCAAATTTTTTCTGTATATAATAATGTTATGGAGTTACTTTGAAGAGAAAAAAAAGACTGTTATAAACCTTTTAACTTGATCTTAAGTTAATATTTCGAGAAATGCCCTTTCTGTTGGGACTATACTATAGCCTAAACTTCAAGAGATTGGATACTTGTAATTGTGCTTTGATGACTCAATTGTTCTACAAATTGAGTAATCTGTACTTCGTCCTCCAATTACTGTAATTTGTATCTTGTGCTGATTTTAAATTACTTCATCAAATAATATGCCTATAAAGAGAAGATATTTGCAGTATTTAATGATGTTGAGAATCTTGGTGCTTCCTGAATCCTAATCACCTTTAGCCATGTTACTTTTATCCTTCCTTTCTTTACTAATTCTTAAATCATCTTCTTGAATTGTTTTGAAATCTGGAATGGCTCATTTGCATCTCTGTGTAGTATTTTGTAATATAATCTCAAATGGGTCTTCCTTGGTTTATCGTCAAGTCCAACCTTAGTAGTAGTGGTTGTTGAATGAGAACTTTATGGTTGAGTTCTTTTTCCAAATTTATTTTCTGCCTTATTTTTGCAGTCTATATATGTATATATATATATATATATATATATATATATAGAGAGAGAGAGAGAGAGAGAGAGAGAGAGAGAGAGAGAGAGAGAGAGAGAGAGAGAGAGAAACTAGAATACTATTGATAATAGAGGAATAGTGTATGCTATCTACTTTTTATTCCTTGGATGCATAGGATTTCCTATTTGGTAGTGGTACTATTTTGGATCCAAGGGCTAAAGAGTAGATATCCAACTACTATCAATAGTATCGCAGTTGAACTCTCTCTCTCTCTCTCTCTCTCTCTCTCTCTCTCTCTCTCTCTCTCTCTTTATATATATATATATAAAGAGAGAGAGAGAGAGAGAGAGAGAGAGAGAGAGAGAGTATATATAAAGAGAGAGAGAGAGAGAGAGAGAGAGAGAGAGAGAGAGAGAGAGTCCGGCCACTATGCATCAATAGCACAAAGCACTTGGTGCTACCAAGTTTTCCACCATTAGATCTACCCCTTCGATCATTTCCATCCTTTAAATCATACTATTTCTCTAACCACCCACTAAACCCAAGGGGCCCACTATTATCCTAATCACATATCTCCTCATTCAAGGATAAAAAAACCTAATAGCACCAAGGACTTGGTGCTATTGATAGCATAGTAGCCTAATTATATATATATATATATATATATATATATATATATATATAGAGAGAGAGAGAGAGAGAGAGAGAGAGAGAGAGAGAGAGAGAGAGAGAGAGAGGGAGTTGAGCTGGAATGTTATCAGTGACCTTATGATCAACAAACTGGCTCGATTGCCACCCATTTGTTTTTTATGATGAAGCTTTCAAATTGACGATCGGGACCGTGGAACATCATCTAGACCACTAGAAGTATCTAAAAATTAAATTTCAAATCTTTTCGTCATCATTGACCTTACGATCAAAAGGCTACAAAATTTATAGTTTTAATGGTAGATATAAGCCTTTTGCTCGTTTAACGGTATAAAGAGATCTAAATTAATTGAATTTTTGTTAGAAAATTCTTTAAACTATTTAAAACAAGATCTATACTGTTGATCTTGATTACAAGACTTCTGTCATCACTTTTTGAAGAATATTTATTTTCAGCCGTTCATATTTTTGTCCACTTGATGGACTAAAAAAGAATATAAAAAAAGTATGAAATTTAATTTCTAAATAGTTTAAATGGTCTAGATCATGTTTAACGGCGCCGATCGTCGATTTGGAAGTTCCATCATCGAAAACAAATGGGTGACAAACTAGCCGATTTGCTGCTGATATATATATATATATATATATATATATATATATATATATATATATATACTTTTTTTCCTTGTAAATGGTTTTCTTACTTGAGAAATATGATCAGCTCAGGAGCTGGAAAAAGATCTACTTGGTTCGGCAGGAGATTCACTACCAGCAGAGAAAAGGCTTGCAATGTTTGACAAAATCTTTTCTGCTTACCATGATGCTAGAAGCTGCATTCGGAATGACTTGGTATGTGAGGTTACTGTAACTACATGGGGCTCTTTTTTAGTAGTTTTTTTGGCAAAATTGCCCTTCCTTGTCGCTGCGAGAGTAGAAGCTTCATATCTGCTTTTTGTGGCCTGGAAGTTCCTTGTAGCTTTTTTATTGTTTGCCAAATCCCTGGCTTCTGCATCTCAAAGTAGAGTAGTTGTTTGGAAGCCAGGCCAAGCTGGCGCTGATCAATGCGCCTTGTCTCTAATAGCTTCTGAAGTTGTATGAGCAGAATAGCTGGTAGATTTCTTGGTTCCTAACATCATTTCTTTTAAAATTTAGGCCACTGCAGGCAACGCTGAAAATGTAAAAGATGATCTCAATGGCCTAGATAAGGCTGTTAGTGCTGTATTAGGGCAGAGAACGATAGAGCGCAATCAGTTGCTTGTTACCATCGCCAAAAGTAAATTCACAAAGCATCGAGATGACAAGGGGGAGAAGATCACAAAGCCAGAGGAACTCGTCCGTTTATACGATCTGTTGATACAGGTAGTCTCGTTCTCCATCTGTAGCATTTTATTATCAAGCAAATAAGAATGGGGAAAATTTGTGCTTCTTTATTGTCACTAAAGAAATTTATGGTTATATTTTATTATTTGGCAGAATACAACAGATCTATCAGATCTAGTTAGCTCGGGAAGGGATAAGAATGCGGAAGAAGTTGCATTTGCTGAAGAGTGCACGCTTAAGGGCTTGGTATTCCGAGCAGAAAGGTTCATTAGATTTACTCTTTGATTCATTTGAATAATTTTGCTTCCTATTAACCATATTAAATCCGTCCTTATTAAAATTTTCTGTTTATATACGAAAGTACATGAATTAACCTTCAGCATGGTACATGCTGCTCTGCGGAGTCACAGTTATTGTACAGATTTTATGAGGTCTGCTGTTTTACAGAGGATTTTAGGATGGTGCGTTTGATAGAGGAAACACAGTCGCTTTTGAGAAATTAGGATTTAAATCAATGTTAAGCAAAATATGGTGTCTGAAGACTATACTTGTTCAATATTTTAGTCAGCAATAACCATTAGGAAAAGGATCTATACGTAATGTTATTCATATCTTGTCATTCAGAATGCATGGAGTTGATGCTAGTGCATTCTTGCATGCATAACAGTGATGAAATGGATTGTAGTGATCTCATATTTCAATTCTAAAGGGATTTCCTGCATCCTAATATTTTGTGAGGTACAGGGCAATGCATTTAGGATTGTTGACTAGTAAATGAGCCAACTAATTGACTTTCTTTTCTTTAAATTGTTGTAGATGCTTCTACGTAGCTAAATCCTATAGTTCAGCTGGGAAAAAAACTGAAGCATATGCCTTGTTTTGCCATGCCCGTGATCTTGCAAATAATGCTCTTCAAAAGCTTCAAACGACAACTAATCCGGACAAGGTTTGTCCAGTAATTACCTTCTATCTTTCTTCGCATGTACTGGTCGTTCTATGCTTGTCTGTTCTTTTGATACATGACCTGACAAGAGCAAAGAGTTTCTATCAGTAATGAAGAAATAGTGGTGAAAAGGGCTTGGAAAGCACATTGAATTCAATTATTTGTCCCTTCAGGTTTTAGTCAATGATCTCAAGGCCCTATACGACAACTGTAGATCCAACATCTGTATAGAACATGCGGCAGGGATTATGGAGGAAGAGAAGATTCCTGAAAGGCTTTCTAAAGGAATTTCAACCATATCACTGAACGGAGATGTAAAGAAGGTGAGTTATCTTTTTGTACTGTAGTGACAAGACATTAGCTATTCATGTTATTTCGACAATGATATACACTGGCTGTATTTAAATTCTCAAGACCTCTAATCCTCAATTCACCTTGATTTTTAAGTGGTTATGATTTACGGATAAGTTTATTTCAGGAAACTATTCCCCTCATTATGGCAAAGACGACAACATTTTTGAAAAGATATTGTTATTCTCGCCAAACCCAGTTATTCCGGAACACTACCCAGGAACAACAATTCCAGCCTCCTGGAACAGTGTTGTCCCTAATTTTATCACTTTTTTCTGCATATCCTGGGATAACCCATGTCAAAAAGTTGTTCCCACTTAAATTATAAATGAACCACCCTGCGTGATTACCCATGGACAACGAAGTTATTCCTACTTAAATTATAAATGAACTATAGACAATGAAGTTATTACCACTTAAATTGTAAACGAACTAACCCACGCCTAGTTTCTTATGAATGCTGTAATTAATCACCTGGTCATCGTTTAGACCATAATTTTTAATAAATTGGTTACTGATTGTTGACTATTTTTGCAGGAAGGGAAATACCTCTTGGAAATGCTTGATGTTTATGAGTCGGCTCTGGGTGAATCAAACTCGAAAGCCCATCCTCGTATTGAGCGGTTCCCCCCTGCATTGCAATCGGTTCCATGCAATCCTATCGTTCTCGATATCGCCTACAGCTCTATCGAGTTCCCATCTCTCGAAAATAGGATGAAGAAAGACAAGAAGGGCATATTCAGCAGATTATGGCGATAAATCTTAGGTGATTTTGTTAAAAGTTGGGAAACAACATTTGTACGTTCATGGGTCGAAAAAATATATATATTTAGGCCTGACAGTGAGGATGAGCAATGTGATTGATGTTGGATTTCTTTGTTTTCCGGAGCACAATTTTCTGTCGTCGAGTTGATTATGAGAAAGTGAAGAAGGATCTGAAGAGCTCAGCAATTGAACAGTTGATTTTTTTTTTTTGGTTTTAAAGGGGGATATGCTTTTCTTTATTTTCTGGGAAAACAATTTTCTGTTGTTAATTTCGATCTGATAAAGTGAAGAACGAAAAGGATCTGGACTCTTTTGAGTATTTCACGGATGCTTATTTTCTTGAACATTATCAATGTTACAACATATCAGTATCTGATTCTTAGATCCTCATGTTGTTGGAGGCAGTTGTGCAATCTTATAAAACCTAAATGAAATTTTAGGTTTTCTTAATTCGTTGTTCAGTGTTATGATGCCAGTTGGAATTTGTAAATTTTTTTTTGCTGTTAGTTGTTACACTTTATTACCAATTCTGAAATATCTCTACTTCAATTAGATAAATACTTCTTTTTTTCACTCCTGTAGCCAAGGTTAAATAAGAAAACTAAACACATTAAAATGATTTCTTATTTTTTACCAAACAGAGAATAGAATAGAATTTAGTTGAAGGCCACATTTAATCCAAATAAAAACCTATATTTCTAAATAAATTTATCTTGAATTCTTCTCATTTGGACTCTACTGAATTTTATTTATCTTCCAAGGCGACGGGACTTTAGTAGGAGTATGGTTTGTGTGTTTTTAGAGGCAAAGAGATTTTCGTGTTATTAAGTTATTTTGTTTTTTTTGCTGAAACTTTTAAATTGACGATCCACGATCGACTTCATTTAGAAAATAAATGTTATAATTTTTTATATTATTTATTTAGTGATTAAAAAAAATTTAAAATTACCGATTGAAAATAAAAATATCACAAAATATGATGATATGATATTAAAATTTTAGATCAAATATATTGTTTTTATTTTGTATAGTATATAAATTTTTCTATCAAAATTTTAAGCGATTTGAATATTTTTATACCGTTAAACTTACAAACGGGACTTATCACGATTATTAAAATAGTTGATTTTAATCTATTTGGATCACTAGAAAAATAATATCAAAAATTCATAATTTTTTTTTAACTTTTTTTTTAAATAGTCTAAATCAAGGACAATTATTGATTGGAAAAATATAAGATCAAAAATAAATTAATGATACGAAGATTACCGTACTTCTATAAAAGCACGTATGTAATCTAAAAATACTGCCGACAATATGAAAATAATAATAATAAAAAAAGGTAAAAAATAAAAAATAATAAAATTACGACACACCCCGGCAATCGCGGAGAACACGACCCTACATTCTCACCGACTTCAAATTCCATCACATACCGAGTTCGTTCCTCCTCCTCTCTCTCTCTCTCTCTCTCTCTCTCTCTCTCTCTCTCCCTTCTTTGATCCCTTCCCACTTCGTCCTGGATCGACTCCAAGGTAAATCAAATATCACCTAATCCATTTTCCTTTCATTTGCACCATTATTCGTTACCAAATCCTCCGATTTTTTTGAATTTTTTTTTTAGGATTTATGTCCATCCATTATTGCCGCTATTTGTAGTCATTTTTCCATGATTTTTGATGTATTATGGTTTTTAGGGTTTGATTTGCGATTGCTCTGTTGTTAGGGTTAGGGTTAGGGTTAGGATTTGGGTTAGGGCACCGACCATGTCGGCTTCAACGGCCGCCGCTGTCCCGACAACGCCGGCGAGCAATAAGAACGCTTCTTTGATCCTTGATTCGAGGAGAAGAGCAGTAGTTGTTGTAGAGAGGAGGAAATCGAATGCCGGTATAGTCGCTGAAGGCGCGGTGAATGGGGTTGTGGAGGATAAGATGGTGGTCAACGGGAGGGATTTGAGGCACACAATCAGGGGCGAGACCGTGATGGGGGGGCAGAAGGATTTGTCTCAGTCGAAGAAAGGAACGATTGCTCCTTCCGCAACGTCTCCTCGGCGGAAGAAAGTAGGGCATAAGCCGGAGAAACCCAAGTGGCAGACTGTTCTCAGCGTCATGACGAAGAATTGCCTCCTTGTTGCGGCTCTCTTATGGTTGGGGCAGACGATTTGGGAATGGAATAATAGGGTTCGGGAACCGGGCGATCCCTTCTTCGCGGCTTTGGAGTACGAGGGTCGGATTTCCGAGGTGGAATCGTCTTTGAAGACGACGGCTAAAATGCTGCAAGTTCAGATAGAAGTTGTAGATAAAAGAATAGGAAAAGAGATCGGGACTTTGAAGCAGGAGTTTGGCAAGCAAGTCGAAGAGAAACGAGCGCTGCTTGAGAAGGATCTGCAAAGATTGGAAGGTAGGGCGGATTATTTTGACAAGTCTTTGAGCGAATTGAAGATCAAGGGCTTTGTTTCCAAGGAAGAGTTTGAGGACTTCTGGAATGAGGTAAAGAATGGCGATAGTTTAGATGAAAGTAAGAGTGAGGTCAGCTTGGATCAAATTAGGGTTTTGGCGAGAGAGATTGTAGAGAAGGAGATTGAGAAGCACGGGGCGGATGGGCTTGGAAGGGTGGATTACGCATTGGCTTCTGGCGGGGCTAGAGTTGTAAGGCATTCGGAACCATATGGTTTCAGTAAAGCTAGTAGCTGGATTGCTGCTGCTAAAGCTCGGAGCGGAATTCATGCTACTGCTCATAAAATGCTGGAGCCAAGCTTTGGAGAACCCGGACAGTGTTTTGCCTTGCAGGGAAGCAGTGGGTTTATTGAGATTCGACTAAGAACAGGGATTATACCGGAGGCTGTCACACTGGAGCATGTCTCAAAGGTAATTGTTTGACTTCGTCTTCATTTATTATCCTAATTTTGAATGTCGACTTGATATTCTTTGTATCTAAAGCTAAATTCTGTGCACGTCAAAGATCAATTTGTTAAAGATAAATGTGGTGGGAGGAGATATGGTTGATTTCTTTCTTATCTAAGCTAGTTGCCTGACATCGCTACTGAAGCCATGTAATTTGTCGAAACTAGATGCCGATCCTGCTCGCAGTCATAGAAACTTCCATGGCTTTTATTAGATAGTTACTTGAATTAAAAATTCTGCACATTAGATATATCCTCAGAAGAAATCTTTGATTGGTTGATAGTTCCAGAGAAATATGTTGGTCTTTCCTTTATTTTCCTTAAGCCTCACAAGCTGGCATAAAATTTGAATTGAAAACATAAATAAGTGATATTGAGTTGGGTTTTCGAGAGGTCGGCTCTGTTGCTAAAACTGCTTTTTGCTCTAAATAAAAGATGCGTTTGCTTTTAGGGTATCTTGCCACTTGGTCCCTAGATGATGAATTCCTTAATAACCTATTAAATTCGCTGAAATGGCTGGAAATTTAATTGGACAAAATGGTTTAATTTGATCTGATTAGGCTGATCTATAGAAGAAAACTGCTACATGAAATATGTTTTAATTAGATTTGCATGTGATCAAGCTGACAGAGACAAATCTGCAGCTGTTCTGCACAACGAGGACTCCCTCTCATCGTGGATTGTTTTAGAATTTGGACTGTTAGCAACCTATTTGCCCTGACCAATTTAATGATGTTCAGAGAACGGCAAGAAATCTATAGCAGCTAAAACTATCTTTCATTTCCTCCACCTAATGCCGTACCCAGCTGAAACCTATAGAACTGAAGTAAGCTCGGCATATAAACTTCAGAGCTCATGCATTGTTATATGGTAACTTTTTATGTAGATACCTGATATTATATATCATTTTAAGTATCTTCCTAAGGTTTTCCATTATATTTTGGAGGTTTTATTCTTTCAGCAGTCATCCATGCTCTTATCTCTACCTTTTGCTGTCTCATTTTGCTAATATGTCAAACTTCTGATTGCATTTAGTTATGTTTATTGTCTATCCAACGTGATCATTAGCTAACAGTTTTTTTTTTTTTTTTTTTTTTTTTTTTTTTTTGAACCACAGAGCGTAGCTTATGACAGATCTAGCGCGCCAAAGGACTGCCAGGTCTCGGGTTGGTTTGAATCGCCCGACGACGACTCGTCAACCCGTGGCACAAAGATGGTCGTCCTGTCCGAGTTCTCCTACGACCTCGAGAAGAGCTACGCCCAAACCTTCGACATCGAGGGAACAGAAGCGGGCATCATCAACACTGTCCGGCTCGACTTCACCTCCAACCACGGCAGCTCCGCTCTAACATGCATCTACCGCCTCCGGGTTCACGGCCGCGAACCTAGCCCCCCTGCAGGTACGGCTCTACAGGCCTGACAGAGAGGGAAGGCCGCCGATACCCATCCTGTTGTTTTACGTCGTAAGTTCTCTTTTTACCCTCATTTCTGTATCTTCTCTTTCGTATGTCGATACTCACCACCGCCGCCTGCCTCTCTTCGGTAGTTGTTGTATTTTTGGGGTGCTGTAAATTTTCTAATTATTTTGGTGTACCGCCCTCCTCGTTTCTTCACGTATCGACCGAGCTTGATCCTTGTCTCTCTCTGAGTTTTATGTTGTGAAGTAGCGGCGAAGCCATGAACGTGCATTTATCAGTGTTTTCTCGAGTACATTGAGAACACGGAGATATGCGGTAATGCTGCGTCGACGTTTATGGTGCGGGGGTTTGAATCCGAGGCCTCGGTAAGCCAATTCCCAATTGATGGCAAATTCTGAGTTGATTTAGCAATGTTTGTATCTTGCCAATGCAGTAGCTAAATTAGAGGTTAAAGAGGGGGGTCAGATAGTATCCGGCCCGACTCCGAATCCAATTTTTTTTTGTGAATGGGTTGGAATTTTGCTACGTGACTCGGATTCTCGGATTCTCGGATTTAGAACTAGAATAATTTTCAAATCTAGATTCGGATTTGGGTTCGCTATATATCTTCGGATTATCCGAATATGAAACTAGTTTCGGTATATCTTCATCACGTTATATCCTCTTTGAATTAATTTATAGTTTTTTTAGAATTCATTTTGTTAAAATATTTTTCAAGTGTTTTTTTAACCACTTTTTGTTAAAATATTCGAGATCACTATAGTTTTCAATCATATAACCGCTTTATGTTCAAATTCAAGTATTTGATTGTGAGAATAATTCGATTGAGGTGATCTCTCCTTAATCCGATCGTCTTATTTGGAGACGCACTTTGAGGATTAATTAAGGAGCTGATCTGTAACCGGACTCGTTTGATTCAGCATAATAATTTTTAGAATAATAGTGATTTTTTAAAATTTAATAAATAATTGAAAAATAGTTGGGATATATGCTCAGATACGAGGATTCTATCTAATTTTATGAAAGAATAGTTGTTCTCGGAGAACGATTTTAAAATTTTTATATTTGAAGCTCTCTTTCACTTCTGGTCGTAGGCTTAAAATATATGGGAGAAAATCACTTCTTGTTTTTTTTTTTTTTTTTTTTTTCTTTTAGAGTTGTAGGGTTCGCATGTGAAAGATTGAGGCAAGTGGTAACTCATGAAATATTTAGTTAAAAATTAGCAAAATGTATTTTCCTTTCTAGTGGGACACACAAATAGAACTAAAAAGCATTCTGGATTTGATTGAATATGAATGAATATCAACAGGGTGTATTTAGTATCAAAAATTATTTTTTGATTTAAAATATTTTGACAAATTATTTTTACGGATTTAAACAAATTAGAATGTTTTCGCTGAAAAACGAAAATTCATAAAATTTATTTTATTCAATTTTCTTACAGTACCAAATATATGACCTGGTATTTATTTTTTCCTTTCAACCAAATAAATGTCGATGATTTTTTTTTTCTTTTTTTATTTATTCTACAAACTAAATGCTATAAAACATAATTTTTTTTTTCTACTAAATTTTCTTTTACGGGAAATTATTTTTCAAGATCTTTCACTCAACTAAACACCCCTTAAGTGGCAAATCAATTTGCCCATAAGTAATTTTAAGAATAAAAATAATTTTTAGTTGAACTAAAGTACAAGTTAGTGGCTTTGGAGCTATAATTATTTTCTTTTTTATTTATTTTATTAAAAATTTTATATTAACATCAAAAAAGGATGAAAATTTATTACAATAATATACATTATTATTGCACATTAAAAGTTAACTTATTATTGGCTAAAAATTAGTTCAATTTTGTATTCGGTAACAATAAATTAAGTTGAATGAGTAAACTAATAAATTGGATAGAAGCTACAGTTCACAAAAAAAATTAACGTTTAAATAAATTAAATCACGTCGAAATTTATGTACAAGTTAATTATCGTCTAGAACAAAATCTGTTTAAGTATTTTCAAAAGTAGTGTTACAAACGATTTTAATATATGATAAATTAAATAAAAAAAATATTTATTATAAAATATAATTTTTTTAAAATTTTATTTTCGGTAAAACAAACCTACGCTGAAAGAGACGTGGTGTTTTTTTTTTTCTTTTTTTTTTTTTTCCTGCAAAGCGGGTAAGGGGGTCAATAGCCCAAAATCAGGGGTTGCCATTTTATTTGGACGGTTGAGATTTTACGTCATTTGATTTTTGTTTTGTTGTGGACTGCGGTGTATATTTATATTCTCTGTAATTTTTCTTTCAAACATGCTCTTAATCTTTTAATTTTGATAACAAAAGTTTTAAAATATTTTAAGAAAACTTTTTCATTGAAGAGGGGCATCTATCGAACTATTTTATATGATTAAAAATAAAAGCTAGGGGTCAGTTTGCAAAATTACTAAAGTCTAGGCGCTACTCTCCACTTTTTCCCCTTCCCACAACCTATAAATGTACGTACCTAGGGCTTTTTCCTTTCCCTCCCCCTCTCTCTCTCTCTCTCTCTCTCTCTCTCTCTCTCTCTCTCTCCCCTCTTCTCCTCCTCTCCGGAGCAACCATGGTGGCCCCTAAGAAGACGGTATCTCTCTCAATCTCTCTCTATCACCTTTTCTCCAATTCCAAAACCCTAGATTCCAATTACCATTGTATTCTCTCTTCTTTTTTTTGCGATTTTTTCGATCGCCAAATTCATTGTTTTTTCCGCAGAGGAAGTCCAACGAGGGTTTGAACAACAAGCTCGCTCTCGTGATGAAGAGCGGCAAGTATACCCTCGGTTACAAAACCGTGTTGAAATCTCTCAGGAGTTCTAAAGGTATAATTTTTTGAATCCAAATCAATTGTTAAGTTGATTATTATACGTTTGAATTTAATCAAATCGTTTGTAACACAGCCGGAGTTGAATGAAAAAAAAAGGAAATTTTTGAAAAGATGAAACGTTATCGGCATTATCTTATTTTCGGTAATCTTGGCGTGATCCTGATAATTATAGTGATAGGTCTCTAAATTATGAAATTTGGACTTTTTGGGGTTGTTTGGATGCGCAAAGATCTTATTCCGCATGTCTTTTTTGTTTAATCAAGAGACATACGTATGACCTTGAAATCATTTTTCTGGGGAATATTTTGGGATTGCTTGGACTTTGCTTTACTTGCCATAGGAAAACATATTGTTTGTTTTCATAAGGATTTGCATGTTTCTTATGATATTTGTAGTCTAATTGGAAAACGGGGAAGCATATTTCTGTGTGTAGTTGAATGCGTTATTGTTAAATGTGGAGCAGAATCAAACCTTTGGGTGCCAATATTTTGAATATTGGCAGATTTTCAATCTATATTTTGAACATTGGCATTTCTTTTCACTGATAATGCACTATAGTTAAATGTGGAACATATTTGTTTTGATGAATTTAGTAATTAGGCGGAAGTTTAGTGGAGCTTGGATTTTGCTAATTTCTGCATAGTTTGTTTATTTGCCTTGCATTGCCATTATAGATGAAGTCCTTTTGCTGGTGCATCCATTGCTCCATTTTCACTATCTTTTTGACTTTCTACAAAACAAACAACAGAGATGGAGATTTTGTCTGAAACCTGGGTTTGGCTGGCACCCCTCACAAAATCAAAAGTAACACGCCCTTATCGAAACTCCCATTACTTGGTATCTTTCAAACAAATTTGTTTCTTGCGTTATTCTGTTGATCTTGCTTTACATGGCTTGCTGGCTGGTTGAATTAATTAATTTAGTGTCTGTATGAATACTTATCCATTGATAACATTTCTGTCTTTAGCAAAGCTTATTATCATTGCGGACAACTGCCCTCCTCTTTGGAGGTCTGAAATCGAGTACTATGCACTGTTGGCGAAGGTCCAAGTCTATCATTTTAGCGGGAGTAAGTTGTTTTTCCTTCTTCAACTCCATTATAACTCTTTCTTATCCTTTCTACTTTATTTTGAGAACTAGTACGGAAATCATCTACATTCTAGAATTTCTTTTTCAGGCTTTAATAGGTTAGCTCGGCGTTCCGATTTACTTGCTTTCTGATCAACTGCCCTTGTTTGTTCCTTGTTAGATAATGTTGAGTTGGGGACGGCCTGTGGCAAATATTTCAGGGTGTCTTGTCTCAGTATTATTGATCCTGGTAATCTCTCTGTCTCTGTCTCTCTCATTTGCAGTCTATTCATCTGTCGTAAATCAAATGATTCCTTCCTTTTTGAACAGGTGATTCGGAAATCCTCGGGATTGTTTCCTGAGAGCATTAAGGGATAATCTTCTCCTTGTCCATCTTTATCATCCAACTTAGGTAGATTCACAGTGATTTTTTTTCGTTTCTTTTTTCCTCTGTTAGCAATGCAAGTTTTGACTAGGTTTTGTTAGAAGCTAGTTTTTAAAGTGATTTAGTTCTCTGAAGGAAAGATTTTGTGTTGTGACATTTTTTTAGTTTAGTTTTAAAGTTATACGAGATACTTCGTTATTCCTTCATGCATTTATTAATATGAAGAGAGTCTTGCACTTCAATCTACTTCCACTATGTAGGAATTAGGATTATTTGCTAAATTTGGTTTGGCAAAAGTGTTAGTATCAAAAGAATGTGCTCATGTTTGAGACTACTAATTGTATCGACAATGACAATGGGTTGTTTTCAGTTCATTTCTCTTCTGAAAGGAAAAATAACTAAAATCCTAAATTGGGCTTAGTATAATTTTTTTTTTTTTTTTTTTAAATAAATTTCTTGACAGCTTATCCATCTTTTCAGTGTGATTTCTGTAGACTTTGTTTTGTTTTGTTTTGTGTTTTTAATTCTTGACAGCTTACTGTACAATTTCTACTTGTTTTCACTAAGAAGCTGCATTATTTGAACCTGTGGATGTTGTTGGACTGTGCCTATTTGGCCTAGTTGTGGAAAGGCGAGTTAGCCCTTTTTCATTAGGGAAAACAATAACTCTCTTTCTTTCTCTCTTTGCACGTTGTTGAGTTAGTCGAGCGGCAATTTAGCTGGTCGGGTTGTTGTGTCTGCGGCATATATAGCTGTGGTGACGTTTGTAAGGGAGGAGAAAGGAGAGCGAGCAACTGTAGCTCGACATTATCAAACTGTGCGTCAAAATGTTTTAGTCGGGCCTCTTGTTGCAGTTTCTGCGGCTATCGCAGTTCATCATACAACTGCGTCCGGCCAAAATATAGACTCGAGTTGGGTTGCGGTTATTGCAATGCAGCTTCAGTTAAGTGTTCAAGAAAAGCTGGACCGAGTTACCTTGCAATTTTACAGGGTTCTGTGGTGTCTAGGAAAGGTCAAATGCACACAGGTTTAGCCAACTTATCCCTGTATGTAGACATGTTTGCTCCACAATTTAATCTGCAATGCACATTTTGCAGCGAACCACCCCATTCAACTGGCCAAAAACCATACACTAGTGAAGATCTTAACTATATCTTATTACGCGTCATGAACGGGGCGTTGGTTTTGATGTAATTGGTGATGGGGATGATGAAATAGACACTCAGCGTAAGTCGCAAGTTTTGTTGTTTGGTTTTGGTGAAAGCAGGGTGAAATAGTTGAACAGGAGTTGGTCGTACTCATACCGTCTCAGTTCCTTGTTAACGGCATTGTCCCCGTCTGGTCCAAATTCACTTAACTAGAAATCACGAATTTACTAATATAAGTTTTATTACTAATATAGATTTAGAAGGTGCCTACCAATATCTTCTTGCTTTCTTTCCTTGTGCTCTTCATTGATTCTAGAGGAGGATATCAATGTGCTTATTGACATTTAAGCAGAACAAGGACCATAATTGTGCATGTATAAGTAGTTAACGGCACATCGCCATCTTTAAAAGACGGATGAATCATGCATCTTTTAGCATAAAAATCCAAATTTCATTACCATATGTAAACACGACGATTTTACCTCTAGCATTACAATCTAACCTTCCATGGCGTGCGAAGAACAGTTCGACAGATATTAGAGCTACAAGTGAAAACCCCTAAGACCTATTATGATTTACTGCCACTACAAAAATATAGAGGTCTCTCTGTCTACTTCTTATCTTAACATGTCTTCTACTTATTTTGAGTTGGATTTGATTTACTTGGAGGCAACTTCCTCAAGCTCGCGCCGACTCCCTTCTCGGGCATCTTAGCTGCTGCGCGGATGCCCTCAAAAGTCGCAGAATCCGAAGCTAAATGCCGAAGTAGTCTTCTTGGTTGAGAGATATCTTGAAAAGCATCTCTTGCAGGAGTCGAAGTTGCAGCGTAGCATAGGAGGAAATGAAGCAACAGCAAAGCAGAAAAAATAACTGAAGCTTTGAAAATGGTCTTCATGGTTACCGAGAAAGGTGGTAGGATTAAGAGAGATAGTTCAAAATTTATTGATTTTAAGGGCATTACCTTAGTAATTAAAAAGGAACTTAAGTACTAAAGTACTGCAACCAGGTAAATATACAAACCAAAAAGGATTGTTTAGCTTCCTATTATGTGTCCCATATGATGACACACACTTGGATTTTTTATTCTTAGTTGTAAATTATTGCTTTGATGACTCATGAATCAGATCTGAGATCATAGAAAATTACAAGAGCTTTCATCTGTAGTGCATGTGATTTTGTTTCATTGCAGTTTACTATGATGTGAAACTTTTTCTCACTTGCTCAGAGACCATACATGTTACTGTGTTATTTGGAAATTAAGAAATACCAATGTTGCATCTTTACACCTGTTTTTGAACAGGTTTATCTTTCTGATGCAAAATCATGCGATCACGCCGTTGTTGGGCGCTGATTTTTTTGCTTATTGTAATTCCCGTTTGCTTCTCTCTTATTATGTAGGGTTAATTATATTAGTGTTTCTGTAAAGACATCAAATTGCAAGCGTACCACTACAAAGTTTAAGTAATCAAATTTGTCTCTCTGAAATTTCTAATATGTTCGTATTTGTTCCTCTAGTTTGCAAGGCCAACTGTCCATTATTGACAACTCTTCTCCATCTCTTCTCTTGCTCCGTTTTTTTTTGCACCCCCCTCCCATGGTCGACTAAACATTGCTAGTAAAGACTAGCACAGAGACAAACTCAATCACTTAAACTTTGGATATATTTGTAATTGGATATCTTTGTAGGAATATGGGCAATGCTACATGCACACCCCGAATGGGATGTACATCATACACCCCAATTTCTTATCACATCTCCACCTATTGAATGGGTGAGGGTGAGGGTGAGGGTGTAGGATATACATCCCACAAGGAGTGTACATTTAGTATTTTTTAAGTAATATGATTCTGCTTTACCCTTGGTCAACCAAACATTGCTAACATATATATATATATATATATATATATATATATATATATATATATATATATATATATATATATATATATATATAATAAGTGTTTTATAAGTGATTCTGCAGTAATAAGTGTTTTATAATTATAATTTAAATACTTATTCAAGGTGAATTTAGAGCCGGGCTGCTGGGCATATTCGGAAGGGAATAATTTTTTCACGGTCTTTCCCCTAATCCATTTCTAAGTTAAAAAATTATCCCGATTACTATCCTCAATTTGATTATTGATTTTATTTTTACCATCTCATTCAGAGTGAACGAATCAGTACGTGAACTACACCAACTAAATTCCATTTACATTCCCTAGTCATATGCTTGTTTGTCAAATATTTGAATCCCAGTGCTCATAGTTTGAATAGAAGTGTACATGCAAGTTGAAAAAAAATTTAACATCAAAAAATTTGATATGACTGGCGAGAAGAGAAATTGATTCGGGTGGAATAGAGACACCTGAAAAGCAATATGATTAGGTAATTAAATGGCAAATAAATAATAAAAATCTGAGCTGTCTTCATTCTTCTCTACTATACTATAATCATGTGATTTGATCTTAATTTGACTATTCCATGTCATTCTACTCTACTATACTTTATTACAGTCATGTGAGTCACGTGACCACCAACCTGACATCAAGTACTTATTTTATCAGTAATTTAACCCAGTTCTTTATTAGCCCAAGAAACCCTAGATTTGGTCTTGCTGGCCTAGTTTGTCTTTTACCTAATTTTCTATGATAGAATCAAAGTACTACTCTGTCCTTGAGTCCAAATCCAAATTCAGAAATGTTTTTAATCTGGGTGCAATGGACTTAAACTGGAAGGTTAGAGGTACTAATTCAACTATTTTGTTGCAAGTGTATCATATGCACATTCAAATGGACCGCTCTCAGCTTTTACATCATACATAAAATCACTCTCTTCTCAACTTATTCTTCCGCACCAGAAATAGCAATCCACATCCAGTAATGTGTTGAGAAAAAGTGTAGAAAGTATATATATATATATATATATAAAGTAGAAAGATGAAAAAAATTTCAAAACGTGTAACAAAGCCACTCTCCTTAAGGTTTAATCCGTTCAGACCGTTTGATCAATCTGGTATGCACTAGGTCAACGAATAATCTCTTAGACCCTGTGCTTGGTTGGAGGATAAAGAAGAAATAATTCCCTTTATTTTCCAATTCTTGTCAAACAATAGAAAAAAAAATCTAGGAATAAAGGTGTAAAATATTTCATGCTTAACGGGTTATCCCAGGATAACCCGTTAAGCTCTATTCCACCCCTTCTGAAATAAGATTTATATCTAGGGGTAATGAATGAATTATTATTATTATTATTATTATTATTATTATTATTATTATTATTATTTTTTTTTTTTTTTTTTTTTTTTTTAGTTTACCTTCCAATCTGAGACTATATTTACTAAAATATACTATTTACTAATTATGTTTACTAATTTTGTTTACTAAAATATACTATAAAATATAAAAAATTATTTTATATTTTGTTTACTAATTATATTTACTAATTTTGTTTACTAATTATTATTTACTAAAATATACTATAAAATATAAAAAATTATTTTGTTTAGGTAAGATATAATTTATTATTTACAATTAAATTGCCATTTTAATTAATTTATAATAATTAAAATTAATTTTTATATATATATATATATAAGGTAAGGGCAAAGTTGACATTTTGATAAAAAATCTATCATCTTTTTCCACTATTCTCTATTATCCCATAATTTAACCAAATACAAATTTTTTTATTTCGGAGAATACCAACTTTTGAACTAAACGCAATTTAATTTTTATATTTGATTATTCCGGAATAGCAAGCTATCCCAAATATAAAAAAAATTATACCTCTTAAATTTATACCCGAACCAAATGGGGCCTTAGGATATAATGAAGCATAAACTCCAATTGCGTTTGCACACACGAAGTTGGGCTTTTGAGCACTCACTCGATTAAGTTGTCAAAGAGAAACAGAATAAGAAACAACAAAAAATTATTATGAATGGAGACTTTAACTCTTTTCTAACGGTTGTACTTCAGTAGTCAACGCTAAGGATTTATATAGACTACGAACGGGTGCTTCATGAAGTGAGACTCTATGAACGAGTGTTTAAGTGACTTTTCAAATTGTGACTTTTTATTTCTAATCCTTTCACTAAAGATCATATCCTTTCACATTCAATTACTAAAAGTCGCACCCTTTGATTCTTAGAGTCATATCTCATCATTAAGAGTCAAACCCTTTGATCACATCTCTTTACTAAGAGACGTATTCATTCACTACGTGTTGCTTCCGTTCACTAAAGGGTTGCATCCATTCATTAAAAAGCCAAAAGACAAACTAACTATTTTGTTTTAAAAATTTTCTTACAATTTTCTACCAATTTTTAAAATACATTAAAATACAAAATCAAAATAAAGCAAAATATATACATGAAGAATAAAAGTAAAATAAAAATCTTGACAACTTTACAAAATTCTATGCATAGGTGTAGGTGTATTAAAACTTGAACCTACACTTAGTGAAGACATATTAAAGTTAGCCATAATTGAATGGTAGACAAGTGTTTGAACCAACAATTATTTTTGAATAACCGGATATATCTCACACATAGATATTATAATCAATTGAGTGCCTCTATTTTATTGCCGACACATTTATGGCCTTGTGTCTGCATCCTATTTTCATGAATATTGTCAGAGTCAAGCCCTTAATTCCTAAAAGCGGCCGCACTTCACATTCATATAGGTAGACTCTATCGAAAGTGCCCCGTATTTAACATTTCAGTAAAATACTACTATCGGTCTATTAAGAGTTTCATTTGCTCAACCTTCCTTTTCAATACGGATACCAAGCACTTTACATGGGATGAAAATTTTATATTATAGTGCTTGCAATCACTCCATATGATATACTTTGGCTCATTGAAATTAAGACTCGATGATGTTTCAAGTGTTAAGTTAAGTTTCTATCATTGGTGATTTTGTAATGTGGGCTTGAGACCCATCCCCATTGATGTCATGAATATTAATGCTCTTGGAAGTCTCTTAGTCAACGGGTCGACCATATTTTGGCTTGACCTTACAAAATCGATGGTAATTATGCCATTTGATATTAATTGTTTTACATAGCTATGTCTTAATCCAATATGTCTTGACTTCCCATTGTATGTTTGATTATATGTCCTTGAAAGCGTAACTTCACTATCACAATGTAGTGATACCGACGACATTGGTTTTGGCCAAAGTAAAATTTCCTATAATAAATTCCTTTGCTATTCTGCCTCCTTACTAGCATATGCTAGTGCTATAAATTCTGCTGCCATGGTAGAGTTCACTATACATGTCTGTTTCTTAGATCTCCAAGAAATCGCACCTCCACCTAATAAAAATATCCACCCACTTGTGGATGCATGATTCTCTCGATATGTTATCCAATTGTCGTCTGTATAACCTTCTAATACTGTTGGATATCCACTATTGAAAGTTTCATAGCCCATTGTCTTTTTCAAGTATTTTAAAATTTTATGGATAGCATGTCAATGTACATTACTCGGATTGCTGGTAAATCTACTTAATTTACCAACAGCAAAAGCAATATCAAGCCTAATACAAGACATGGCATACATCAAGCTTCTAATAATTTTAGAATATTCTAACTGATTAATTGATCTACCAATATTGCGAATTAGTTTTAAATTAGGATAAAAATGAGTGAATACTGGAGTACAATCAAAATAGCCAAATTTTCTAAGAATTTTTACGATATAATGAGACTGAGTTAAAAACAAACCATTATTTTCACAAATAATTTAATTCTCAAAATAACATCAGCCTCACCCATATCTTTCATTTCAAAATTGCAAGATAAAAAATTCTTAGTATTTTCTCCTTGTTGAAGATCAGTACCAAAAATTAACATATCATCAACATATAGACAATAATAACACCTTTACTATTTGAAAACTTACTATAAACACATTTATCAGATTGATTAATTTTGTAACTATTGGAAAGAACAATCTGATCAAACTTTTGATGCCATTGTTTAGATGCTTGTTTAAGCTCATACAATGACTCAATAAGTTTATACATTTTGTGGTCTTGTCTGAGGACAACAAAGCCATCAGGTTGTTCCATATAAATTTCTTCATCTAATTCTCCATTCAAGAATGTGGTTTTGACATTCATTTGATGAATAATAAGATTATACATAAAAACAAGTGCAATCAAAATTCTAATAGTCGCTAATCTGTCAACTGGTGCATAAGTATTAAAATAGTCAATACTTTCTTTTTGTGTAAACACTTTGGCAACAAGTCTTGCCTTAAATTTATTTATGGTGCCATTCAGTTTCATTTTCTTTTTGAAAATCCATTGCCATTCAATTTCAATTTCTTTTTGAAAATCCATTTACACCCAATGGGTTTGCATCCAGGAGGAATGTAACAACCCGACCTACTGGCAATAATAACTCGTTGGACCTAAACCACAGCCTAAAATACTTAAGCCCAGTTATTATTATTAGTGTCTATGTCTCTTATATACCCAATCACAACTCCAATTCCATCCGATGTGGGATTATTGGGGTGTCACAGACTCCCCCCATTTAGGCCTGACGTCCTTGTCAGCCCAAACACTCACACTGCCCAAGATCACTAGGCGATGTGAGACTTGTCTCGTAGCCCTGTCACCCAGGCTCAGCCGAGACTTGTTTCACACTTCCGGCTGGTGACTTGCTCTGTTACCAAATGTAACGACCTGGCCCACTAACAATAATAACTCGTTGGACCCAAACCACAGCCCAAAATGCTTAAGCCCAGTTATTATTACTGGTGTCCATGTCTCTTATATACCCAATCACAACTCCAATCCCATCCGATGTGGGATTATTAGAGTGTCATGAGGAAGATCAACTATTTTTCATATTTGGTTGGCCATGATTGAGTTCATTTCATCATTTATTGCTTCTTTCCAAAAAGCGACATCAGGAGATTTCTTTGCTTCCTCAAATATTGTGGGATCTGAGTCAATGTTTAAACAAATTTGAAACTTTCTTTAATCATTTCTTTATTATCCTTAAACAGAAAAGTATAAAAATTTGGTCAAAATATTTTAGCATATCTAACTCTTTTACTTCTTCTAAGTTCTGGGGTTTCAATTTCAAAATCATTTTTCTCATTAGAGGATTGCTTGCTCACAATAAGTTCTTTGGGACTAAGAATTGAAACAAATCTATTTTCATCAAATATGGCATCTCTATATTCAAAAGCCGTGTTGACTTCAATGAAATTATTAGGTTCAATTACATAAAAAATTTGTATGATTTACTATGTTGTGCATACCCAATAAATATGCACTCAATACCTCTTTCGCCCAGTTTCTTTCTTTTAGATTCCGGAACCCTCACAATAGCTTTACAATTCTAATTTTTAAATAATTTAAATTAGGCTTTCTTATCTTGAAAAATTCATAAGAAATTTTATTACACCTTTTTGTTGGAAATTTATTTAGTAACTGACAAGCTGTTAATAAAGCTTTAACCCAAAATCCATAACTCAATCCAGAATTAGAAAGCATAGCATTGACCATTTCCATTAATGTTCTATATTTTCTTTGTACAACTCCATTTTGTTGTAGAGTATAAGGTGCAGAGGTCTCATGCAAAATACCAATGGACTCAAAGAAGGAAGGATCATAGTATTCTCCTCCTCTGTCTGATCTTAGGCATTTAACCATTTTTTCATATTTCACCTCAACTTCAGATATGAAGTTTCTCAATTTATCTAGCACTTTATTTTTCAAATATAAAAATATAAACATAATAATATCTAGAAAAATCATCAATGAATATTACAAAATATTTCTTTCCACCAATTGTAGAAGAACTATGTAAGTTACAAATATCACTATGCACCAATTCAAATAGAGTAGAACATTTATCAATCTTAGGAAACGATTTTCAAGTAATTTTAGTAAGCATGCAAGTTTTACATTTTTCCAATTTACTATCAAACTTAGGGACTAATTTTAACTTAGCCATATCATGTAATCTTCTATAATTAGCATGTGCTAAGCGATTATGCCATAAAGAAGAATCAACTATATAGGCAGAAATATTTATTTTATTAATAATATAGAGTTTGAGCATGCTCTTGTACAAATATCCTTTTCCCACAAAATTTTTACCCTTTGACAAAAAAAAATTGTCGACCTCAAATACAAGTTTAAATCCAAATTTATTAAGAATACATCATAAAACAAGATTCTTCCTAACCTCGGGTACATTATACACATCAGTGAGAGTGAGAGTTTTTTCTGATGTGAACTCAAATTCCACCTTGCCCTTTCCTTTGATTTGTGTTGTTGAAGAATTGCCCATGTAGAGTACATTTTCATACCCCAATGCATCATAGGTTTTGAATAAACTTCTATCCTTGCACACGTCTTGTGGAACCCGAATCAATCCACCAAGCTCCGTCATCTTCGAGAACGTTAGTCTCAGATATTATAGCCACAAAATTCTTTTTGAAATTTGATGCATTTTCTCTTTTGAGAAACCGACATTCCTTTTTGTAATGACTAGATTTACCACGATGAAAGCATACACCTTTCTTTTTCTTATTTGTCGTGTTGTGGTTGAACGGATGCTTGGCTCTCTTTCGATTTTGCTTTGTGGGTTGACGGGTATTGTTATGCTCAACCTCCATCACATGAACTTTGGCATTTTGAGCATCTTGCTCCTTTCTGGCATCTTGCATACGATATTCTTCTTGTATACAAAAATGGTCAGCCAAATCTTTAAGAGTAATTTTTTCTTTTCTATGCTTACGACTTTTCTTAAAGTCTTTCCATGATGGAGAAAGTTTATCGATAATTGAAGCCACAAAAATACATTCATATATATTTATATAATGTTAAGTAAATTGATTGAGAATATGCTGAATTTCATGCAACTAATCAAGAACATATCTACTATCAACCATTTTATAGTTATTAAGTTTGCCAGCAGGAAACTTCTTACTTATGGCATCCTCGGATTTGTATTTTTTTTCAATATCTTCCTATATTCTTTAGTTGCTTTCACATTTTGGTAGACGTCGAAAAGTGTATCTGGCATACCATTTAGTATGTTGTTTCGACATATATTGTCGTCTTCATCCCATTTTTGTCTTGGGCGAGTTGTGCAATAGATTCATCATCATTTTCTTCTGGTCTCGGAGTAGTGAGGATGTAAGCAACTTTGAGAGTCGACAAAAGAAAAAATAATTTCTTCTGCCAACACTTAAAGTCTTGCAATTTCCCGTAGAGTAGTAGTTGACATCTTCGGAGTTAAGTCTTAAGATTGCTGAGACAAAAGTATAGAAAGTGTATATGAAGTAGAAACATGAAAAAGGTTTCAAGGCGCATAGCAAAGCCACTCTCCTTAAGGCTTAATCCGTCCCCACCGTTTGATCAATCTGATATGCACTAGGTCAACGAATAGCCTCTCTGGATACAATGAAGCATAAACCCCAATTGCGTTTGCACACACGAAGTTGGGCCTTTGACCACTCACTCGATTAAGTCATCAAAGAGAAATAGAATAAAAAACAACAAATAAATTATTATGAATAGAGACTTGAACTATTTTCAAACTGTTGTACTTCAGTAGTCAACGCTAAGGGTTTATATAGACTACGAACGGTATGAACGGATGTTTAAGTGACTTTTCAAATTGTGACTTTTCATTTCTAATTCTTTTACTAAAGATCACATTCTTTCACTAAGGATTACATTCTTTCACATTCAATTACTAAAAGTCATACCCTTTGATTCTTAGAGTCACATATCTTCATTAAGAGTTAAACCCTCTGATCACATCTCTTTACTAAGGGATGTTTCCATTCATTAAGAGTTGCTTCCATTCACTAAAAAATTACATCCATTCATTAAAAATCCAAAAGACAAATTAATTATTTTGTTTTAAAAGTTTCCTTACAAAATGATCAGCACCAGGCATACCAACCATGTCCGCGGATTCGTCGATACCGCAGTTTCGAATCGTTATCATGGTTTTCAACATGTTAACGACAATTGATTAACACGCATTTCCGCACCAAATCCAAAGAATTGAGGCCCTTCAGATCTGCAGGCATGATGAGAGTACATTTGTAGCTCTAGCAAACCACATTTGTTAATTGGATCTTTCTATAGAATTTGCCACTTATAAATTAAATACATGTATGAAGCCAAATAGTTATTGTTGATAAGGGATGATGCTTGAACCACTTGGAGTTTCTAATTTTAATTTTGGTTCAGCTCGGCTTTGGCCTCCTGTGGTTCTTTTTGGGTTGAGCCGATTTCAATTCACGTTGAATCATTTATAGTTTGGTTCACTATTTATCTCGATCATATTCATTCCGAATTATGTCCATAGGGTTTAGTTGGTAATCCCGTTTAAATCGAATTGATTTGAACCGAGCGTATCACGAAGATGGCGGTTTGATCAAGTCGAGCTGTGCCTATCACGATGATGGCGATTGACTCGACCAGTGCCTATCACGAAGATGGCGGTTTGATCAAGTCGAGCCGTGCCTATCACGAAGATGGCGATTGGTTCGATCGGTGCCTATCACGAAGATGACGATTTGATCGAGTCGAGCCGTGCCTATCACGAAGATGGCGATTGGCTCGATCAGTGCCTATCACGAAAATGACGGTTTGATCGAGTTGATTTATTTTTATAATTTTTTTTATTTTTATTTTATTATTATTGTTTTTTTTGCAGGTTTGATCGTGTCGGGCCTATCACGAAGATGGCCGCTCGATCGCACCAAAAAGAACGGTTTGATTGGAATCGCCCAGTTTCGACCGTGTCAAGCCTATCACGAAGATAGCCGCTCAGTACAATAATAATAATAATAATAATAATAATCTAAAGTCGGATTTGATCGTGTCGAGCCTATCGCGAAGATGGCCGCTTGATCGCACCAAAAAGGACGATATGGTTTGGAATAGGGATTTGTGTGTCAAGACTATCACGAAGATGACCGCACAATCAAATCGGTAGGAGAACCGTCGTCATGTCGTTCGGCGCGCATTTTGAGGAGACGGGTGTTTAGTGAATATACACGCACGACATAGTAACGATCCAATGCCGGATTTGATCGGTCGAGCCTATCACGAAGATGGCCGCACAATCAAATCGACAAAAAAAAATCGCCACTATGTCGTTTGTGCGAATACACCGACCCGCCCGCCGTCATCTTAATGGTAGGGTAATCTTGTGGCCACCATTGTTGCCATCGTCGAAAAAGGAATAAGAGGCCTGTGACCTCCTCGCACATCGTTGTCGTCGTCGCCATCACAGTCGTCGTCATCGTTGCGGCCGATGTCGCCGTTACCATCGTGCATTCTGCTTTTTGTTTTATTTCTTTTCTTTTTTTTTTTAACTCCCTCCCTCATTTTTGTTTTTTTTTTTTTTTTTCGAATACAATGACCCAATTTATAGTGATTTTAGGACCTCTTCGTTTTGGAAAATAATTCAAAAGATTTCAAAATATAAGGTAATGATATATTTTCTTTTCTTTTCCTTTTTCGACGATTGGTCATCTAAGGTAATACCAATCAAATCACCATTTGCTCCATTTTCATATATTTTTTTTATTCCCTTCCTTTTTTATTTCTTTCCTTTTTTATTTCTTTCCTTTTTTGACTATGGGTCATCTAGGGCAAGTATCAATCCATTACCATTTAATTAATTTTTTTCATCCATTTCCATACTTCTTTTCTTTCATTTTTCTTTTTCAATTTTGAATTCTATTTTTTTTTATCTCAACAAAGTGCCCCCCACCTTTTTTTTGCGAGCACTATGCGAGTGGAAAAAAGGTGTAGTCTCAAGAATTCATATGACTAGATGATTTCAGGATCATTTCTGCTCAACTGATATCCTATAAAAAAGGTCATTCATTGATATATGAGCCAATATTTCTCATATCGTGATATCAAAACTTTCTTTTTGGGACATCAAAATATAATGAGACGTTCTTGTTCTCATATATGAGAAATTCACATTGAAAAACTGCAACCTTGATGAGTACAATATCAATGTCGTCCTATTGCTTGCCGTATATGAGTAACTCATTGACGATGCCATATTCCTTCCACGATGATGAGCATCATACTTGTTCTTTAATCGGGCATAATGAGTGTAAAGTCATATTTATAATATTGTGACTTTGTTAGTTCATTATGGGGTCAATTCAGATGCACATGACTTGCCCGTAGATCGTCGCCATGACACGCTTGTGGGGTGGATATCAAAGTCACACTTTATAAGGTCCCAACACTTTAATAGGATCTTTCTTCCATAATTGATCACGTTGAAAGGCCAACATGCATATATACCTTTCGTAAAAAAAACTACTTCATAGGCTTATTTTTTGCTCGAGATTGATTCTTTTGGTAGATGAGGAGTTGAACCTGTATCTTCATATACTGTTAGGCATGTCTCTCCAAGGTCTTCTTAGAATGATATATTTATAGGGCGCCAAAATGGGATGGGAGGGAAAGGGGCAACTTCACATGCGATTCAACAGAGGCCTTTAAAGACTTCCCTCGTATGACATATTTGTAGGGCCTCGAAACTAGACGGAATGGAGATGAGCATCTTTATGTGCATCTAGCCAGTGCCCTCCAAAACTTTTCAGTATATATATATGTCCCTAGTGGAGTTGCCATCACATGCAGTTAAGCAGAGCTCTCTAAGACGACATATTGATTTTTTTCCTTTGGCATCCTTTCATGAACAATTTTTATTTTGCCCCCGGGAACAACCTGATGTGTTATGGTTGTCGTGCATAACTCACCCAAGAATGAATCAGCGTTTCGTCATTGGCGAAATTTTTATTATAGCAACTAGCGCCCGCGAGGGTTTTCACCAGAAGCATTCCCCTAATTTTTTCCTGCGAGCCTAAAATAGGTTTTCTCACAACGGGGATCCTTTTTTTTGCCCCTTTTTTCTTTTCTTGTCTTTTTTTTTTCTTTTTTTTTTTCTTTTTTTTTTTGCTCTTTTTTTATTTCAAGGGATTAACTTCAACCCATATGAGAGTAAATGTATGTCCTCGGAGAGAGAATTGATGCTTCCAAGATAAATGAGGGTTGATTGCCCCCATTCTATTTGTTCCACACATGATAAATAGCTAAGAAGCAATCATGGGATGCAAAAGATAAAGGACCATAATTGCTTATGGAAGTCGTTCTGCCCCCTGACGGCTTGAGTGACAAGTTGGTAATATTCTTCGTACTGGTACCGAATAGGGAAGAGAATGAGCTAATGACCCCGGAATGATGGAGAATTGATTGCCCTTGAAGAATAGTCGAAAAGTGACCTTCGAATGGGGAAGACCAGAATTGTCAACATGAATTGTCCTGTCCCCTAACAGCTTGAGCAATAGGTCAAGCCATGATAGACGCTCGAATGTCCTTTGTGGTGGTGCCAAATTAGAGAAGAACCAGCATTCTCCGTCTCGATCTACACCAAGGCAGAGGATGTGGTGTTGTTGGATGCCATTGCTCCTCTTGGATAAAGCAAGAGCTATCAGCCGAACATTTATATATAGGTCTCTTATCAGCAATATTAGATTTGGTCTCAAAGATGGAGGGTGAAGTCATGTTCCACTGGGCGTGCCATTTTGTCTGCCGCCACAAATGAACCGACCCAGGATGGGCAGTCATTCATGATACAGATCGAGTTTGTTTAAAAAATTTTTATTTGAAATCAGGTTTGCAGGCTCATGGCTTCCAGCAGACTCAAGAATCTGCTGTTAATTACCCCACACTTGCAGTGTTAAGGGACCCTCGATTAAGAGGCCAAAATGAATGCTGATGATAAAAGAGACCGTAATATAAAGATGAATTTTTATTGATATGACTTTCAAGTATATGGTTTAAGCAGGGGCATACCCCCACTGTATATGAGTGAAATGCTCAATTTATAAACTTGGTGGCCCTTCAAAAGTGGGTGGCGGTCGAATGGGGTTGAGTTCCAGCTTAATTTGACTTTCTCAATTTAATGACTTGACGGCCGTTTGAAGTTGAGATGCTCAGTTTAACGACATGACGGCCTGTTTGAATTTGGGTTTAGTTTAGTGACTTTTCGGTCATTTCACTTTGGGTTTAGTTTAATGACTTTTCGGTCGTTTGAATTTGGGTTTAGTTTAATGACTTTTCGGTCGTTTGAATTTGAGTTTAGTTTAATGACTTTTCGGTCGTTTGAATTTGAGTTTAGTTTAGTGACTTTTCGGTCGTTTGAATTTGGATTTAGTTTAGTGACTTTTCGATCGTTTGAATTTGGGTTTAGTTTAGTGACTTTTCGGTCGTTTAGATTTGGATTTAGTTTAATGACTTTTCGGTCGTTTGGATTTGGGTTTAGTTTAATGACTCTTCAGTCGCTTGTATTTGGATTTAGTTTAATGACTTTTCGGTCGTTTGGATTTGGGTTTAGTTTAATGGCTTTTCGATCGTTTAGATTTAGGTTTAGTTTAATGACTTTTCGGTCGTTTGGATTTGGGTTTAGTTTAATGACTTTTCAGTCACTTGGATTTGGATTTAGTTTAATGACTTTTCGGTCGCTCGAATTTGGGTTGTGAGTCGATTAAGTTGACTTAGCCGATTCATTTGAAGTTAGCTCGGTTTGAACTCTTGATTTGTTTCAGTTCGGGTGGAGCTGGTTTGCTTGATTTGGATCATTCCTGAAGTTCAGTTTGTACCTTTGTTCAGGTTGGGTTCAAATTGAATTGGTTTGAACCTTTTGCATTTGATTGAAGCTGAGCCGGCTTAGGCTTTCACTTGATTTGTCCCTTTTGAATTTGTTTGAGTTGAACCATTATACTTTGGTTTAGAACCCTTTGAGACATGGTTTAGGTTGAACCCTTATGACTTAGTTCGAGACCCTTTGAATTCGATTTGGGTCGGACCCTTATAGTTTGGCTCAACTTGGACCCTTTCATAGTTCAATCTAGTTCGGATCATAATCTTATGGTTTGGTTCGAGATCCGTTTGAGTTTGATTCAGGTTGAGCCACCTTGGGGTTTGGTTCAACTTAGAATCCCTTTGCATTTGGTTTGGATCAAACTCTTGTGATTTGGTTCGAAATCCGTTTGAGTTTGATTCAGGTTGAGCCACCTTGGGGTTCGGTCCAACTTAGAATCCCTTTGCATTTGGTTTGGATCAAACTCTTGTGATTTGGTTTAAAATCCGTTTGAGTTTGATTTGAATCGCCCTCTTTGCGGCTTGGTTCAAAACCCTTTGACTTTGATTTGGGTTCGAGCTGGTGCATGGTCCAGTTCATATGATTCCACTCAGATTTGATTTAGGTTGAACTGGCTTATGATTTGGTTTGGCTTGTCTTGATCCTCTCGCGGTTTAGTCTGGGTTGAACCGGTTTGTAGTTCAAATTGAATCTTGTATGGTTCAGTTTAAGTCGAACCGGCTTGTGGTTTGATTCGGTTCAGCTCGAACCTCTTGTAGTTCGCTTTGGGTTGAACTAGATTGTAGTTCGAGTTGGATCCCTTATACTTTGATTTAAGTCGAACTAGCTTGTGGTTCGGTTTGGGTTGGAACCGACTTCAGTTCAAGTTGAATCCTTCACGACTTGGTTTAAGTAGAATCGTCTTGTCATTCGGTTTGACTCCAACCTCATGTGGTTCGGTTTGGGTTCAATCGGGTTGTAGTTTGGTTCGGCTTGACTCGGACCTCCTGTGGCTCCGTTTGGGTTGAACCGACAAGTTGAATGTTTAAGCCGAACCGGCTTGTGGTTTGGTTTGGTTCGAACCTCATGCAGTTCAGTTTAAGTTGAATCCGCTTAGGTTCAAGGTGTATCTTTCATGGCTCAGTTTAGGTCGAGCTAGCTTGTAATTCGGTTCGACTTGGCTCGGTCCTCCTGTGATTCCATTCAAGCTGAACTGACTTGTAATTTGGTTCGGTTCGGCTTTGGCCTCCTGTGGTTCTGTTTGGGTTAAACCGACAAATTGAATCCTTTATAGTTTGGTTTAAACTAAACCGGCTTGTGGTTCGGTTTGGTTCGAACCTCATGCAGCTCAGTTTAAGTTGAATTCGCTTAGGTTCAAGGTGTATCCTTAATGGCTCGGTTTAGGTCGAGCCGGCTTGTAGTTCGGTTTGGTTTGGCTCGGTTCTTCTGTGATTCCATTCAGGTTGAACCGGCTTGTAATTTGATTCGGCTCGGTTTGAGCTTCATGTGGTTCTGTTTAGAATGAACCGACTTGTAATTTGGTTCGGCTCGGCTTTGGCCTCCTGTGGTTCTTTTTGGGTTGAGCCGATTTCAATTCACATTGAATCATTTATAGTTTGGTTCACTATTTATCTCTATCATATTCATTCTGAATTATGTCCATAGGGTTCAGTTGGTAATCCGGTTTAAATCGAATTGATTCGAACCGAGCGTATCACGAAGATGGCGGTTTGATCAAGTCGAGCCGTGCCTATCACGAAGATGGTGATTGGCTCGACCAGTGCCTATCACGAAGATGGCAGTTTGATCAAGTCGAGCCGTGCCTATCACGAAGATGGCGATTGGCTCGATTGGTGTCTTTCACGAAGATGACGGTTTGATCGAATTGATTTATTTTTATTTTTTTATTATTATTATTTTGCGGGTTTGATCGTGTCGGGCCTATCATGAAGATCGCTGCTGATCGCACCAAAAAGAACGGTTTGGTTGGAATCGCCCTGTTTCGACCGTATCGAGCCTATCACGAAGATGGCCGCTCTGTACAAAAAAAAAAAAAAAAAAAAAAATAATAATAATAATAATAATAATAATAATAATAATAATCTAAAGTCGGGTTTGATCGTATCGAGCCTATTGCGAAGATGGCCGCTCGTTCGCACCAAAAAGGACAATTTGTTTTGGAATAGGGATTTATGTGTCGAGCCTATCACGAAGATGTCCGCACAATCAAATCGGTTAGAGAACCGTCGTCATGTCGTTCGGCGCGCGTCTTGAGAAGACGGGTGTTTAGTGAATATACACGCATGACATAGTAACGATCCAATGCCGGATTTGATCGGTCGAGCCTATCACGAAGATGGTCGCGCAATCAAATCGACAAAAAAAAAAAATCGCCATTATGTCGTTTGTGCGCATACACCGACCTGCCCGTCGTCATCTTGATGGTAGGATAGTTTTGTGGCCACCATTGTTGTCATCTTCAAAAAAGGAATAAGAGGCCATGAGACCTCCTCGCACATCATTATCGTCGTCATCGTCGCCATCACAGCCGCCGTCGTCGTCGCAGTCGCTGTCGCCGTTACCATCGTGCATTCCTTCTTTTGTTTTATTTTTTTTCTTTTTTTTAAAACTCCCTCCCTCCCTTTTTTTTTTTTTTTTTTTCGAATCTAATGACGCAATTTATAGTGATTTTAGGACCTCTTCGTTTTGAAAAATAATTCAAAAAATTTCAAAATATAAGGTAATGATATATTTTATTTTATTTTTCTTTTTTAGTGATTGGTCATCTAAGGTAATACCAATCAAATCATCATTTGCTCTATTTTCATATTTCTTTTCTTTCTTCTTCTTTTTTTTTTTTTTTTTTTTTTTTTTTTTTTTTTTTTTTTTTTATTTCCTTCCTTTTTTATTTCTTTCTTTTCTTGACTATGGGTCATCTAGGGCAAGTATCAATCAATTAATATTTAATTAATTTTTTTCATCCATTTTTATACTTCTTTTCTTTTATTTTTCTTTTTCAATTTTAAATTTTATTGTTTTTTATTTCAACAGGATTGAAAATACAAGAGCTCACTCACCGACTTAAGTATTTTAGCTGCAAATTCTGTTTGGATTGTTGTATTCTTTAAAATGTATATATAGAGGCAATAATCCCACCATCTTTATTCGACTATCCGATCCTTCAAATTTTAATTTTAGTTCTCAATATTTTAATTTATTTAATTTAAGTAATTCGATGGCTTTTCAGATATAAAATTTAAATTACTTTAATAAATATATAAATATATAAATTATATAAAATATATTAATTAAATTCATAAAAATAAATGGTACGCTCAAATTTTAAAGTTAAAAATTACTAACCGACTCAAATTAAACAAATTAGAAGATTATACGGTAAAATTAAAAAAAGTTAAAAATTAGATAGGTTAAAATGAGCGGTAGCTGAATAATAGCAGTTAAAGTTTTATATATTTACCAATAAAAAATTGAATTTATAGTGGCATTGCATTTAAAGACACACCATCAAACAAATAAAAATACAACAAAGGGCAAAAAGAAGTGGTAATAACGTGAGAGATCGACGAGAAAGGAGACTTTTTAATATTTTATATTTATATTGTACTTTAATATTTTTGTTCACCTTTTATATATGGATATATATAAGTATACACTTCTTTCCATGTGACGAGTAAAATAATATCTATCCCAGAATAGAGTGAGGTATAGGATGTACACCCCTAAAAGGGTGTACACCTAGCATTGCTCTTTATATATTAGGACTTCTTGTTTTGACCAAGATAGATTACTAACTTTAAAACCACATAATAGTTTAAACAATAAGAAGATTTTATATTAATAGTAGAAGTGTGTTTGCATCGTGCTTTTCAGTTGATAAATTACAAACCTATTGGCAGATAAATTAAAATATAAATTTATAAGAATATTTTAAGTATAGGTATATTTAAGAGTATAGAGATTCTGGAAAAAAAAAATATTCACAGATCCAAAACTATGATTAATTATTTTGAGAGTAAAAAAAGCAAAATACTTTCTTTTTTTTTTTGGGCCTAATAAACATCCTAATAAATGGAAGAATTGTGAGCAATGCACCATAATTTAAATATTGTTGGATAGAAAATACAATCACTAGACGCAGCAGTTTTAATGCTTGAAAACTTCTCCAGCGGATAAAAACTAACAAACAAATAAATCTGAGAGCAAATGAAGTGCAGATCTGATGCTACAAACAGTGGTGAAAACCTCTCCTAAAGGCATCAGAATAGCTGTAATTAGAAAACAAACTAGTATCCTAATTCAGAGAAATGCTTTCGAATAATGATGCAGATGCAATTATGGTTCGAACCTAACGGCAAATCAATCGACCGACCACTGCCGCTACCAAATGTCAGCTCAAAAGACAAACAAACCTAGGTTAGATAATCGCTTCGCGCCAAACCAAACCCTATCAAAAGCAGAATCTTGCTTGGCTATTCTCTTAGTAGCAGAAAAGCACTGAAAGATGAAAACCACAGCTCAACTCATAGGGCATAACTGAGATACATTCATAAGAAAAGCATCTCTCTAATTCGGAACTCTATTATTCATTAATTTCTACAAATTCCAGAAGAAGAAGTAATTATTAACTTCCTTTTTTATGTACAAATCCGCATGGATAAAAAGAACTAGGATAAAAGAAAATAACTCCCAAATTCCGCCACAATTACTACCGGCAGGGGACAGCAAAATCTGCAGAGATGTGGCATCGTCAGAACCTCTTCACCTAAACAAAATTTACTCTTTTTGTGTCATCAAAAAAATTTAGCTATGACAAGCAGTGGCATATCTCTCTTTTTCAGTCGAGTTGCTGTTGTTGTTGTTGCTGCTGCTGCTGCTGCCGCCGCCGCCGCCGCTTATACACTCTTTCCCCCCCGCCTTTCCTGCCTTTTCCTTGGATTTGAAATCGTCTAGGGTTCGATAGTCCTCCCTCAGTAACCTCTCCAACTCCAGATGCTTCTTTAGAGGTTTGCTACTATCTCGGTAATGATGAAATGCCCTAAAATTGGAAGGTAATACATAGAAAGAATCAGGAAGCGGGAGCATCTCTTTTGCTTGAAAATTTAAGTTTTGAATTACATGTTTAGTCCATGAAATTTTGGCCCAGTACTTGGTCTCTACACTTCTAAACCTTATAATTAAGAATATACAGTTTAACAAATAGAACAACCAAGACATCCCAATTCTGAGGAGTCAACAATGAAGTCCTTCTGGTATTCCTCTTCTCTAAAATCAAAATGAAAATGACACCTAACCAATGTGTCTCAGATGAAAAACATTCTACAATCAAGAATTCCAGCTGTCAAAACGTCCTTCACATGAGAAGTATAAGTTTTTCTAGACGAGATTTCGAAATAATTGAATCTCTAACCATTGTTGGATATTCATGTGGATGGTTAGGTGTCATCTTCGTTTGGTTTCACCAAGAAGTTGCAAGTAGAATTTACTAACAGACCCTCAATTCCAAGATTTAAAAATTTTATTGGGACTAAATTGGTATCTGACCCAAACTTCAGGGTCTAAAAATTTAATAATCCCTATAATTTGAGTACCGAATAAGGGAGTTACCAGTATTTTTCGAGGCCATAGAGATTGCCCTTCTGGTAGAACTCAAGCGTAAGCTGCTCGAAGTCTTCATATATATCTTCTTTAAAGTTTTTCTCCAAACCATAGCTTGAATATAGAAGGAAAAATTAAGTAAGTTACTACGCGAAAACAAGGCAATAAACAAGTATTTGTCAAGGAATTTGGTAACAACACCTGTAAAATCTGAAGAGACACTCAAGCCCATAATTGTATTTGGCGGCTGCATCTTCCAGAGCCAGCTTGCGAAACTCATTGTACATGGATTTATTAAACATATCTCTGAGAAAGTATGACCAAAACCAATATAGTGTGTTCATTTCCTGCACGTCAATAACAAGCATCAGATGAAGTGGCTCCATAAAAAATCAACGTAAGGCCAAATAACTATTCTTGGAATCGAATAAATGCAGTGACAAACTAACAATTCTTCAAGTGATATTTACATAAGTACCCCTGAAAAGCCAATTACTTACACACCCCCAGTATAATCTTAATTTTCATGCCTGCCCTACAAAAAGTTGATTTTCTTACACATTACATTCTTGTACTCGATAACGCTTCCCTGAAAAAGAAAAAAAATTTTACATAGAAAACGAACTTCCCCCAGAATTGGATGACTCACTAAATTAAGGTAAAGGTAATTTTGCAATGGATTGCCTTTTCGACAGGTCATGTATGAAAATTCAGGTTTAATAGTGGTTATACAAAAATAGGTAATTTTGCAGGGATATTTATGTAGGAACATCTTTAAAAGATGATCAAAATATTCTGATCAACCAAAAGGCGGAAGAGAGAGAGAAAAAAGAAACATATGACCAGTGCATACTACGAAAAAATGTGTCAAATAGATTGATGCAAATCAATGCAGATTATGCAGCCTCTTACGATAGAAAGACTAGAATCTGAATAGAAACAGTAAGTTATCAGATTAATTAACTGAACTATTCTATGAAAAGATATCAATGACTTATATCTTACCTGACTACAACCAATTCCTAATTTCTTGCGTTCGTTGAGGCAACGCTTGTGAAACTTCAAATACCTTCATGTACAGAGCATTTAGTAACATTAATCCACAGCATATAGCAAAAAAAGATCGAATTATATAAGATAATTTAATGAACAAAAAAAAAAAAAAAATTTAAAAAACTATATACTTTTGCTGCTTAAATTTATTTTCCTCCAGAAGCTGATGACTTGGATGCTGAAATGGTGGGAAAGATTTTGGCATCGACCCCACAGGCGGGCTGCTCCCGGGCGGAAAACCGAGAGAAGAACCACTCAACTTTAAAGAAATGGGGCTGCAAAAGACCAGTAAATATAAAAGCTACCAAAAGATGATACTAAGGCAAAACAAACTCTGAACGAGCAGCAACAAAATAGGGCCTGTGTGGTATGGTTACAGCTTCTTCAGAAGTGTTGGTTAACTAGAGCCGTTTGAAGAAGCACTAACAGTTTTTACATTAGTATCCACTCAACAGCTCGCGACAGCAGCAGAGCCGTGAATTGAAGCTTCTGCTTTGGGGGCCCTAAAAGCTCGCTTTACCTTTCAGCCAAAACGAAACCTATAGATTTTCTATTAGCTATGAGAAAACCAATCTAACCAGCAATTTTCAGGTGGGGTAGACCCAAAGAAAAAGCCAATAGAGGTGCCTGGGGGACTTTCCGAGACGATTCCTTGACGATTGCGACCATTGGGATAACTTCTAAAATTATTCGGAAACAAGCGCTGTTTCTGTGAGGCATGTGTCTGGCTATTATTCCCTTTATTATGTCGCCTCCGAGAAGTAGCATGCCCAGTGTCCTTGTAGCCATTATTACCAGAAACTGTTGTACTGCCCTTTGAATCCACGGTGTGGCTTCCAAAGTTAGAAGGTTTAGAACCACCATCCCGCACCTCTGCTCTGGAATTATTTTGATTATTGGCCTGCAACTCCTGCCAGTTACATGGAACAAAACATGCAAATGTATAAAAGGGAGAAAGATAAACCACTCTAAAGGTGTATACTACTTATACATAAATATGAGCTGACACCTGCTCGTAAAAATAAAGGCCATCACTTATAGCAGATGCAAGCTCATTCGAAATTGATTTTGACTCCCTTGATCCAGCTTTATCATCTTTGTCTATCCTGATATCCTATTTAGAACCCAGATGAAAAGAAAATGTTTAAATTTATAAACAAAGTCTAAATAACAAATAAGGCATAAAGAGATGAAGAAGAATTAATTGTCATCAAAACTTTTGGTAAATCAAATGAATCAATATTTGTCCTTTCCAGGAAAGCTGCACATGCTCTTTTTCTCTTCTAGCCCACATTTATCAGATTCCAGAGAGCTATAAAACTGCTAAATACAAATCTGTTTGAATTAAATGAACAATAATCTGGTCCGAAAAACTCCATCAAGTTGAGGCATTTTCAGAAATTATCAATCACTTGTCCTCCCGATAACTTAGTTCTTGGATAGTATGGTAAGAGAATAATAGCAAGAATTTTACTTCCTAATTTACAGATGAAGCTAGTCAACTTTCGTCCAAGAATGTATCAACCAAATGTAAAGAAAATATTTCATGTGCTACAACTTTTAGCAACGTGGATTAATTTGGCATCAGCTAAAACTGTTATATATATTTAGCATGATTAACCAACCAAGGGACCTAGTGCAAATTTTATGATCGTTCTGCCCAACTAAAATTAAACTTGCAAAGGAATACTAAGTAATAACTTCTGTCAATGGTTCCTTTTCTTATTACTATGTACTAGATGCATACTGCTTATAATGGTCCAGAACTATCGATGACATTCAACAGACTGAGAAATTTTAGAAAGAAGATGAAACACAAAAAGGAAATTCAATTTTTCTGCATTTCTCCTTTACTTCACTCAGTTAAAACTCCATTTCTTTGCTCACTAGTCTCTGCATATCAAGTATAATTCGAAATCTGTACTACCAGGTGTTCGTGATGAAAGAAAAGGCTAAGATCCAAAACAGATAACCAATTAAAGTCCACATGAAAGAAACTTTCTCCACATAGACTAGAAGCACAGTGGCAAATTGAAAGTTTCATCTTCTATACTTCAAAATAGTTGGAATTTTCTGTAGTAACTATTTCACACCCCTTTCCATACAAGAAAGCTTTTAACATCTAGTCATCTAGTCCTAAAAGAAATGAATAACTCAAAATTCAGTTGACACAAAATTGAAGAATGCTTCCATGTATGCTAAACAAAATAAACGTCAAAGTAAAAAAAAAAAAAAGAAATTAAGATTCCAAAAGCCCTAAACATTTTTGACAGGCAACAACTGCAACAGTCTATAAAGAATACATGCTAACAACACAAAAATAAATGACGATCCACATCACAAACAAATTGAAGAAAGTCGATAAGCAACAATCTAAATGGTGAAATCCAAAACAACTCTCATTATCTTACTTGGGTAACAATTATTAATCTATGCACATCCTGATCATTAACATCCATTTCATCTTCCTCGTCGTCAACCCTGAGAAAACAGTCATTATGAAAATAGTGGGATCATAGTTAAAATCTATAGGAAATCATCAAATTAATACTTCATTAACATAAGCATTGGTTTATTTACATAATTATCATTCCAACATTGTAAAAGCAATATGCATCATCTAACCACAACTAAAATGTTAAACGGAAAAAAAAAAATAAAAAAATCAAAGGAATAACAAGCATGCACAAATTTATATATACACATGAAACAAGATAAGCAAAAAATGAAAATCAACTTGAAGCTTAAGAAACACCAGAGACAAATCAACGCATGCCTAAAACATATTATTAGCACAATCACCTTCCATTTGGACACTTATGATCTTTTTCAACAGATGACTGCTCGAACTCCAGCTCTTCATCAAGCATGAATGTGCTTTGATCCCAACAAAAGGAAGGGGATTCAATCACAAAACCATTAGTAAAACCATCTACATTTTGCATCTCAGATCTCCCACTTGACTGAGTTCGTTCTTTTTTTACTTCAATGCCACAGTTAGTGGAAAGAGCGGCAGTCTCTTGTGAGTCTGCAGCAGCAGTTTGCGCCTTCACCACATTCCATTCTAAAACACTCTTATCTTGTATATTAGACTTTTCTTCTTGGATTTCACATGTAGCTTGAGATTCCACAGTTTCATTAGATATCCCACTGTTATCCATTGAACCTTTATCCTTATTCTCCATGGTGATAATGGGTTGGCTCTCCATAGACACAGAATTTGTTGAATTTGAAACCCACTTATGCCAGTCATTACGCCTCCTTATCTTGTCACCCTACCAATACACAAAAAAACAGACTAAAAATACCCAAGGGCAAGAATTAAGATACTACCGCTCTAGTGCCTGTTTGGCTTGGTGTCTGGAACAGCTTCTCTACCAACAGAAAAAGCCTCAAGAAAACAGGCGATTACCTGACATAGAATTTGGATATTCATGATGGCATGAAGCTAAAAGACTCTTTAGGGACTCAAAAGCAAAAGCTTCAATTTGAAACTTTTTCTTCTGCTGCAGCAAAAACCGGTTTGGGAGATTTTTAATGAAAAAGCTATTAGCACTTTTTCAAACATTTGAGTATAAAGAGCATTGCAGAAGCACCAACCAAATCAAATAAACCTTATATAACACCAGAACACACAAAAGTAAATTGGAGAGAGATGTAACCTGAACTTCAATTAAACTTGAACTCCGCAAAGCATCAAGGATTAAAGGTACATCTGTTGTCAAATTCCTAACCTGCTTGAAAAAAAAAAGGCATAAATTACTAAGATGTACTTCTTTTTATTCAACGGCACTCATTCTCTGTTATTACCCAATGAAAAGAACCATGACAAATATACTATAAGATCAAAGCCAGCACAGAGGACATACTCTACGAAACCCAGCAATTATAGAAATTGAAACCCATCCCTGTTCGTCCAGTACTGATAGCAAATAACCATCCGTCGGAAGATTTTTGTCACTGCAAGAAACAATGACTGTCGAATGATAAATAAGATAACAAAAGTTCGCGGCAGACGAAAACAACATGTCTTGTCTAAAGGGAGTAAATATAAAACTTCCAGCAAAAAACAGCACGGATTATCCAAGCCAAATCAAATGATAACTTCTGGCATGCGTCACGAAAAATCGACCTGAAATAGTACTCGATTTGGTTTAATATTTTCTCTCTCAACTCTTCTTCTGGAGATTTTTTCTCTTTCAACTCTTTTTCTGAAGGTTTTTTCTCTCTCAACTCTACTTCTGAAGGTGTCAGATCTGCATGGGCTGGGCTGGGAGGATGCGCAATAAAATGAGGAGCTCTTACTATTTCTGGAGGAACAGTGGGAACATAATACATTGCAGGAGGAGGCAGAGGAGGACCTGCATTGATGTATTATTTCTTATAAAAGATTAGATATTTACAGACAAAACCCAGTGAAGATACCTATTACCATGTATATCCCTGCAGTATTTAAATTTTCATTGATGCCCTCCCAACTCTTAATTACTTACATCTATATCCTTGTAATTACAAATATACCTTTATTTAGTAAAAACCTTCTCTATTACAAAACTAGCTTCCCCCGTAGAGCGGACGTCTCCCCAACTTAATAAAAGAAATTTTTCTAAGAAACTGCAGTTTTGACAGGTGTGAACAAAAATTCAGATTTGATAAGGATATGCATATAGAAGATTTTGCAGGGATATATATACGTAAAAGGCCCTTCTTATTAAAGCCGCAAAAAACGTCTGCAGCGAAAGCCCCAAAAAAGAAGAACATATTTATTTGGAATAAGGACTTACCAGGAAAAGCAGGTCCATGGACAAACCCTGGAGCGAAACCAAAATTGGGTGAAACCGGCCTAAAGAAAGTCCTGGGTCCAACGCCACGTGGCACGTTCATGTTGTACAATGGTGGATTATAATGGCCACCAGGTTCATGAACATTATGAGGTCTACTACCAAAAGTGCCAGCACCCGGGCCCCATGTATTTGGATCCCCTCTCGGCGGATGTTGTGGCAAATTCCTAGTTGTGTCAACTCCTCTAGCTTGACCAATTGGAACAAAAGGGCCGGGCTGGTATCTGTATTCATGAACCATCACAGGTGGGTGATGTACAATAGGGTACATCATTGGCTGTCCGGGCCGCGGATGATAGGGCAAAGGTACAGGGAATGGCGGTGCACCGGATGCAAGAGGATAATGCTTGGGGCCATTTCTACGGTGATGAGATCGATGATACTTATTGGGAGGATTCCCATTAAATCCATCAGATTTATATGGGCCAGTCAATCCCTTGAAAAAAAAAAATAATAACAATTATCTCAGAAAACTCATTAAGCTAAATTCCCAGAGAACAACAAAGATGAGACTTGCAGAATATATTACTTTATTTTATGGAGCATAATTAATTAATTTTTTAACAGAAACTGAAACTTCATAATTTGGCCTACTAAATATCGGTGTCATCGCAGAGATCTACTCTGAGAATAATTAGCATTACTGGTTCAGGCAGGATGCAATAATTGTCTTAATATAGCTTAACGAAATTATCTATAATATTCGTTCGTAACTAATGCTAAAAAGAAGAAAAAATTAAAGGAATGAAAGTGACTTTCTCTCGTGTTGATGGAAGCTCATTTTTTCGTCACTATGGAAGGTCATTTTCTCTCCATTTCTCTTCCTTTATCTCGCCAGGTTTCAACACAAACAAGAAAATATGGTTTTCTCTCTTAACTTTTTTTTTTTTTTTTTTCCTTTTCTCTCAATCCGAACGCAGTGTAAATATTCTCTCTCACAATTATATGACCAGGTTGGATTTTATCAATTACCATCCTTGTTAAGAGTAAACTTACATTGAAATGCATCGATTGCTAACATAAAGGAATTCAAGCACTATACCTTACGTACAAAAACAAAAGTTAAAAAAGGAAGCAACGTAGTTACGATCTACCAAAACAAGCCGTAAATTTACAAAGACTCGCAATGATTCTCATGCAATTCCAAATAAACATGGTCATCAAGAAGCCAAAAGATGAACGATCAAAGATAAATATAAGTAACCGCTGTGTGTTTCAAAGTGAGCATTTTCCAATCAAAACAATAATATCCTATTGATTTAAATTAGGCTTTAAAAAAAAAACACTTTTGGTTGCTAACACTAAGAACATATGGAAATTTTAGCAGCAGTAAATAGAGAAGGTTTCTTATTTCAGAGATCAAATCTTAATCTCTAGCATAGTCTAAAAAGGAAACATTAACAAAAGGCTCATAACGAACCATCCCACAGATTTATATGAGGATTTGAGAAAATAACCTGCGCCGAAGGAGGCGGAGGCGGCGCCGCCCCATTCTCGGGACCCGAGCCCTTTCCGGCCGCCGGGGCCTTCTGCCTCGCATCCGCTAGAGCCGGCCATGACTCGGTGCCCATCACCGGGCCCTCGGCCCTCCTCCCCTCCGCCGGCGCCGGCGCTGACGCCGCCTGCGTATTCCTCCACGGGAACGACGACGCCCTCACGGTGCCGGCCGGATCCGTCCGCGCCGCATCTCCTCCTCCGCCGCCCTCCATCGCCAAAACGACGCGCTCGAGCGGCCGAACCGAACCGAGTGCGAAATGGACAGAGCCCTACGGAACCGAACGTAGTGCGAAATGGACAGAGCACTACGGAACCGAACCTAGTGCGAAATGGACAGAGCCCTACGGAGATCGCCTCGCGTTCACCGCGATCCGCGGAGATCTCCCCGCATTGGCGGCGCCGCTATAGCTGGGGCCGCGTGCGCCGGCGCAAATGGTAACGGGATGAAGCTGAAAGAGGATGGAAAGGGTTAGGGTTTTGGAGAGAGGGATGAGAGGGAGAAGGGACGCGCGGGATTAGGGTTTTTGGAAGCTGAGGGAGGGGGAGGAGGAGGGGAGAATGACTTTTTCTTTTTCTGTTTTATTTTTTTAAAAAAATTGTGTAAATAAATACGGAGGAGTTTGTTGGTTGCGGATAATAACAATAAGAGGAAAAAGCGAAAATAGAAGAGCACGTGGACTTGTAACAGAAGCACACGAGCTTCTTTTATGTCTTAATTAATTAATTAATTATTAATAATAATAATGAGTGAGCTTCGTATGTATGTGTATGTATCATCGTCGTAGGTGTATGTATTTACTTTAAAAAATTTACACACAGCGATACTATGGATAATTTTTCTTAATAAAAATTTAAAAATTAAATAAATAAATATAAATACGAAGAAAAAACAGAAAAATATAATTATATTTAATTAAATTTAATAATATAAAAAATATATTAAAATTAAATAAAATTACAACTCAATAAAAATAATAAAAAAAATTAAAATTAACAAATAATAAAAGTCACACTGAAAAGACTTAAATTCGCATATCAAAAATTAAAATAAAATCAAATTGTGAGTATTCTAGGTGAACGTATCGAATCAAAATAAAATATATGATTGATTTCTCCCGTTTTTCAAATTCGCGAAATTGAAATATATTCGTAATCTGGTACCTTACATCGATTTGTATGATTTTTTTATTATTATTATTTTTAGGTAGTTATTAAAAAAATTTTATTGCATATATAATATTTAGGATTTAAACAAAAAAAAAAATAGAAAGAAAAAGAGATGAATAAACGTAACAACCAAAAAAGATGAATAAATGTAACAATCCAAAAAAGAAAAAAAAAATATCAGTTTTAGAAAGAGAAAGAGATGAATAAATGTAACAATAAAAAAAATGAAGAGAAACTAAGAAAGGAAGACGAAGAGACATTAGTTTGGTTCAAATAAAAAAAAATAGAAATATATGAAGTAGTTGGATCGAATGCAGTAGGTGTGATCCGGTTTAGTTCGAATAAAGAAATATAAAAATATGGTTTATAGGTGTAATCCGGTTCGGTTCAAATGAAAAAGAAAAATATAGCAGGTGTGGTCGGTTTATAGGTGTAATCTGGTTCGGTTCAAATTAAAAAAAAAAAATACAGCAGGTGTGGTCCAATTCAGTTCAAGTAAAAAAAAATAAAAAGGAAAATATATGGAGGATTTAAGCCGGTCCAGTCTGTAACCCGATTCGATTTAAGCAAAAAAAGAAAAAAAATATGTGCAGAACTTGAATCGGTTCGGCATGTAATTCGGTTCAGTTAATTCAAACAAAAAGAGAATCACACAGCAAACAAACAGTTCGATTTAAGTAAAGACGAAAAAAAATATGCAGAGAATTTGAGCCGGATCAAAAAAAAAAAAAAAACGAGAGAAACATATTACGCATTTAAGCGATTCATTCCAAATGAAAGAAATGAAACATAAGATAAAACATATATAGTTATAGATATAGATTCTTACCAAAATTTTAAATTTTAAATTTTAAATTTATTTATGAACATTTTTAAATATTATTATTATTATTATTATTATTATTATTATTATTATTATTATTATTATTATTATTATTATATATATATATATATATATATATATATATATATTATCTAAAACTTCAAAATGTTTAAATTTATCCATACTATTATGTTCGGGTAGAAAATATTAATTAAAATATTTAAAAAGAATGAATAATTTTATATAGCTTTTTATAAATATATCAAATAGCAAATATATTTTTATAATATATTTAACAGGATTACAAAAAATTCTGTCAGAATTACTAAATTTGGCTCATCCAGTCTGTAATTTGGTATATCAAATAGCAAATATATTTTTATAATATATTTGTCAGAATTACAAGAAATTCTATCAGAATTATTGAGTTTGGCTCATCCGGTCTGTAATCTGGTCAGTAATGCAGCATTATAAATGGGTGGACTATCTTGTTTTTATATAAAATTACAAGTTTACTCCTTCGACTTTTCAAACCAACACTAAGTACTAACATAACACATGTCCAATCTATACAAGCATACGTGTTACCCACAATGTACTAGTCGGTAATCAACAACGGGGATCACTCTAATATTCCTAATGAGTAAGACAAAAGATGAGGTCCACAACAACTACCCACCTCGAAATGCGCAAACCACAACAGTACGAGACTCCTCGCTGTCCAGGATCTTCTATCCCCGCAAACCTCCAAAATGCGAGAACTACTGCAACATAGATCGCACAAGGCGTAAATGGGCATCTCCAAAACAGTAATTACTGTTTTGCAAAACAGCACGGAAAATGAGTAAATTTCACCTCAGTACAGTCCTCAGAAAAATCTGGAAAAATCGTCGTTGCGATCCTCACGACGAGTAGATGAAAAACGAGTGCTTACTCGTCCCGTTATGACACATGTAGGCCAAGATACAATTTAATCACCGCGGTAAACGCGAAACTTCCAATGATCAAAAGTCTGCAGTAATCCGTCCAGAAAAAGTATAATTACTCGTCCCGTTCCGACACTTGTAGGCCAAGATACAATTTAATCACCTAAACGCGAAACTTCCAATGATCAAAAGTCTGCAGTAATTCGTCTAGAAAAAGTATAATTTTCACCTTCGAGACAACCTCAGAAAAATTAAGACAATGTTCCTTGCAACGCGTAGATGTAAATCGAATTCTTGCACTCCTCGTTCCGGCTCTCGAGTGCAGAGAAAACCCACAAAAACTCCGGTGCTGTCCAAAACTCCACCACAGAAAAGGGGTCACAAAAATGGTCCGAAAAGCCCAAGAAAACCTCGGAATAAGGAGAAGCTGAAAATACAAAAGTCGCAGCCCTACCTGTCTTGAAAACGTAGGCGCAAGAATCACCCGAAAACTCCTTCGGGGTAGCCCAGGAGAGTTTGCAGACCGAAACGCGACGAAAAACGCTACTAAGGAAGGTGCGTCGCAGTGCGCCGAATCGCAGTAGACGTTGAAGTAGCGTCCTCCAAAAATTTTGGAACTTCACCACAAAGTGTAAAACAAATGGGTGAACAACTTCTCAGAAGGAAGCCCATTGTAAAAAGGCCCAGAAAAACCAAAAAAGGCAAGTGAAGAGGCCTATTTATAGGCCCAGCCCAAAAGGGGCTTTCGGGTTCGGGTTTTCGGGCGCCCGAATCATTCGGGCGCCAAAATCCGCGCCCAACAACCCGCTAAGGAGAGCCTGGATTCACCAGCATCCGCCACGTGTCCACCGAACACGGGACAGCGATGCAAGCGTGCTAGGGCGGCGACGCGTGTCCCGCGCACGGTCAACCGGGTAGGTGGTGCTCGCCAATGGCAGGGCGGCACGCGTCCAGCCCGGGCGACATGCCAGTCGCGCCCACGCGCGCCTCGCCGGCCACGCCGGCTGCCCCCCACGCACACACGCATCCCGAGGCACCCGCACACGACTCCGTAGACCGCCCGCGTAAGCCCGCCAATCAACGGCTGCCACATGTCCCCCGCGCGAGGTTCCGTGGACCGCACATCGCGCGCCGGCCAATCCTGGAATGCCACGTGTCCCCGCGCCGGGCCCATGCGCCACCCCGCGCCGCTCTGTTGACCGCGCATCATGATCCGTCAAATAATAGGCCGCCACATGGCACCCGACCGGTCTACGGCCTCCCCCATGCACCCGAATCTACTAAAAACTTCCGAGCCCATTTTTGGGCATCCGGACTTAGAAAAATACAAGCAAATAGTCGTTTTCAAGCATTTTTCCGCGCCGAATCCAAATGCAACCTCCGATCGGCCTGAAACCTCTTCTAAAATTTGGCAAAAGTAGCCGAGAGACAGGCTTGATCCAGGAACCTTACTTAGTCCATCAAACACATCCACTTGATGCGTTACGGGCCCGACACACCAATAACAAGTGTTTCTCAATGTGGATTCACGGGAAAATCTGCAAGGGGATTGGGGACTCTACACGGCGGATCTGTTGGCGAGCCCGGGTCGCAGTTTCGACCCCAGGGCGTGACACCTTGAACCCAGACTATTTTTGGACACACACATGATTTCAGTAAATCAATATTTTTCTTCCGAATTTTGAAGGGTCGCCGGAGCCTGTTCGTGTTTGATTGGGTGAAGACATTGGCCCTTCGGGGTTTGAAAAATAAAACTTGTTTTAATTGATTTTTCTTAAAAACTAAAATTCATTAAATTGGGTTTCTCAAATCAAGATGATTTTATAAAAAAATGAACTACTTTTGGTCCTCACCCGAGAGGGTTCAAGTGAAAATGGTTTTTAGTAATAAATATCATCTTTTCATATAAACTTCCTCACCTTGGAGGGTTCGAGCGATCTGGGTTCTAAAGATTGTTTCCATATTTTGGGTCGAGAGCTTCGGGGGTTTGTGCCTGGAACCTATTCTTGTTTGATAGGGTTGTAGGTGCTATTCTCCCGGAACATTCGGACTTTCCTTCGTGGTTGGCGGTTGAGTACCTCCAGCCAATGGATTTAGTGTGGTCGGTCGAGCGGTCTGTTCTGGGAGCCATTTGGGGACGGTGGTCCCGAACCGTTGAGTGTTTCCGGCTGATGTTGTTAGTGTTGAGTTATTATTTCCGATCTGATTGATCGTAGATTTGGATCTTAGCCTACATGAGCCGTATGGAGATCGACAGAGATGCGCGGATACTTCCTCGGTGGGGTTGCTCCCCTAGAGTGCCGCTGTCACGCCCCGGGGTCAAAACTGCGACCCGGGCTCGCCAACAGATCCACCGCCAATACAAAAACCCCGCATAGGCGAAGCGTCCAACCTGCAAAAAAATGTATTACAGCTAAACAGATATAAGAGCTATAAAGAAAACTGCTGTAAACTAAAATCCAACCACTGTACAACTGATAATAATGATACAATAACCATCTCCTAAATATGATTATATACAAAATCCTCTGATACAATAACCCAGAACTCTACAGGGAGGTACACTGAAATAATACATCAGTGTACAGGCTCTCAGTAGAAGTCAGATCCTCATAATACAATAATCTCTCAAAAGTGAAAATAAAACTAATCTACTGACTATACTACAAATCTGCAATGTGGGGGTACATCTACTCTCCAAAGACAGGTATGGATCTAGCTCGCAGTTCCCTCGCCTCGAACAACAACAGCAGAATCAGCAACACCCACAATGACTCTGCAAAACAAAGAAGAGGAACGAAAAAGAGGAGGGGAGAACCCCCAACGGGTATGAGAACTACACCAACAGGTAGTTCTCAGTGCGTACCGCCACCAGGCCCGACGGTCTGCCCACTAAGTCTACTAGAGGCATAAGATAACAATGCAATAAAAACTGAACAAGAAAAGCTGGAGATACTCTACAGCTATCATGCCTCTATCTAAATGCTCAATGAGTGATATAGATGAAATATATGCAACCACTCGGACACAAGTTGCCCAATCGACCCAATCGAACTGACTACCACATAGGGTCCAGTCAAGCCTGCGCCCACCTACTGCCACACATCCACAAGAGGATGGGACTTACGTAGGGCGTCCCACGTGGACAACGTCGACAAGTCGCGATACGAAAGTAACAGATCCACTCCGGACGTGGCACTCGAGGGGCGCGACCCTACCGAGGAAAAAGGTATCCGCGCATCTCTGTCGAGCTCAAAGTGTCTCCTATAGGCTATAATCAAAATCCACACTCACTCTCAGAACGGAAAGACTCAAGATCCTCAAACACCTCGCACGACGGTCGGAACACTCTCAACGACTCGGCTAACCAACTGATACGCTCTCACGAATCTCGAGACACAAGCGTACTCAACCAACTCGTGGCACTAAACTCAGTGGCTGGAGACACTCCACAGCCGGGACCACCGTCGACCCAAACGGCTCCCAAAACGAAACACCAAACTCGCCACGCTAAACACACAGGCTGGAGATACTCCACAGCCGGGATCGACCCACAACTCAATGGCTAACAAAACTGGTCGGACGACACTCAACGACCTGGGACCACCGTCAACCAAACGGTTCCCAACAAACAACACTGACCGGAAGATACTCGACGGCCCGGGACCACCATCTACCCAAACGGCTCCCAACAATACTAGCACTGGTCTAACCTTAGCTACCAGACTCCACTCAGCCTCCAGGCACGAGTGCAACATACGTCCCACAATAACCTGACCTCTCGGCCCACTACCCGGGCGAAAAAACTCTATGTCCAGGAAAAATGCAAGGTGTGGGATGTCTAAAGCATAAAAGAACCTAGCCCAAGTGAAGGTTCTCTACTAGTCTGGTTTCAAACATACAACATATGACAGGGTGCTAGGTCAAGTTCCAATAATAGCATAAATATGAAACATCATCCCTCAAAAGCATACTTTTACCTCATCTAGCATAATATGAACATAATCTTTTTACAATATGCGAGATCTCAATCCTCCAAAATATGTACAATAATCAAATAAGCATCAATCCACATGATCTAGGACATTCTCATGCTTACATCTAAATGCTATTGGTTGTACATTAAATCATGCATGTTCTCAATCTCATAGGGGAACACTACACCTATGTAAGCTTTCAATTACCATAACATGGATAACAATATCATGCAAGCTATTATTTAACATAACATGAATATCTTATCTTGCAATTTCTCAATCATATAATGGTACACTAACATGCATGCATTCTATTAGATAGAATTAGAGAACCGTCCACCGGTTCTGAAGACGAAACAACCCACCTGAAACGTTTTCCGCAGGCAAAGCCGAAGTCGGTGAAGTGCATAGCCACTCGCTAACAAAATCCGTCGGAACCGCACCCTCGGTACTCGTTCGCACAAGTCTCTGCTCCAATCAACCTCACAGCTAACAATCAATCAACACCACAAATACACCCCAAACAGCACTTGCCGTTTTTACAAACTAGCACAGAAAAAGGGGATTTTCACCAGCGTGCGGTCCTCCGAAAAATCTAGAAAAATCACGGCTGCGATCCTCGCGATGAGTAGATCCAAATCAAGTATTTATACTCCTCGTTCCGATACCTATAGGCCAAGATACAAATAGAACATCGCAGTAAGCCAATCAATCCACAACCCGCAAATCTGCGGAAATCAGTCACGAAGAAGCTTAAATATCACCTTTGAAGAGTCCTCCAAAAATTCTGATAAAAATACGGTCGCATTACTCTCGAAGCGTAGATGTCGATCGAGTCCTCAAACGTCCCGTTCCGATGCCCGTAGGCCGAGAAATCCCAACAATACTCCACGCTGTCCTATACCTCGCAGCAGTACACGGGGGTCATAAGATACCTCGGGAACAATACCAGAAACTCGAAATGGAGCAAAGTGATCAACATGGAAATTGAAGGCGTACCTCTCGTGAAGGCGCTGCCATAAAAATCGGCCCAAAATTCCATCAGGGTGATCCAGGGGGCCTCGCGCACTGAAATGCTACGGTAGAAGCCACAAACGAAGGAGCGTCGAAGTGCGCCGCATCGCAGAAAATGCTGATGACACGGCCTCCAAAAAACCCAGAATTCCTCCACAAGATGCAACACACAACGAGGAAGAAGTTTGCTATAGAACCCTCTGTGAGAAAACGCCCAGAAAAGGAGGAAACGAAGCTATACTGGGCCTATTTATAGGCCCAGCCCGAGAAATCCAATAATTCCCATTCTATCCCGAGATTCGGGAGCTCGGACCATTTTCGGGCGCCCGAATCTCCTACGAAGTCCCCCGCGAGGAGCGCCCGGAATCACCTCCTTGCGCCACGTGGCCCCCAAACAACAAACAGCAAAACGACCTAACCGCTCGCGACGCGTGGCCCGCGCCCACCGCGCGGGTGGTTGGCGCCAGCCAACCACGCGCCGACGCGTGGCACGCCCACGAGCCCGCCTCCCGCGAGTCAACTCGTCGGTCGTCGCACCCATTGCGCCCGCGCCGCGCAGCCTGCCCCCCGCCATGCACGCATCCCGAGGCACCTTCCGCGCCAACTCCGTGGACCGTGCCTGCTGCACCATCCAATCCTCTGCTGCCACGTGTACCCAGCGGGCCAATGAGAAGCCCCCACGTGGCACTCCAGCCTCCAACGCGCCGCGCCCTGCCCACGCGCCGCGCCCTGCCCGCGCGCCTACCCGGCCCGCGCACTGCCCGCGCCTGCTCCCGTGGGCCGCGCCCACTGCACCGCGCCTCCAGCTCCACCACGTGGCGTACGGCACCAATAGGAAGCCGCCACATGGCACAACCCTCGGTCCACCGGTCCACCATGCACCCGAAAACACTAAAAACTTCCAGGTGTCCATTCTCGGGCGTCCGGACTCAGAAAAATATAACCAAGTAGTCAATTTCAATCGTTTTCCCACGCTGAATCCAAATCCGATGTCCTTTTCGCGCGGAACCACATCAAAAATTCGACGAGGGCATCTGAATACACTCGTGATCCATTCTACGCACTGAGTCCATTTCTTGGGTCCGATATGCGCACAAACACCTCCGACACACAACACGGGCCTCCAGAAGTTGCTGATCCAACAGTAATCCTCTTGCGGGGATTCGGGTCCTCACAGCTGCTCCGGAACTAGGCCAATCACTTATCTTTCACAGCTTGTCGACGCAGTCCAAGTGGGACCGCCTACGTAATTTTCATCCCAAGTGGGGATGTGTGGTAGTAGGTAGGCGCAGGTTTGACTGGACCCTATGTGGCAGTCAGTGTGATTGGATTGATTGAGCATATCGAGTAGACGCATTTTATCATCTGTATCATTCTTTGAGCATCATAGATAGAGGTATAGTAGCTGTAGAGTTATTTTCAGCTTTTCATTTTCAGTTATACTGCATTGTTATTTTATACCTCTAGTAGACTTAGTGGGCAGACCGTTGGCCTTGGAGACGGTACCCACTGAGAAATACTGTTCGGTATAGTTCTCACACCCGCTGTGATGACTTTTTTTTAGAGGCATCCACCCCTGTTCCTACTCTGGTTGCTGCACCTGCTGATCGAGATAAGGGAGTCACGAGCTAGATCCCTGCCCCTTCTTGGAGAGTAGCTGTACCCTTTTGGAGATTTATAGTATTGTCAGAGGATTTGATGTATCTTTATATTTTACTTTTGAAAGTTTTATTTTGAGAGACATATGTATTGTAAGGACCTGACATGTACTATTTGAAGTTGTATCTTTTTACATTTCAGCAGTTTACTTTTCAGTTTTGATATCTGTATTGTAGATAGCACTACCTTTTGCAGGTTAGACTCGTCGTCTATGCGGGGCTTTCCGTATGAGCGGCGGATCTGTTGGCAAGCTCGGGTCGCAGTTTCGACCACGGGGCGTGATAGGGGGGGTGGGTATTTTGTATTACTGATGGCGAGTTATCTGGCATATTATATAAAATTATAAGTTTACCTCTCCAACCCTCCAAACTTTTTCAATACATTATTTTTAAAATTTAATTTAAAATTTTGAAATGGTAAATTTTAAATTTTAAGTTTTTGTTCAGATTTAAAATTTAAAATTTAGATTCAAATTTTAAATTCAAGTGTAAATTATATTAAAGTTATAGTTTAGTAAAAAAAATAGTATTAAATTTGACCACAAGGGTAATTTTAAAATAAATTATATTTTATTATCAGAATTATTAAATTTTATAAAATAAACTAAATATAGTAATTTAATATTTGTAATCTAACATTACATTACTATATTAAACCAAATGTGTTAATGCATTAATTTAGAATCAGTAATAATCTAATTAATAATTCTCAGGTATTTAACTATGTTGAAATTGTTGGCCTAATAGATCTAATCCCTTATTTAAATTTTGATGATCAAAAATAATGCTACTAATCATTTTTGTTTGAATTTTAATATTTAGATTCTTATGATCTTGGAGAACTCAAGACATGTACTAAAGGTTGAAGAATCATGAATAAAAGAAGCCTATTAGGCTTCTAAAGGTCAAATTGATCATTATCTCTCCTTTCGAGTTTTAAACTTTCAAATCATTCAAGTTTAGAGAGTTTGGCAAAACCAACCTAATTAGTTTTCAAAATGCACATATAAGCTAAAAAGATTTTTCATATAAAATTATGCTTAAAAGAATGCTCAAAACTTATTTACAAATATTTAAAAAGTATCAGAAATCTCAAAATCCATCTCTGAAAGGTTGCTACAAGTTTCGGAAGTCGTTTCAGGTGCCCAAAACATGATCCCTAATGTTTAGGGCCTTCTCAACAGGATTGAGGACGCCCGAAACCAACGGGCGCCCTCCCTACCACAGGATGCGCCCAACGTTCGTCTCGGGCGCCCGAAAAATATTTAGGCACCCGAAAATGCGGAGACAGTGTGTGAAGCCATTTAATACGCACGACTTCACTTTCGACGGATTCAGATACCCTACAGCATAAAGGGCACCCGAAAGTCAAGGTTGACGGCTTAACATAGATTCGGATGCCTGACACTGTGCAGAGAGCCCCGAAAGTTCATATTGGCGACTGACAGGACTGGCACAGACGGCGCCAGATGAAGACAAACTTATTCAAGTTTAGGGCGCCCGAAAGGTGTTTAGGGCTTCCGAAGTTGGTAACGGGCAAATTTCTGTTTTTGCTATAAATAGAAGATTTTGGAGCTTCTTTCTCAACTTACCAAGCTTGAAAAATTTGTGATAACTTGATCCTAACTTTCAAAATCTCTCTCTAAGCTTGAGTGATCCTTGTAGTGAGAAAATTTTGTAAAATATAGAAAAAGGATTGTGATCCTCTTAGAGAAGAAAAGAGAAAGTTGGTGTAAAGGCTTGGTGCTTGCCCGCAAAAACATCATCTAGTGGAGATCCAGCATTCTCTTGTGTTGAGAAGTTGGCGGGGACGTAGGCAAAGTGCCGAACCTCGAAACAAATCGATCGTGTGCTTCTTGAGTTTGCATTTGCATTTTTATTATTTTAGCTCATTTTATTCTATTTGGGATTTTTGATTTGCCTGATTAATTGTAATTTTATTTTAGAAATCTAATTCACCCCTCCTCTTAGGTTGCCATTTTGATCCTCAATTGGTATCAGAGTGAGGTCTCACATTATTTAGATTAACATATATTTAAGTGAGAATGACATCTATAGGAAAGAATATCGAAAGACAATCCATTGTTCGGCCACTATTTTTCGATGGCACCGATTATCCCTTTTTGGAAGATTAGAATGAAAATATTTTTTCAATCTCTTGATTTTGATCTTTGTAATATATTCGAAAGTGGCTACATTATTCCATCAAAACCAAGAGTGGATTGGAATGAAGCGAAAAAATTTCGTTTTCAATTAAATGCTAAAGTTATTAATTTATTCCTTTGCGCTTTAAGTAGAGAAAAAATTCACTGAATTTCTATATGCGTAACAGTTAAAGAAATTTAGGAAAAATTGAAAGTTGCTCATGAAGGAACTTCTAGGATGAAGAAATCTAAAATAAGCATGCTTATGTCAAGTTACGAACTATTCAAAATGGAGAAAAGTGAATCCATTCCGAATATGTTCACTAGATTCACTAATATAATAAATAGCTTGAACGTTTTAGGTAAAGACTTTCCTTCGTCGAACTTGGTGCGAAAACTTCTTTGCGTACTACCAAGAAGCTAGCTACCAAAAGTCACCGCTATCCAAGAAGCTCATGACTTGGACAAAATGAAAATCGATGAACTTGTCGGATCTTTAATTGTGAAGACCCGAATCCCCGCAGAGGGATTACTGTTTGATCATCGGCTTCTGGAGGCCTATGTTATGTGTTGGGGGCGTGTGTGCACGAATCGGACCCAAGAAATGGACTCAGTGCGTAATATGGATCATGAGTGCCTATTCGAATGCCCTCATCAAGTTTTAGAAGTGGTTTCGCGTGAAACGGACATCAGATTTTGATTCAGCGCGCGAAAACGATGGAAATTGACTATTTGGATGTGTTCTTATGAGTCCGGACACCCGAAAGTTTTATGTGTTTTCGGGTGCACGGGAGGAGCTGTGGACCGCCGGGGTGCCACGTGGCGATGCCGGATTGGCCGGTGCAGCGCGCGCAGTCCACGGAGGCGCGCGGCCGGGTGCACGGACCGGCGCGGGGACATGTGGCAGCCTCTGGTTGGGCGGCGCAGCGCGCGCGGTCCACGCGGGAGCGCGCGGGCAGACTGGGCAGGCCGGGCAGGAGCGCGGGCAGGCGCGGCGTGTGGTGGATGGGTATGCCACGTGGCGGCTCCCCATTGGGCACGCTGGGGACAGGTGGCGGCTTCCGGTTCGGCGGGTGCGTCGGGCGCAGCGAGAGGAGGCGGCGGACGCGTGGCGGGTTTCCATTGGTCGGGCACTGTGCGAAAAAGGTGGGAGCAAGTGCGGGCAGGTGGCCGCCCGTACGCGGGCGCCACATGGCGCCCTGCGATTGGCGGGCGTCACCCACCCGCGCTGACCCGATCGGGCCACGTAGCGGCAGCGGGTTCGTCGGGCGCTCGCTGTCCGCTGTTCGGGACACGCGTCGCGCCCGGGTGAATCCGGGCGCTCGTCGCGGGCGGGTCGTGGGCGCAAAATCGGCGCCCGAAAGTTTCGGGCGCCCGATTTCTGGGCCCAAATCCGGAAGTGGGTTGACTTGGGCTGGGCCTATAAATAGAGCTTTCCACTTCGTTTTTTCAGGTTTTTGAGCCTTATCTCCAAGAGCACCCAATAGAGAAGTTGTTCCTCACTGTGTTCTTCACCTCGTGGAGGATTCCCGGGATTTTTTTAGGCTGTGGCATCGGCGATTTCTGCGACGCGGCGCGCTTCGACGCTCATTCGATTGTGGCTTTTTCCGTCGCCTTTCAGTCCGCGAGGCCCCCTGGACTACCCCGATAGAGTTTTGAGCCGATTTTTGTGGCAGCGCGTTCATGAGAGGTACACCTTCGATTTTTGTGTTGATCACTTCGCTTCCTTTCGAGTTTTTGGTGGTGTTCCCGAGGTATATTTTGACCCCTTGTACTGCTGCGAGGTGTTGGACAGAGGTGGAGTATTGTTGGGTTTTCTCGGCCTACGGGCATCGGAACGGGACGTTTGAGGACTCGATCGACATCTACGCTTCGAGAGGAACGTAACCGTATTTTTACCTGAATTTTTGGAGGACTCTTCAAAGGTGATGTTTAAGCTTCTTTGGGACTGATTTCCGCATACTTGTGTTTGTGAGGGAGTTTGGCTTACCGCGATGATTTGACTGTATCTTGGCCTACAGGTGTCGGAATAAGGAGTATAAATACTCGATTTGCATCTACTCGTCACGAGGATCGTAGCCGTGGTTTTTTCTGGATTTTTCGAAGGACTGCACGTAGGTGAAAAACCCTTTTCTCTGTGTTGTTTTTCAAAACAACAAGTGCTGTTTGGGGAGTTGATTGTGGATTTGACTGTGGTGTTGACTTGAGCAGAGGCTTGTGCGACCGAGTACCGAGGGTGCGGTTTCGGCGGATTTTGATAGTGAGTGACTACGCACTTCACCAACTTCGGCTTTGCCTGCGGAAAGCGATTCAGGTGGGTTGCTTCGTCTCCAGAACCAGTGGACGGTTCTCTAATTCTATTTGATAGAATGCATGTTTAGTGTACCAATATATAGTTGAGAGGTAAACTTAGTAAAGGTATTGTATGAGAAATTGCAGGATAATATTCATGATTATGATTGATGAAAGCTTACCTAACGGAAGCATTACACTATGTGATTGATAGCATGCATAATTTAATGTACAACCTATAGGATTGAGATGTAAGCATAAGAAATGATCTAATTCATGTGGATTGAGGCTTACATGATTTATTGTACATGTTGGGTACCTTCGAGATCTCATATATATATTTAAATGGTTGTATTCACCTTATGCTAGCTAAGAGTATGTTGAGGGAGATGGGGGTTATTTTGATTGATTTTGTGATCATGTCTATTAATGTTCCCTATGTTATGATTTAGTTTATTTAAATGCTATTATTGGAACTTGACCTAGCACCCCATCATATGTTGCATGTTTAACTAGACTAGTAGAGAACCTTCACTTGGGTTAGGTTCTTTTATGCTTTAGACACTCCCACACATCTATTCTTTTCACCTGGACATAGAGTTTCCTCGCCCGGATAGTGGGCCGAGTGGTCAGGTTATTGTGGGACGTATGTTGCACTCGTGCTTGGGGGCTGAGTGGAGTCTGGTAGCTGAGATTAGACCAGTGCTAGTGTTGTTGGGAACCGTTTGGGTTGACGGTGGTCCCGGGTCGTTGAGTGTCGTCCGACCAGTTTTGTTAGCCCTGAGTTGTGGGTCGATCCCGGCTGTGGAGTACCTCCAGCCTGTGTGTTTAGCGTGGCGAGTTGGGTGTTTCGTTTGGGAGCCGTTTGGGGCAACGGCGGTCCCAGCTGTGGAGTATCTCCAGCCAGTGAGTTTAGTGCCACGAGTTGGTTGAGTTCGCTAGTGTCTCGTGTTTCGTGAGAGCTTTGTTGGTTGAGTCGTCGAGAGTACTCCGACCGTTGTGCGAGATGTTTGAGGATCTTGAGTCCTTCCGTTCTGAGAGTGAGCGTGGATTTTGATTATAGCCTGCAGGAGCCACTATGAGCTCGACAGAGATGCGCGGATACCTTTTTCCTAGGTGGGGTCGCGCCCCTCGAGTGCCCCGTCCGGAGTGGGCCTATTACTTTAGTATCGCGACTTGTCGACGCAGTCCCTCTGGCTGGGCCAGTTTTGGCAGTCACGGACACCCTACGTAAGTCCAGTCCTCCGTGGATGTAATGGCAGTAGGTAGGCGCAGGCTTGACTGGACCCTATGAGGCAGTCAGTTCGATTGGGTCGATTGGGCACCTTGGGTGCGAGTGGTTGCATATCTTTCATCTGTATCACCCATTGAGCATTTAGATAGAGGCATGGTAGCTGTTGAGTATCTCTAGCTTTTCTTATTCAGTTTTTACTGCATTGTTATCTTATGCCTCTAGTAGACTTAGTGGGCAGACCGTCGGGCTTGGTGGCGGTACCCACTGAGAACTACGTGTTGGTGTAGTTCTCACACCCGTTGGGGGTTCTCCACCTCGTTTTTCTTTCCTCTTCTTTGTTTTGCAGAGTCATTTGCGGGTGTTGCTGATTCTGCTGTTGCTGTTCGAGGCGAGGGAGTTGCGAGCTAGATCCCTACCTATCTTTGGAGAGTAGCTGTACCCCCCCTCATTAGAGATTATAGTACAGTCAGTTGGATTGGTTACTTTTTACTTTTGAGAGGCTGTTGTATTGAGAGGATCTGACTTGTACTGAGAGCCTGTACACTGATGTATTAGTTTAGTTTATCTCCCCGTTTGGGTTCTTAGTTGTTGTATCAGAGGATTTTGTATGATTATCACTTTTGGGAGATGGATGTTGTATCTTTATTTCTAGTTGTACAGTGTTAGATTTGAGTTTTTAGCAGTTTATTTTCCAGCTCTGATATCTGTTTAGCTGTAGTTTTATCCTTGCAGGTTGGACGCTTCGCATATGCGGGATTTTTTCGTATAGGTGGCGGATCTGTTGGCGAGCCCGGGTCGCAGTTTCAACCCCGGGGCGTGACATTAATGGCACATGAACAACACCTTAAAGAATACGACAACGAGGAAGCTCCCGAGAAAAAAAAAAAGTCATGCACTCAAAGGAGTGATTGCTTCCGATAGTGAAGATGGTGGTGAAAGTTCAAATAAAAAAATTGTTATGATTTCAAAGAGGCTTGACCGACTATTCAAGAAATGCAACTTAAGAAGACCCAAACGAGATAGGATCAAAAGTAAAGGATTCAAGAAAGGAATCATTTGCTTCAATTGTAACAAACTTGGGCATTTGAAAAGTGAATGTCCACTCTTAAACAAGACTTTTAAGAAAGATAGGAAAAAGAAAGCCTTGAATGCTCTAAATTGGGATGCCCCGGATGACTTAGCAACGAGGAGTCGGAAAACGAAGTAGCCCAAATCTGCCTTGCAGAACAAAGCTCAAATCTATGTCTCAGGCACTTGAAAATGAGGTAAATAATTTAAGTTATGATGAACTTTTAGAAGCCTTCTTTTCTTTGTATGATGATCTACAAAGCTTAGGTCTTAAATATATATAACTTAAAAAGCAAAATGCCTCCATAGATATGAAAGTAAATAACCTAAAATCTTAACTTCATACCCTTCTTTAGTACTTGAAAGTGACACCTTAAGGAAAGAAATTTCCTTACTTAAGAGAGAGGATAAGCAAGTCAATGAGACGTGTAGTAATCTCATTCTTGAGAACAGAAAACTAAAAAAAAAAAATTGAAGTTCAAGGTTTTAAGGAATTTACTTATTATGAAAAACAACTTGAAAAACTTCAAGTTGAGAATCAACAACTCAAGATTAACTTAAATGAATCTATGAAAGTACTTGAGAAATTTGTTGGTAGAACCAAAAATTTAAATTTGATGCTTGGAAGTCAAATAGTAAGTTTCAAGAAGTTTGGCATAGGATACTGTCACGCCCCGAGTCCGCCAATTTGTACGGTTCGGGCACGCCAACAGACCCGCCAATCGGGTATGACCTTTCACTACCCGAAAGGAACGGTAATATCCATAATCATACAACAAGTATATGCGGAAGCTCAATATCAGAGTACTAAAAATCACTATAAATTTGAACTTTCATTTTATAAACAAATAGTTTAAGCGATAATGAAAGCATACAAGAGTGAACCATAACTTAAATTTATTACACTTTACATTTCTGAACTTGCTAATAAAATTATTACAATTCCTTTACATAAATTCCTCACCATACAAAGTTCACTCAAGAAATATATAAAAAGGGATACCTCTGCTAGACCCTCTAGGTCTCTATGCTGCTGGGCCCTTGCCCCTGTCGTATACCTCGCCGTCTGCCTCTGAACCGTCGCGATCGCTGCATCCATACCTGAACCTGTGGGGGGTGCACCCAAGGGGTGTGAGAACTCCTGACAGAGTTCCCAGTGGGTTCAACCACCGAGAAAAAGTGTCCTACACCACTTGGTCCAATGGAAGCAATAATAATAGTGCTAGAAAACTAAAATCCTCGATATCAAATGCAGCTATGCAAAACAATATATCACTGTCTGTATATAATCATCGACCCAGCACTACTCTGTCTAGTCATACTAGGCTACTAAGCACCAACTCGGCCACTATGCCGCTGTACACAGGGTTAAGCTAACCCGGCCACCTTGGCCACTCTATCTTTCTCTTTTTTTCTTTACATTCTGGTGCTTTAGTTCAAGTTAACCCTCGGAAATTCTTATCCAACGGGCCCCAGCCCGGTAGTCCTGCTACCATAAGATAAGATTCCTAAGGTTGCCGATAACACCCGCAAGTGTTACCCCGTCCTACGGAAGAAACGTCCCGAACGGGTCTCTACCCGGGAGAGGGGCACTGCCAACTGCTCCAACTTGGGCCGCGTTTCACTCCGTAGGTCCGCCCGTTTTATCTTTATCTTTTCTTTTGCCTTTAGCTCTTTGCTTTGCCTTTACTTGGGAAGCTAAGTCTTGCTCACACACTTCCCCCGGGAGTGACATATGCTCAACCCTCCCGTTGGCAACTTAGCTTTAATTCTTTAATTCACTTGGGAGTGACATATGCTCAACCCTCCCAAGGGCCATTTAGGCTTTTCTTTTACAGGGTCCGAGGGTTCCAAAAGACGAATGCCTACAACCCCAATCAAACAAGAATAGGTTGTAGCATCGCCTCCCGTAGTGCTCGGCCCAATACATTTTATCTTATCCTTTTTACCTTTCATTAATCATTCTCTTTCTTTAACCATTCTCTTTACACTTTATGTTCAGATGAGTTTAAGGCACCTTGGCACTCATCCACCCGGGAGTGACATATGCTCAACCCTCCCGTTAGCATTCATGCCTCAATGCTTCTCTTTTACTTTTCTCTTTTATTTCAAGCAATTTGCTTGTCTTGATCATTAATCACTTTTAGCTCGCTCTCGAGCAATTTGCTTGTCTTGATCATTAATCACTTTTAGCTCGCTCTCGAGCAATTTGCTTATCTTGCTTATTAGTCACTTTAGCTTTCACTTAAGCTTTATTTCCTTTATCCTAAGTTCTTTACTCTAGGATAATTTGGGTGTCTATAACACCAATTTAAGTTTGAACAATTTACTCATTCACATTTCCACTTATTTTGCCACTTGGCAATATCTTAAGTTTCCTGACCACTTTATACTTTTCTTACTTGTTCTCAATTCACAACCCTAAACTTCAATTACCCTTAAGGTTGCACTATATCACTGCACTATGTCACTAGGACACTAGTTACTTTCAATCTTATCTAACTTAAGAGTTTATTAATCCTAATTCCATTTTCTCTTCCTTTCATGTCTCCACATTTGATCATTTTCCATTTTCCTTATTTAACTCAGATTGCAATTAAACTAATTGATCCATTTACCCAGACTTCCTATGACTTCCTGGGGGTTACCTTAATTAATTCTCTAACTTGGGAATCTAATTTTCCCTTTTTCCTGATTCCTTACTGAATCCTAGAGTTTTACTAACTCTATTTTTCTGTTCCATGTTTAACCTAGGGTTGCATTAACTCTATCTCCTCATTAGAGTTTAACCCTATTAGTTCCTCTTAGGTTCCTTTACCTAAGTTCCATAACTTGTTTAACCTAGAGTTCTCTGACTCTATGTTTAACACTCTAGTCCCAACCTTAGGTTATTTTCCTAAGATAATGCCACTTGTCGATCTAGGTATATCTCCTAGGTCATCATGCCACTCGTTAAACCTAAATCTAGGTTTTCTCCTAGTCTTACTACCAACATATTCTTTTCCCTTATGTCTCACATGATTCCTAGGGTTAGACCCTAACATTATCACAATCATAAATAGCTAATTATTTTCATGCATGCAATTATTTTCATCTCCAGAACAAAATAATATATATTTTTCTATGCATGCCATTACTATCATGATTCCCTAACGCATCTAACAGGCTACTATCATGCTTCTGGATCGAAAAGCAAAGGAGCAAGGGGAGAGGTCACCCAATTTCGGCAGAATCCCCCACCTTGTAATGTCCCCAATTGCTCGTAGACACTTGCAATTGGTCTCCGCGCGATTCCACTTATCTTCTCGAGCTTACACGCAAAACGGTGCACAACCCTCGAGTCCGCACGCAAAACGGTGCACGTCCTACAATCCTGCACGCAAAACGATGCATGTCATTAAAATCCATACGTAAAATGGTGCGCGCCACTTCAGCCGGCACGCAAAACGATGCGCGGCAACACGATCTGCACGCGAAACGGCGCTCGTACCTCAAAACTGCACGCAAAACGGTGCACATCTGACTGTAGGGTTGCACGCAAAACAGTGCACATTTTTCTAGCCCTGCACGAAAAATGATGTGTAATATTAGAGACTGCACGCAAAACGGTACGCGACAAAACGATCTGCACGCAAAACGGTGCACGTTTAACTGTAAGATTGCACGCAAAACGGTGCACATTTTTCTATCCCTGCACGAAAAATGATGTATAATATTACAGACTGCACGCAAAACGTTGCACGACAACTCAATCTGCGCGTAAAACGGAGCACGTACCTCGGGTTGGCACGTAAAACGGTGTATTTTTTTGACAACTTGCACGTAAAACGAGGCGCACCAAAAATGCCCGTGACAGTTCGGGCAGCAAAACGGCACAGTAAAACTTGATCCCTAACATGCATAACGGCATAGGGTCAAATCCAATATCCAAAAGTAAACTTCAAAACTGTGCCAAAAATACTATAAAAATAATATACGGGATTTACCTCGTACAGTATCGTGTCGCCAATCTAATTTTTAAAACACTTTGTGCGCTTTACGAGGTCGCCGCCGCGCCGCTCCAACCCACGAAATTTCCTCCATCTCTCCCTCTCGACACTCTGTTGGAGAAGAAGAAGAAGAGAATGGAGGAGGAATGCTGTGCGGGCGGAGAAGGAAGAAGAAGAAGAAAAAAAGAAGAAAAAGAAAAAGGAGGAGAAAAGGGTGGTCCATGGACCGGGCTCACGGGGGCACCCAATGGGAAATTGCCGGGTGGCGGTCCACCACAAAAGGGTGCGCGCACCCGGTCCACGCGCGCTACACTGTGCGCGCCACACAGGCGCGCACCCCCGCGCGCCCCTGCAGGCCCGCGTGCCCGCGCCGTACGGGCCCAATGGGGGCCCGCCATGTGGCGGCCCCCCTTTGACCCGCGCCCCTCCAAGCGCCAGCTGTGCCCCCTCGATCCACACGCCGCCGCCTCGGAAATCCCTTTTTGCCTCTTTTTTCGTCCGTTTCCGTCCAAATTTAACAGGCGGCTTTGTTTCAGTTTAATTTACTATAGAAAATTTTAAATTTTCGATTTGGGCAATTTCTGGGCCACCAAAAGCCTCCCTATATCCAAAATCGCTGGCGGACCCCGTTCTCACAATCCGGGTATCCGATCAACACGAAATTTTTACTGTAACCTTAAAACATAATTACGAAGCTCCCGTAATTTTTTTAGAATTTTTCGACACTGTTGGCAGAGCCCGTTCTCACTATCCGGCCTCCGATCAACGCGAAACTTTTTCTGTGAGCTTAAAACATATTTACGGGGCTCCCGTAATTTTCTCAAAATTTTCCGACACTGTGAATTTTCCACTAAAAATCTGGGCCCCCTTTCTCGAATAAAATTCCAGAACTCTCATTTTAATCCCGATTTGGACCTAACTCGCTTCCAAATATTCTTTACTTCCCCAATTTTCATAACAATAGGATTTCATCCCACATTTATTTACATTTATTTATGTGCCGAAAATCCGGTACTTTACAGATACGTTTTTAATCCAAACAACGTCAAATTAACAAAAGATAAAAGGAAGGCTTTTATTAGAAGCTTAAGTCAAGGCCAAACTTTATATTGCTCTTATTGCAATATAAACAGACATCATATGACTTCTTGTAAATATAAGAAGAACCCTAAATTTAATCAAATTTGGATTATGAAAGGTTCATCTAACTCCAAAGGACCTAATCTCACTTGGGTACCAAAGTTAAAAACTTAATTTCTTTTTTTGTAGGTGTGTCTTCAATCAAAAGGTGCAAATGACAAATGGTACTTGGATAGTGGATGCTCAAGACACATGACTTGGGATCAAACCAAATTCAAGTCACTTGAAAGAAAATATGGAGGATTCGTCACTTTTGGAGACAACACTAGAGGAAAGATCATTGGAATCGGTACGATTGATAATAAAAAGGTTAACATTTTCAATGTTCTTTTAGTTGATGGTTTTAAACATAACTTACTAAGCATTAGTCAATTATGTGATAAAGGCTATTTTGTAAAATTTGAAACATCTCATTGTAGTGTTCTTTATCCCTCTACAAATGAGATTGCTTTCATGGGTTTTAAATCCAAGAATGTTTATATCGTCGATTTATGCAAACTTTCTTATGATGGTGAAAAGTATTTTTCAGTTCAAACTAACGAATATTGGCTTTGGCATAGACGGCTAGCTCATGCTAGTATGGATCCTCTTTCAAAACTTTCCAAAAGAAAACTTGTTAAAGGTTTACTAAAACTAGACTATGTCAAAAAAGAGGTTTGTGATGCTTGTGCTCAAGCAAAACAAGTTAAATACTTTTTTAAATCTAAAAATATTATTTTCACATCAAGGCCATTGGACTTAATCCATATGGACCTTTTTAGACCAATTGACGTCAGTAGCCTTGGTGGAAACAATTATGTTTTTGTGATTGTCGATGATTATTCAAGGTTTACTTGAACTTTGTTTTTGAAAAACATATATGACACCTTTAAATCTTTTGAAGTTTTCGTCATTCGTGTTAAAAATGAAAAATGGTACATGATCTCCAAAATTAGAAGTAATCATGGAGGTGAATTCGAAAATCACAACTTTGAGGATTTTTGTAATGAACTTGGAATCGAACATCAATTTTCTTCCCCACGCACACCTCAACAAAATGGGGCTATTGAACGCAAGAATAGATCTCTCCAAGAGATGGCAAGATCAATACTAATTAAAGGGGAGTTACCAAAGTACTTTTGGGCCGAAGCCATAAACACGACTTGCTACATCATGAACCATGTTCTAATTCGACCAATTCTTGAAAAAACTCCTTTTGAGTTATGGCATGGTAGAATTTCCAACATTGGTTATTTCAAACCAATGAAGTCGAGATGTTGAGCAAACCAATGAAGTCGAGAAGTTCACATCAAAAGATGTTGAATCTAATGCCCTTCTTAAGGTGTGAAAATTTGCCTCATATTACCCCAAAAATCTTATCATTAGAGATCCAAGTCAAAAGTCAATACAAGATCTTCCATTAGACTACTTTGTGACCACTTGGCTTTTATCTCTCAAATTGAACCGAAAATTTTTGATGGAGCTAACAATGACGAATATTGGCTTATTGCAATGCAAGATGATCTCAACAAATTTGAGAGAAACCAAGTGTGGACGCTTGTCGAAAGACCAAGTGTGGATGCTTGTCGAAAGACCAAGTGATCATCCCGTTTTTGGCACTAAATGGGTCTTCCGCAACAAGCGAGATAGATCTATTGTCGTGGTTCGAAACAAGGCTAGATTAGTGGCCAAAGGTTTCAACCAAATTAAGGGCATCAATTTTGATGAAACTTTTGCACCAGTTGCTCGATTAGAAGCAATACGAATTCTTTTGGCATATGCTTCTTATATGAATTTCAAATTATATAAAATGGATGTCAAAAGTGCTTTTCTAAATGGATATATTTTCGAAAAAGTCTACATTGAGCAACCATCTGGATTTGAATATCACACTTTTCCAAATCACGTTTTTAAACTCACCAAAGCTCTTTATGGTTTAAAACAAGCTCCTAGAGCTTGGTATGAACGACTCAACACCTTCCTTATTTCTAATAGTTTTTCAAGAGGAACGATCGACACTACACTATTTATTAAAACTAAATTTAAAGATTTTTTTATAGTACAAGTCTATGTAGATGATATTATCTTCGATGCTACTAACAAATCTCTTTGCAAAGAATTCTCTAAGTTAGTGCAAGATGAATTTGAAATAAACATGATGAGCAAACTCTCATTCTTCCTCGGGTTTCAAGTTAAACAAATAAAGGATGGAACTTTCATCAACCAAGCAAAGTATGCAAAGAATCTAATCAAAAATTTTGGCTTGGAAAATTCAAAAGAGTTGAGCACTCCAATGAGTGCATCAACAAAGCTTGAGAAAGATGAAAAAGGCAAGAATGTGGACACAAAGCTCTACCGAGGTATGATTGGTAGCTTATTATATCTTACCGTAAGTAAACCGGATATTATGTTCAATGTTTGCTTATGTGCTCGTTTTCAAGCTGAACCTAAGGAATCTCACCTAGTAGCCATAAAGAGAATCATTGGATATGTTAAAGGTATATTGAACTTAGGGTTATGGTACCTCAAAGGCACTATTTTTAATCTCATTAGCTTTTTGGATGCCGACTTTGTCGGATGCAAAGTTGATTGGAAAAGTACAAGCGAAACTTGCCAATTTCTTGCTCACTCCTTAGTCTTTTGGTCTTGGAAAAAGCAAAATTCAATTGCACTCTCAACCGCCGAAGTCAAATATATTGCGGCCAGTAGTTGTCGCACAAGTTTTATGGATGAAGCAAACTCTTGAAGACTTCGGAGTTCATTTTTGTCAAATTCCAATCAAATACGATAATACTAATGCCATCAACATCTCTAGGAATCCTATTCAATACTCTAGGACTAAACACATTGAGATTAGACACCACTTTATTAGAGATCATGTTCAAAAAGGAGATATCATCCTAGAATTTGTAAACACTGAAAATCAATTAGCGGACATTTTGACTAAACACCTCAGTGAAAACATATTTTCAACTCTTATAAGAGAATTATGAATGCTTTAATTAGTTTAATTGATTGATTCCTCGATTTCTGAACATGCTAATGATGGATCTTTTCTTAGTGTTTTAATATGCTTGTCATTATATGTTCATTTTTGTATGTATTTTGGTACTTTTCTGAGTCTCTAGGAAGTTTCGGACGCCCGATTTATGATTCGGATGCCCGGATTCCTACATAACAACCTTTGTAGCTTGAATGCTCATTTCGGGCGCCCCATACGTTCTACGGACGTCCAATTTCATCGAGCCCTCACCAGGATGTCCTAAATGTGCTTCGGACTCCCAACCCGAGAGCACCCTTTTATGCATTCTTGGTCGCGGACACTCGAACTATCATGCGGACGTTCTAAAGTTTCGGGCTGCCTAAGATGGTGCCTGAAAGATTTTCGGACCCATCCGGAGCAAGAACTCCTGGACCCGGTTTTCGGCGCTGGTGCAGCAAGCTTGTGGACCCCTAAAGTTTCGAGCGCCCTGTAGACCATTTAGGGCGCCCGCGAAGCAGATCTGGGTATAAAACAACCCGCTTCCAGACCTGTTTTTTTTCTGTTCTTTTTTCTTCCGCTCATGACCCCACCTCCCGCAACCTCGATGGTCGCCCGGATCTGTGTGCTTTGCGCACGATCAACTAAGATCTCTTCCTCCTCTAGCTTCTAAGGTGAAAATCTTCCAGTTTTTCCTTTGTTTTTCATCATCTTCTTCACAGACAGATCTGGGTATAAAATAACCCGCTTCCAGACCTATTTTTTTCTATTCTTTTTTCTTCCGCCTTGAGAGTCATTTATGGGTTCCATACGATATCCGCGATCTCTCTTGATTTGTAATCCAATACACAAATCAATTGGTTCCGTCAGGTTAGCTATATGTTGTGTCGTGTCAACTATTTCTACGGAAGGTGGTAAGATGATATCTTGAGCGGTTACGTATCTAGGACCCCTTACGCAAATCGACGCGTCTCTAACTCCATAGAGATTACTTCTCAATACAATTTCTTTCAAATTTTGTAAGATTTCATGTACTGATTCCTCAATACCTACTATCGTAGAATATTCATGTGGCACCGGATCTGTGTGTTTTACGCACAATCAACCAAGATCTCTTCCCCCTCTAGCTTCTAAGGTGAAAATCTTCCATTTTTTCCTTCGTTTTTCATCATCTTCTTCACAGATTCTTGATTCTCGCAGTTTCTCTCTCTAGAAATCCTAGTTTTCATATCTCTTCCTAGATTTAGTTTTTCTCAATTTCTAGCAGCTATTTTACAAATTTTCAATTATTTCTACTTAGATCTATTGTCTTTTTGCTTCTTTTTTTTTCATTTTTACCCAACCTAGCTTCAAACCTCTCATAGTGCACTCATTTTCTTTATATAACTTTCACATTAAAATGTCTAGAACCAAAATTCCAAGCTCTGGTGCCTCTAGCTCACGTAGAATATGTAGAAATGTCTCTCCTCCACCTCCTGAGCCTGATTTTGACCAATTTAACTTTATCTCTAAGGACGCTCAAAAAAAAATTGCTCTAGGTAGATCAACCCAATCTTGTAAATTTGTTAACTTTGCAAATTTTGATTGCCCTCGAGTCGTTCAAAATATAACCAAACTTGGTTGGAACTCTTTTTTAGCAAACGGTAGAGCATGCTATCTCGACCTAATGCGAACTTTTTTTACAAATGCCACCTTCAATTTGAATCATTCTCATATCACCTCAAGGGTTAGGGGCATAAATTTTGATGTTACTCCTCAATTTCTCAACTCACTTCTAGACATCTCTATTGAGGGAGTTGAATTTTTTGCAAAAAATATTTGAAATTTTTCGGCAATCACCGAAAGCGAAATTCGCCAACGGTTCCTTTCCCTAGAGGATAATGCTCGACTCTCCTTCTCCGATCGTGTCGCCCACTTTCTTCTCACTAAAGTGGTTCTTTCTCGAGACGGTCATCACACTACTGTCCAGAAAATGGACTTAGTACTTCTCTATCGCCTTCGGGAACGGATTATGGTAAATCTTGGGTACATCCTTATGCGCCATCTGGTTGCAGCCGTCATTCATACTTCGCGCTCTCTTCCTTATGGATCTCTCCTTACCGCGATCTTTGAGCACTTTGGCATCCCCCTCGCAAATGAAGGGTCAAGGAAAGTCACTACTCGGATTGATTCAAATACCTTCATCTCTATCGGTTTCAAGAAAAATCGGCAGAGACAATGGATTAGGAAACACATTCAAGAACCATCCTCAAGCTCAGAAGAAGAAGCCGAGAATGACGATGGAGATGACGACGACGACGATCAGGGAGGTGATGACGCACCGATTCCCTCTCTGCCATATCACGCTCATTCTTCTCCACATGAGCCCTACTATCAGGACATTACCCGGCGCCTCGACAGGATGGACACTCGCCTAGATTCCTTCAACTACACTCTCACCCGTTTTGGCAAGCAAATTCAGCGAATCGACGACCGATTGATAGATTCTACTTAGAGTGGAGCACCTTTTTTGCGACCTACAGTGGTCAACCATCATCATCTACCGCACCTCTACGGGTGGACCCTATGGATCAAGATGATGATGATCAAGATGATGAGGATTAGAGATTGTGTAGCCTAGTGTTTCTTTTTGTTTCCTCGTTTTGATGCACATAATATTTTTGCTACTTTATGACATGAACTCTTTGATTTTTTTTTGTGATGACAAAGGGGGAGAAAGTTATGTGATATTTAGTTATACATGATGTTTACATATGTTGTTTGTAGGGGTGGCAATTCAGCTCGCTGTTCGCGAGCGGGCTCGTGTTCGGCTCGAAATGAGTTCGAGATCGGCTCGCTCGTTTAGTAAACAAGCCGAACACGAGCCAAATTTTTCAGCTCGTTTAATAAACGAGCCAAACACGAGCTGGGGTCAGCTCGCTCGTGTTCGGCTCGATAACAGCTCGAATATATATATTTTATATTATATATATATAAATTATAATTATATATATAATATAAATTTTTATTATTTATTTTTTAGTCCAACTTTAATATAAAGTCCAAACTTAATTATTAAGAGGCTTATTTATATAAAAAAATCCATCTATAAATAGGCCCAACTTAATTTTTTTAGTCGTACGGTTTAAATGCATCAATGCTGCTGATTTAGATGTTATATCCGCTGTCATACCGAAATTGGAAATTTATTATGGTAACACACACACACACAGGACGCTGCAGGCACAGGCAGTCTAGTCGACGTTCCCACCCTCGCTACAATTACATTTAATTACAGCCGCCTCAGCCGCTCCACCTCCCTGCTGAGAATGGTGGCACGGAGCAGACTGCCGGCGGACTTCCACAGCAGGCCCAGGTCGTCGAGCGGGCGGCCGGCGGCCATCTTCTTGTGCAGGTAGCTGTCGAAGGTCATCCGCTGCACGTACTCGTCGGCGCAGAGCTCCACCAGAGCCTCCCGCGCGGCGTTGCTGCCGTAGAACACCCGCTGCAGGACGTCCAGGAACCGGAACGTTCCCGCGAACTCGTCGTCCCACTTGCGCAGGTACTCCCGCTTCAGGTCGGCCTCCGTGATCCTGCCCTTCTCCTTCCAGATTCTGACGATGGCGTCGCCGCACAGGCGGCCCGACTTGGCGGCGAAGTAGATGCCCTCGCCGGAGCAGCGCGCCACGTAGCCCGCGGCGTCGCCGACCAGGGCGGCGCGGCCTGCCACGCGGCGGGGGCGCGGGTGCTCCGGGATGGGGTGGGCCTCGACGCGGACGACGACGCCGCCGGCCAGCTTGGGGGCGGCGCGGGCGCGGGCGGCGGCCTGGAGGCGGCGGATGGCGGGCTTGGCGGAGGCGGTGCCGGTGCCGACGGCGACGTGATCGCACTTGGGGAAGACCCAGGCGTAGAAGTCCGGGGAGACGTCGTCGCCGACGTACATCTCGGCGAGGTCGGCGTAGGCGGCCATGGCGTCGGGGGGGAGGCGGACGCGCTCCTGGAAGGCGATGGCGGTGGAGTAGTTGCCGGCGCCGATGCAGCGGGCGACGCGGCTGTTGGCCCCGTCGGCGCCGACCACGACGTCGACGGCGAGGGTGGAGGAGGTCGGGCCTGCAGCGCCGGAGGGGATGTAGTGGAGCAGGTAGGGGTGGAGTGGGGAGGAGGGAAGGGAGAGGGAGGTGAGGAGGGCGGGGATGAGTCGGGCGCCGCGGGATTGGGCGCGGGAGCGGAGGAAGGCGTCGAGGACCTCGCGGCGGAGCATGGCGATGTGGGCGCCGTGGTCGGGGGGGAGGTGGCGGGAGAAGTCGGAGGCGATGTTGGATGGCGAGAGGAGCCGCATGCGGGTCACGCGGCGGTCGACGAGGGATGCCGGGATGGAGAACTCGTCGAGCATGGCCGGGGGGATGGCGCCTCCGCAGGGCTTCGACCCCGAGGGGCTTCGCTCCAGCAGGAACGTCTCCACCCCGCCCGCCGCCAGCGCCTCCGCGCAGCTCGCCCCCGCCGGGCCCCCGCCCACCACCGCCACGCGCAGGGCCCGCGCACCCGAAGCCATCGGAGTAACGCCGCACCGCCGCCCCCGCTCCCTAGGGCTAGGGTTTGGGGATCGGAGGGGCATGCCGGAGGAGAGGAGCTGGGAGACGGACATTGCGGCGGCGGCGGTTTTTGGGATCTTTTTTAGCTTTGCAGGTATAATTATTTTCTTTAAAATTTTAATTTTTATATAGAAAAAAAAAAGTAAAGTATAGCTCTCCGCTGTAAAGCTTTTGTCTCATTGCTGGCGTTCATCTTCGGAGTAGCGAGCTATTTATTTAATTATTATATATTTTTCATAAGCAGGTGTCTTTGGTCGTTGAATTTGATAAGAACATTGCAATTATTGCCAGGAGAGCACCGTACACGGTGTGGTTGATCAAAATTCAAAAGCCGCATAGGAACAAAAATTTGGTGGAGGGCTGCAATCGTGTTCCAAATTTACAATAGCAGGTACATCACATCATGATGTATCTAAACAAATTAGTAGAACAGTAAATGGTACCAGTTCAGACGTCTAATATTTTTCTAATATTCTACAACCAAATACAGACTATTATCTCTAACGTAGGTGATAAAAAATTTAATAACTGATATTTAAAATTTTAATTTAAAATTTTAATTATTTTATATTTTTAATTACGTTTTAATAATTTGTCGCCGTAACCCGTCAGGCCGACCATATCCATCATATTTGATTTTAAAAAAACTGACAAATATCTTTCATACCTAACAAATAGACCGTTTAAACTTTTTGAAATAGTTTAATAGGTCTCTCTGCGGACGCCCCACATAAATTTTAACAAATAATTTGCATTCGATCTTGTAAAACTTACAAACACATTAATACTTATTTTTTTTCCAGGTTCAGTTTTTTATTTTTATTTTTTCAAAAATTTTAAATTATTTATTTATTTTTTAGTTTATTATCGTTAGCTTACTATTTATTTTTTAACAAAATATATATAAAATATTAATTTTATACTTATAAATATATACTTTTAAAAATTTTAACTGTTAAAAAATATTTTTATCGGTAAGTATAATATCTGACCGGATAAAAAGTTCTTGTTGTTTTTTTTTTTTTTTAACACCGTAAAATTTTACAAGATCATATGTGTGACAAGCCACCAACATTGTTGTTTAATTAATAACTTTAAATTGAGGGATCGTAGATAATAAATAATTTGATAATTGATTTTTGAAATTCTAGTAACTTTATATTTTTGGCTAGATTTATTTTTTCAAAAAAAAAAAAATGAAAGGATTGCACATACTATTTTTCTCTTTCTCCTTTAAAAATAATAATAATAATAATTTTCTATATACCTCTGTACTTAAAAAATATTTTATTTATTTTATATATTTCTCAATTATTGAAAAATAATTTTGCTGTTAATATTCCTTAAGTTATTTAGGGTTAAACCTTGGTGAAATTTTTACATAAATTAAAATATCTATTTTGCTCCTAATTTGAGAAAAAATAAAAAAATGATGACGACAGTAAAGTATAATTAAAAAAATATATTATTTTGCTCCTAACTTAAAAATAAAAAAAAAAAAAAAAATTTGATGACCATAAAATGAAAATAACGATAATTACTAACCAAGACAGTTAACAGGGGACAATAGTTATCCCTAATAGGAACAAGGTTGTTTTCATCGGGAAAGAATCTTATTTTCACCCTTTTTTTATTTTTTTTTAAATTAAAATTAAAATTTATAAAATTTTAAAAATGTTAAATTTATTTTTTTAATTTTTTTTATAAATTTTAATAATTTAAATTTTAATCTTTAATATATTTAAAATTTTAAAAATTTTAAAAATTTATCAATTTTTAAATTTTAAAATTTATATAAATTTTTTATATACAAATTTTTAAATTTTTTACAGAAATTTTTAAATTTATACAAATTTAAATATAATTTTTTTTGCCTCCTTGTATATTTTTTGAGGCAATTAAAATTTAAATTTTTAAAATTTATAAATTATTAAATTCTTTAATTTATAGAATTTTTAAATTTTATAATTTTTAAAATTTTTAACTTTAATTTTTAATAAATTAATAAATTTTTAAAATTATTAATTTTAAAATTATACAAATTTTATATACAATTTTTAAAAATTTTTAAAAATTTATAAATTTTCAAAATTTTTAATTTTTTAATAAATTAATTTTCTATATACAAAAGATAAATTTAAATAATACAAATTATAATTAAATTTCTTTTAAATAAATTTTTTAAAGAATAATTTTTTTAATTAATTTTTTTTTCTTTATTTTTCTTATTCCACTTTATCAAACCAAATACAATCTTTCTTATACCTGATACAACTCTAATACTCATCCAAACATAAAATTATATTAGTTCCTATTTCTTCTTGAACTTATATATATCTCTCAAATAGACCTTTCTAGTTTATACCTGAACCAAACGTTATTTAATATTTAAACCGAAATTTTGTGAAAATTATCTGTACATCCGATTTCGGATGTACGATGTAGACCTCATCCATCCTGTGGTGAAAACTTTTCTACTAGTCATTTTAAAGTGAGCGGTAAAATTCACTCTCCCAAATAAATGAAGTGTAAGATATATACCCGATTTCGGATATACAAAAAATATTTTTATTTTTCGAGTGTATATAAGCAACACCCATGAAATATATATATATATCTTCAACATAAAAAAGATTTAGGGGGTTATTCTACAATAGCCTAGAATTTAGGGGGTTATTCTACAATAGCCTAGGGGGTTATTTATTTATAAAAAAAATAAATAAATAAATAAAAAATTTTGAGGTGTACAAAAATTATTTACCTTTTGATAGCAATCCCGGTCAGAGAAAATCCTAGCGTAATGTGGAGCACAAAAACCCTAGCGGCGGCGCCGGATTTATCGGCGCAAATTGAAAGTTTTGTAAATCGCAACAGCTCGGTGATGATCCATTTTGCTTTTCGGATTTCTACCTGATCTGTAATCATTTGGTACTTCTCTAGGAATTTTTGGTATCTAAATATCTGCATAGTGCAAGAAAAAAAAGGAGGGGGGTTGGATGATTATATGTGATGCTGCCCAGTCGTTTCATATTGGATGGAAAATGGAAAAGAGATTGTTTGTGGGGTATATAAGGACCAAGGATTCTGTTGCTAATAAATTGTGCTTTAAGGCTGCGTTTGTTTTTGGAATTTGAGGGTATATATACAAATAATACTTTTTATTTTGTCAAACACTAATCTTTTTTGTCAAAAAAAAAATTATTCCGGTCAAACCGGATAATTCCCATTGTTTAGAGAATAACCCGTTTAATTAATCCCCTCCAACCATTCGAATTAGGCTATTCCGATGATAAACCAAAATTAATCCCCTCCAACAAATTTAAAATTAAAAATTCAAAATTCAAAATTAAAAATTCAAAATTTAAAATTTAAAATTTACAATTTGAAATTTAAAATTTAAAATTTAAAATTTAAAAAAATTTCAAATTTCAAATTGAAAATTGAAAATTGAAAATTGAAAATTGAAAATTGAAAATTTAAAATTTAAAATTTAAAATTTAAAATTTAAAATTTAAAATTTAAAATTTAAAATTTAAAATTTAAAATTTAAAATTTAAAATTTAAAATTTAAAATTTAAAATTTAAAATTTTAAAATTAAAATTTTAAATTTACAATATAAATTTTAAAATTTAAAATTAAAATTTAAAATTTTAAAATTAAAATTTATAATTTATAATTGAAAATTGAAAATTTAAAATTAAAAATTTAAAATTTGTTAAAAAAATTTAAATTTAAAATTTTTAATTTTAAATTTTAAATTTTCAATTTTAAATTTTAAATTTAAAATTTTATATTTTAAATTTTAAAATTTATATTTTAAATTTAAAATTTTAAATTTAAAATTTAAAATTTAAAATTTTAAATTTAAAATTTAAAATTTAAAATTTTAAATTTTAAATTTTAATTTTAAATTTAAATTTTAAATTTTAAATTTTAAATTTTAAATTTTAAATTTTAAATTTTAAATTTTAAATTTTAAATTTTAAATTTTAAATTTTAAATTTTAAATTTTAAATTATAAATTATAAATTATAAATTTTAATTTTTACATTTTAAATTTATAATTTTCAATTTTAAATTTTAAAAACTTAAAATTCAAAAAATACAGTTTTTACCTATGTTGTGTATATTGATTATACAATAATGTAAAATCCACTAATATATAAGGGCAAATTTGGTATTTTGGATTACAAAAATCTACTTTTTCTATTATTCTTCTCCAATTAGAAAAAACTTACCAAACAATATTTGTTTTATTCAATAGAATAGGATAGAATATTAACAAACACAATATTCATTTTATTCCTTTCTATTCTAGAACATAATAGAATTATGGGAATAAAAAAATTAATTCTCCTCAAATTTATCCTATTTCCAAACACAGCCTTAAGATTTCTTTTGGTTGAGATATAAGAGAGAACTAGGGATAAGTATAATTTTTAGAACAAGCTGAAATTATTGTAAATTTGTGTTTGGTTGGATATTTTTGGTTAGTACCAGATATAAAAAAAAAAAATAGTATTTGATAAGGAATGAAGAATAATAGGAATAGAGAGTGTATTTTGTGTAAAATGACTAATATCTCCTTCCCCTTTTAATTTTTTTCTTTAAAATTAAAGTTTTAAAAATTTGTTCAAATTTTAATTTTTATAAAAATTTTAAGTGGGAGCAAAAAAAAGTTAATTTTAAAATTTTTAGTGGGAGCACAAATTTTAATTTTTAAATTTATATAAATTTTAAAAATTTTATAAAAAAGTCGTATAAATTTTAAAATTTTAAAATTAATATTTTTTTTAAATAAAATAAAATAAAAATAAAATAAAATTGTTTAGATTTATTAAAAATTAAAGTTAAAAAAATTAAAATTTATAAAATAAAATTTTAAATTTTATAAATTTAAATATTTTTTTAAGTTTAAAAATTTTAATTAAAAAAATAAAATAAATAAAATAAAATAGGAGAGCAATAATTGTAAAGAAAAGGGCAAAAAAAAAAAAAAGAGAAAAAAAAAAACCTAAACCATTAGGATGGAAGCTATAATGGCTTAAGACTCGGCAAATTGCATGGTAATTCTTGATTTGTTTGGGATTAAGACTCGGCAAATTTATCTAATAAGTGTTAAGTGAGAAAGATTTGTTCTCGGGTCTCATTAGTTCCTTAATGCATTAAGGGAAAAAACTTGTATTCTCTAATACGAAGCCACATCTTGGACCTATCAAAAGTGTGGTGCCAAGAGACTAAGGAAAGTGGTGAATAAAAATGTTAGAATGTTGTTGTTATCTGCTTGCTTAGGTTTTTTGGTGGTGTTTGGTTAGAGCCAAATATATGTAATTCGGAAAGTGAAGTTGGGAGAAGTTGACTTGACTTCATAATTAATCCTCTAGGAGGAAGTTAAGTTGTTATAATTAAATTGCTACTTTTTATTGTTTTCGAACTGTACCTCAAACTAACTTAGTGAAGTGTTTATTTTTAGAGGTTATATATAGTAGTTGTGTCACGCCCCGGGGTTGAAACTGTGATCCGGGCTCGCTAACATATCCGCCGCCTATACGGTGAACCCCGTATAGACTAAGCGTCAAACCTGCAAAAGAGATATGCTATACTAAACAGATATTAGAGCTGGAAGTAAACTGCTATAAATAAAATAAAATAATATACAACTCCAAATCCTCACCACAAATACATAAGTCTCTCAACTCTGAAAGAAAAGTACAACTCTATACCTTACTACAAGGTTCTCAACAAGTAACTCTCAAAATATAAAAAGGGTACATCTACTCTCTGGACGACGACTGGTAGGGATCTAGCTCGTGACTCCCTTACCTCGGTCAGAAGAAGCAGCAACTGGAGCAGCAGGAACAGGAGCAGACGTCCCTGGGGAAAAATACACCACGACGGGTGTGAGAACTACATCCCACAGTAGTTCTTAGTGGGTGCCGTCAACAAGCCCAACGGTCTGCCCACTAAGTCTACTAGAGGCATGCTGTAACAAATGAAATACAGAAGGAAAGAGCTGGAAATGAATAACCCCACAGCTACTATGCCCCTATCTAGATGCTCAAAAAGTGGAACAGATGATAACATGGTGCATCTACTATCCCTCAACTCAGATCACCCAATCTACCTGACTGCCTCCTCGGGTCCAGTCAAACCTGCGCCTACCTACTGCCGCACATCCTCAACAGGACGGGTCTACCGTAGGTATGTCCATAGCTGCCAAAACTGGCTCAGCCAGAGGGACTGTGTCCGTAACTGCCAAAACTGGCTCAGTCAGAGGGACGGCGTCCATAACTGCCAAAACTGGCTCAGTCAGAGGGACGGCGTCGACAAGTCGCGATACCAAAGTGCAGACCCACCCCGGACGTGGCACTCGAGGGGAGCGACCCCAACGAGGACAGAGGTATCCGCGCACTCTGTCGAGCTGGCACTGCATGCTATAGTCAAGATCCACGCTCACGCTCTGAACGAAACAAACTCAGGATCCTCAAACATCTCACACCAAACTGCCTCAACAGGCCAACATCGCATCCACTGCGAGAAACTGTCTCAATAGGCCAAACAGGCCAAACGTCGCATCCACTGTGAACAACTGCCTCAACAGGCCAACATCGCATCCACTGCGAACAACTGCCTCAACAGGCCAAACAGGCCGAACATCGCATCCACTGCGAACAACTGCCTCAACAGGCCAAACATCGCATCCACTGCGAACAACTGCCTCAACAGGCCAAACATCGCATCCACTGCGAACAACTGCCTCAACAGGCCGCAATATCCCAACATGCAGACTCACTGACAGGATAAACTCCACCACTGACACAATGAAGGGTCCGAGAACCCCGAAAGACTAGAACCTACAACCCAAATCAAACAAGAACAGGATCTAGGTATAGCCTCTCGTTGTTCTCGTCCCAAGAAGAAGGCAGACCTTAGAACCCAGACCACTCGAATCATCTCGGGTGGTTAATTTATAGGAAAAATATGACATTTCTTACTGAAAGCCATTTGATCTGGAAGAAATCCATATTTAATGATTTTTAGTTCTTTTTAGGAAAACAGTTGAAACCAAGTTTTATATCCAAGCCTCGAAGGGCTAATGCCTTCGTCCAATCAAACAAGAACAGACTCCGGCGACTCTACGATGCTTGGAAGAAAACATTTGGTTGACAAAAATCATATGTGTGTCCAAAAAGGTTCTGGGTTTAAGGTCCGACTAACACTGATATACCGCTGCCACTAACACAGCGGCGACAGATAAAACAAGAGAATAAAACATTTCGGGACCGCCGTCTACCCAAACGGCTCCCGCCACAGATGATCGATCAACTACATCTACCAGACTCCACTCTGCTCCCAAGCACGAGTGTAAAATGCTTCCCAAACTAAAAGAAATCCTGAGCACTCGGCCCACTACCCGGGCGAGTAACACTATGTCCAGGAAGGAATAAGAAGTGTGGATGTTTAAAGCAGAAATAAACCTAGCCCAAGTTGGAGTTTTCTACAGTCTGGCTGAACATGCTGCATATGACGGGGGTGCTAGGTCAAGTTCCAAGATAACAATAATTTTACAGATGACAGAAAGCAGGGAGATGATAAAATCACCAGATAATATAAGGAATAGCAATTCCTACATTCTAGCATGCTACACAAGCATTTCACTGTCATGCATAATCCTACAATAGCAGATTTTAATGCACAGTCCATCAATCTTGGAGACAGGGCCACCCACCTGAAAATGCTAACTGTCCAAGGTTCCACAGCTGAAAATACCCAAAAACCCAAGTCTCCAACTCCAACGGGTCCAGCAATACCCGCAAACTCTCCTGGGTACAACACAAGGTTCACAAATACACTTAATTCCATAATTTACCCAAATAAGTTACATTCAGAATTCAGCCACTAAGATGCCACTTTTTCACCTGCAAAAAATACTCCAAAAATTCCAATAAAAATACTACGGTGATCCTCGCATCGAGACCTTCGAAACGGGTACCTGCACGTCCAATTCCGAGTCCCGTAGGCCGAGTTACAAATTCCACAGTACAGGCGCGCAAAAGCTCACAACCACACAACTGTAATAATCAGCACAGTAAAAGAGGAAATACTATACCTTCGGGCAAGCCTCAGAAAAATACCTGAAAAAATACGATGATAATCCTCGCGACGAGTAGATGCAAAAAGTGTACAGGCTCGTCTTGATCCGACACTCGAGTGCGGAGATAAAATTCCGGCAAGGGTTGCTGTCCAGAAACTCCATCGGCAAAACAGCGGCTTAGAAAAGTCCCAAAAACCGTGCCATAACCTCTGAATCCAGCAAGATGATCAACATGAAAGTCGAAGACGTACCTCTCGTGAATCCAACGCCGCGAAAATCGTCTAAAAATACTGAAGGAGTAGCTCTGTGGACCTCTCAGATCAAACTGCGACGATAACGGGCCTCCGGTGAAAGATCGTCACTCTGTGCTCCGATGCCGAAGTCGTCGACACTGCGGCTTCCAAAAAATCCGGGCCTCTGCCAGAAGATGCGCAACACGAAGATCTCCAACTTTGCTAAAGGGTCCAAGAGCTGAGGGATTCGGGAAAAGCCTCAAACTCGGGGTGGAAGTGGGGTATAAATAGGCCCAGCCCGAAAATCCAACACTTTGGACTTTTGGCCCAACATTTGGGCGCCCGGGCATTCCGGACTGCTACAGTAACGGGCCCGGCCCGTTACTGTTCACGCCCGGAAGTCTCCCAGCCCGCCACGCATCCACCCAAACAGCAAACAGCTGTTTGGGCCAACGGCGCTGCGCAGCGTGGCCGACGCCGGTGCCGACACGTGGCACCCACGCGCGGGAGCCGCGGGTCAGCGACTCAGCGCGCCCACGTCGCGCCCACGTGCGCCCACGCGCGCCTATCGGGCACGCGGCCCGAGGCAACTACTCCCCGCCCCCGTGGACCACGCGCACAACACCCCACCAACCACGTGCTGCCACGTGGCCACCCCCGGTGCACCGTGAACCCGCGCCTGCCGTGCCGGCCAATCGGGAGGCGCCACGTGGCCAACGCCCGGTGCACGCCCTCCGCGGTGGACCGCGCGGCTGCGCCTCCACCCGCCGCCGCGCTCCGCCGCCAGCCGCCGGCGCCGGCGCCTCTCCGGCCACCGGAACAGTAACCCACACCTCGAAATCCGTGTTTTCGCGTCCGGGCTCCGAAAAAACCGAGTAAATAGCCCGTCTTGACCGTTTTCGCGCGCTGAATCCAAATCCGATGTCCGATTGGCCCAATTCCACCTCTAAAATTTCCCGAAAATTCCCGGAGAAGTGAACTTGATCCATTTTTCATGCCGGGTCCAAATCTTGGGTCCAATATGCGCGCAAACACCTCTAACACTCATCCTGGTTCTCCAGAAGTCACAGATCCAACAGTAATCCAAACGTGGGAATTTCCGGGTCCTCACAAGTTGGGCAGTACAATTCTAGCTAGATTAATGTGATCACTTCTATTCGTTCGGTTTAGATGAAATGTAAGTGAAAGTGATGAAGTGTAGTTCCAAAATAATAGAAGATTAATTAGTAACTTTAGATTTGGCTTCCTTTTGAGGAAGTCGAGTTCTCACAACTTCACTTTCCCATTTCTATATACTTAATTACTTCCAGCCAAATATCTATATAAGCACAAGTGTAATTTCATTCCCCTAGAAATAATTGGTATTGGATGAAGATGTCATTATATATTTTGCATCCCCTTGATCTTATTCAAAGTTCATATCTTGGTTAATTATACAAGTCTTGAACATTGCTAAGGGGGGCATTGAATGCAAAACCTTAGAACGTTGCTTTCTAATAGCATAAGCTGTTAGAGAAATCGATTGCCTCCTAGTATTAGAGCAGTAGGTTCTCAATTTGAATCCCATCCGATTTATCCCATTTAATTAAAAAATCCTAGCTCCGTGTGTTTGATTTATTCAACTTATTAAGTCTAATACAAGTATCTAGATCAGTACTGGATACAAGGGTAAAAAAAAAAAAAAGAATGTAAAATAGGTGTTTAATTTTAGCAAGAAGCCTGTAATTAATGAAATTGGTTTTACTGAGACACGTCAAGAATAAACACATAAAATGAATTGCAACTTAACACAAAAGCTTAATTCATCAGTTTTTAGAATTTAAATGGGCCTAAGACATGCACATTGAATTAAGCTTAATTTTCCCCAGTTGAATGGTGGATGGATTTGGTAGTGTTTAAACTCTAGGCCCCTACGTTGGCACTGTCCTAATTAATAAACCATAATTTTTGGAGCATCATAAGATATTAAATAATAGTGTATTCTTAATATATGGTACGTATTCAACACTTTGCCTCAAGTATATAAGCTCGAGATTTACATGACGTGTGGATTTTGAATCAAAGAAATGGAGGGGTTTTTGGTTAAAAGCTTGAGGACTTGATGGGATTCAAATTCAAGATCTCTTCTTCTAATATTATATGATGCACGCAATCTTTTAATATGTAAGGCTTTTAGAAAATGTTATTTAAACATAAGAGCCATGTCCTTAATTAGTGTGAATTGCTCGATGGATGGAATGATTTAGAAGGGTTGTTTTGGATCTCAAAGGTGTCGTTGTATTGTACTAGGAGTAATGTAATAGGTATCTCATGAAACTCTAAAATATTGTTGATAAGTCAGCTTTGCAATGTGGCAGCTAGGAAGTGGCTTTAACTCTTTAGACTTGATGTTTAGATTAGATGCCACGTTTGAAAGCTGACTCATCAGCAATACTTTGGAGTTCTTTTCAGATAACTATAGCATCACTCTGTCTCCACTTGGATTTTTGCATAATTGATGGCTCTCAACAAGGATATGCCTTGACACCGCCAAACAAGGATAGTGCATGTGTTTTAGGCTTTTTTTTTGGGAACATTTTGTTTATTGAACAAGCAGAAGCAAGGTGTGGCCAACTAAGAGGCTAGAGCTTCCTTTTGGAGTGTAAAGCTGAAATGATCTTCTAGCTCCCATAGGCAAACGTTCGAGTAAGCTACTTTAGGCTCGTAAGGAGCCATTGGGGCAATTTTAAGGAAAAAGATGTCAGGGCTTATTCCCGTATTTCTGCTTGAACAACACTTCTCAAATGCTCTAGTTAATCCAAACTGGACTATACATGGTAATTAGAGTTGCCACCTTGTTTCCATGTTTTTAAAGTGCGAGATAAAAGTTTAGTGTAGGTCGGGTCGACTGTTATCTAACTTCATCCTCTTTCACAGTTTCATCGTTTTTGTATTTCACTAGACTTTACGAACCTTTACAATGTTGGTTTGGCTTGCTATGATATTTATTTTTCTATTTTGCTAAAATATTGGTCTACTTAGTGCTACTTCTAGCTTAATAAGTAATGTTACGTAGACCTGCCTCAAAGTTATTGCAAAATGTTGTTGATGAGTCGGCTTTGTCTCGTGGTAGCTGGTTACTGATTTAATTTTTCATATTTGACATCTAGTTTAGATGTCATGTTTGAAAATCGACTCATCAACAATATTTTGGGGTGCCTTTTGAGGTATCAATAGTAAAACTTAAGCTCTGCGATTTATCGAAATTTGCATTGCTCATTGTTCTCATCAAGGATATCCAGCAACCACCGAATGATGATGCTTCTTGCATCTTGGCTCGGCTTCTGTCATGGCTTCTGGGTGCTTAGTTAACCAAAATGCTACAGCTTCGTGTTGTTGTGAGTTGCCGATATGAGTTTCTAGGGCAAAAGCTCCAATATAGAGCTTATGCTTTTGCGCTAATGAGGAGTTGTTGGGTCAACTTGAGAAGAAGAGCATTTTAGCCCTCCTCACACAATTGTGCTAAAACGACATATGTTAGAAGCTGCATCAAACCATAAGGAAATGAACATTAGCATAGTGTTGGACATGATTTCCTATGCGAGACATCAGATTTCACAGGAAGGATTGAATTTCAGTTTAGTTTGAGTAGGATTGAGTCAGTTTAGTTTGAATAGGATTGAGTCTTATTTGGTCGACTTGCAGTTAGAACAATTTTTCAGCTTTACCCTACTTCGATGTAATTTGAAATGGCTTTTACATGATATTTTGAATAGTGAAATTAGTTGTTGAGAGTTCAAGGGCAAGTTCAAGTTGATAAATGGTACATAAGATAAATGCTGTAAAATAACTTGTATCGCCCCAATAGTCCCACATCGGGTGGAAAAGCGGCTCTGATCGAGAATATAAGAGATTTCATACCCTAGTAATAGTAATTGGGATTAAGCATTTTGGGGAGGTGGTTTGGGCCCAACGAGTTATTATTGCTGGCGGGTCTGGTCGTTATAATTGGTATTAGAGCCGGATACCAACCGGAAGTGTGAGAGCTAAGTACTATATGAGGCAAAGTGCTACACCACGGATTTAGTAGGAGCCACCTCTAAGATCTCACATCGCCTGGTAATTCTAGTCTATGTGTGTAATTTGTGAAGTGCTACACCACGGATTTAGTAGGAGCCACCTCTAAGATCTCACATCGCCTGGTAATTCTAGTCTATGTGTGTAATTTGTGATCAGATTTGGACTTGACGAGGACGTTTGAATCTAACTTAGGGGAGTCTGTAACGCCCCAATAATTCATCAGAGTCTAAACGGGGGGGAGTCTGTAAGCTCAAATAGTCTTTAGATCGAATGAAAAATAAGTTATGATTGAGAATGTTAAGAGACATCATACCCTAATAAGAATAACTGGGCTTAAGCATTTTGGGCCCGCCCGTGGTTTAAGCCCAACGAATTTTTATTGCTAGTGGGTTAGCGAGTCGTTATATAACTCCAGCCAATACAATTGATTAAATAAATTCAGATAAAAACCTTGGACTAATCATGGAAAAACTTGCACATGCATGTTTTTCAGCTATCAATGTTGGGACTCATAAATTTGTGCTCAAGAAAATCATATGCATATATAATGATGAGCTACAATGCTTTCAGAAGTACTAGAGGACCAGTGCTTCCACTTTTTCGCGCGTAAGATGCATGGCAATTCATGTGTTGAACCAATGAACGTGAATCTTGATGTACATCACACAAGCTCGAATCTTAAAGCGGGTGCTCAATGATCTCGATGTGTATTCGATGGACCAAAAAAGTGGGGCATCGTCAGGCTAAGGGTCCGTTTTTTTGCCAATCGAATTGCGCTTGTGATTTGTGCATATGCTTGATGAGCATGCCTCTTGATGGTCATAAAAGACAGGCAGGATGTTAATCGTGATATGTTGTGCGAAATAGCAGAAGCATCGGCCCTTCAATGCTTCGGAAAGCGTTCTATTTCAATTGCACTTTTGGGGGTGGCAGGATGATCTCTTGTAGGAAAGAAACTTTAACATCTCAGTGCTTTAATTTGCGTGGTTGAACTACACTTTTTAATCAGTCGACTACATTCATGAGTCACTTCCTTCTTTCACTAATGTGTCTTTATCTATTGGTAATTGGATGCATCCAGAAAGAAATTAAGAAAGAACTTTTAGGTATGCTACTCCTTGTAGATTGCTACTTCTCATTGAATCGCATATGTTGCATAGTTCGTTTTTTGCGCTACGGCTGAGGAACTATCATCTTAAAAGGTAAATAAATATATTTGATACATCATTCCTTTTTTGGCCTTCTTCTGTTTGTTCATCAGACAAAAAATAGTTCATATGATGGAGGATAGTTCTTTTGATGTTGATTAGTCTTGATGTTGGACCATGCTTGCTCTTGACATTTAATTTGGGCAGTTGCTGATTTTGGTATTTTTCGAAAATCTTGTACCAGCATATGAGGCAGCTGTCGGTATTGTTCCGGTAAATTTGTGCGTAAGAAAATTACGTGCATATATGCTGTTGAGTTAGAATGCTTTCGCAAGTATTAGAGGACTGGTGCTTTTGCTTTTTCACTCGTCACTTGCCCACCACTCATGTGTGCAGCTGAGGGGCGTGAATCTCAGATGCATTATACAGCCGAGGATCTTGAAGTTTGCTTAAAAAGCAAAAGCATCGGGTCGGTTGCTGCGCTGCTTTTTTGCGCATTCAGTTGCTTTTCAGATTTGTGCGCGTGCCTAATGAGCACCCTGCATCTTGATGGGCACCAAATAATCGGACATTTTGAAGCGTGCGGTTATGACAGTGACGTGAAAAAAAGTGAAAGCAAACACACTTTGCAGCTTTCAGAAAGAATTCTTGCTCAAATACTTCAGCTCAATTATTTTTTATTTTTTATTTTTTATTTTTTATTTTTTATTTTATTTTTACAGGACAGGAAACTGTTCTCATGGGAAGGTAAGAACTTTTGGTTTCAGATGAAAAGGTGGAGCAAAGAGAGAAAATCTCATCGACGACTGCGAGTGCATTGCATTATCAATTTCAAAAGCTGTGAAGTGGTGTTGATGTTGGTTCTGAAGCTCTACTGCAACATCGATTAATGCGAATTTTGGTAATGCGATCTCAAAAGTACTCAATTTTATTAAAAAGAACTAGAAGCACTTGTAAGATATAAGATTAATTGGATGCTGCTGAAAACGCATCACTTATTTTTAGCCAAGTACATGGTTCACACTTCAGCCTCAGACCATTCATCTTAGAAGGCAAATAATGTAGTGATCATCCTTCTTTTTTTTTTTTCTTTTTTTTCTTTTTTTTTTTTTTTATTCTCGTTCTATGCTTTCATACGCTGAGGATACATTTTTTTTTTAATAATTGCATATTGTTCTTCCAATAAGAATATGTAGATGGTCCTTGTGGGAGCTAAATTATGGGGTGTTATAGGCTAACAAGTTAAATAGCAGTTCTACTTAAGATGATAACAATTGCATTATTTTAACTCACTCTGCATTATTTACTCCTGACCCCTTAAATATAATAACTACAAAAAGAAAAGGAAAACGGAAAAACCTTAAGCTGGTTGATCATCTGCCTCTATACTCTCCAATTCAGAGCAATCACCACGGTTCACCTCCGCTGCCGCAGATTCCTTCGCCTCCGCCGCCGCCGCCAACGATTCCTTCGCCTCCGACCACTCCTTCGCCTCTGCCGCCACCGACGGCTCCTTCGCCTCCGCAACCACCGACTCCTTTGCCTCCGCCGTCACCGACGGCTCCTTCGCCTCCGACGACTCCTTCGCCTCCACCGCCACCGACGACTCCGCCGCCACCGACGGCTCCTTCGCCACCGCCGCCACCGACGGCTCCTTCGCCTCCGCCGCCACCGACGACTCCGCCGCCACCAACGCCTCCGCCGCCACTGACGGCTCCTTCGCCTCCGCCGCCACCGACGACTCCGCCGCCACTGACGGCTCCTTCGCCTCCGGCGCCACCGACGACTCCTTCGCCTCCGCCGCCACCGACGACTCCGCCGCCACCGACGGCTCCTTCGCCTCCGCCGCCACCGACGACTCCGCCGCCACCGACGGCTCCTTTGCCTCCGCCGCCACCGACGGCTCCTTTGCCTCCGCCGCCACCGACGGCTCCTTCGCCTCCGCCGCCACCGACGACTCCTTCGCCTCTGTCTCCTTTGCCTCTGCCGCCGACTCCTGCACCTCCATCGCCGGCTCCTGCACCTCCGTCGCGGCTGTCTTCACCTCTGTATCGGCCTCCTCTGCAGCCGCCTCCGGCTCCGCCGCCGCAATCTTCCCCAACCTGATGAGGCTCCTACTCGCCAAGATTGACGTCGGGGAGTCGATCTCCCGCGCTGCCCTCGTGTGGAGGCATTGCGCCGCCTTGTAAGCTGCTGTCCTTAGCTCAGCCGAATCCCCGGGACCCAAAAGGCAATGCCCCACGATCCTCAGCATCGGCTGGAACAGCTCCCACGGCAAAGGAACCCTCCTCCCCTCCTCCGCCTCCCCTTGAAAATCGCTTGTTTGAGAAGCAGAAGCAGAAGCAGAAGCAGAAGCAGAAGCAGGGGAGGAGCTCCCCTGTTTCTGGGCCTTAAAAGTTGCATCTTGGCCGCTCCACGCAGTGCAAAACTCGCAAAATTCGAGCTTGGAGAAGTTGGGCATTTGGGAGATGTTGCTGTAGTAGAGCTCAAGTGCGACCCCGACGATGCGGGCCCGCCTCGTGGATCGGACGGTGCCATGGGGCTCCAAAGCGGGGGAGACGACGGCGGGACCGGTGGCAGATGAGGAGGAATTGAGCTCGTCAGCTTCGGCCGCAGCCTTCTTGGACGGCGGCTTCACCTCATGGTAGATGCTTGGAGCGGCGAGGGAGGGGAGGGTCACTGTCTCAGGGTCGCCGCCACGGTGGACGGTCTCGTGGGCGTAGAGGGCGAGGAGGACGGCCTCGAATCCCGCAAGGGGGTGGCGGGGGCCGGAGGGGGAGGGGGAGGAGGAGGAGCGGGAGAGGTAGGCTCCGGCGAGGGCGGGGAGGAAGCTGAGGACGGAGAGGCGGAGGGTGGGAACTGCGGAGTGGAAGGTGTCATAGAGCCAGCGGCAGAGGTGGTCGTCGCCGGCGCCAGAGGAGGGGAGGCGGAGGCGGCGGGAGACGGCTTCGGAGACGGCGGGGTCTCGGAGGAGGGCGGCGGCGGGGTCGTCGGAGAAGGCGAGGTGGGGGTCGGGGAGGGGGCCAAGGACGGCGGAGAGGGAGTGGACGGCCGATTGGGCGTGTTGGACGGAGCGCCAGAACGAGGAGGAGCGTGCGTCGGCGTCGGAGGGTTCCGCCACATCGACGGAGAGGTCGGTCGCCATGTGAGGAGGTGGAGAAGGGAGGAGAGGTGAGGGATTTTGTGTACAGGTGGTGGAGGAGAGGAAAATATGGAGGGAGGGATTTGAAACTTTGACCGGCTTGTTAACTAACTGACTCATAACGGTCACATCGATCATGGATCTATGATTTTCCATGATCTATGGGCTAAATTACATTTTGGTCCCCTGACAATTTTGACCATTTAATTTTAATTAAAGTTTTACACTATAATTTAAATTTAGTAGCTTAATTGGGTGACTTGTCAAAGATATAGTAACAATGTGAAATATATACACGGTCATTTTTGTATCCTTGAGAGATGATATAACAATTGAATCAATTATTTATTTTTATGTAGATATAATTAAGTAAATTTTAATACAATAATTCAATTGAAACAACAACTAAAGTTTAATTATTTAATTATTAGAGTTGAATCACCTACTTAGGTTTTCCTTATGTTAGTGTAATTTACCTTACAAGATAACTAAAACTACAATAATTAAATTTGATAGCATCGATAAAAAAAAAAAAAAAAAAAAAGTCACAGAGGATTCCATTTTGAAAACACATATTGTTGAGGGGTCTCCGTGAAAAAACCATTTTTCGTGACACGGTTCACTGGACCCGGTATAGACAATATCACCCCGACCCCTTTGGCCTAAAATCCCCGCACAACGGTTCGGTTCAAATCCGGTTCGATTCCGGTTCACTCGACCCATCTCGCAGTTTCCACCCCCCCTCTCTCTCTCTCTCTCTCTCATCTCTCTCTCTCTCTCCTCGCCGAGGAGAAGCGGCGGCGCCGCCCATTCCGCCGCGTCCGTAGCCCCTTCCGCCGCCGCCGTAGCCATGTCGAGGTTCCGAGCTCTCCTACAAGCTTCGCTCAACGCCACCAAGAGAGGTTGCGTAATCTCATCCCACAACCCCCAAATCTTAGGAAAAGCAAACCCAGTAATTAGTTATATATAATATGAGGAGGTTAGTTTCTGATTTAATCTTCTATTTTTTTTTGTTTATTTTTTCAGTTTTTTACGGATTTTTACTACCTTTGGATCGGTTTGTGAGATGGTATGTAGTGATCTGGGCAAAAGAGTGATCCTTAGGTGGTTTCATTTGTTCCCTCAGGTCACTGCTATGTAGTTCTATTCGATTTTGTGCAAATTTACATCAAAAGAGAAATTTATATCAATTTTACACCTTGAGGAGTCATAAAAACATTCATGGTCTTTGTAAACTGGATATTAGTTAATCACATGTTTGGTTTTACTGGAAAGATGTGAAATCCCAAATGTGAAAACCTAATTCCGTGATGATAAGTAATGTGTACCGAGCAAAATAGTGTGGGAGGTAAAAATATGCACTGTTTCCATGCAAATCAGAATAAAACTGCAAATTTTACTGCAGGAGCTGATACCGTAATTTGAAATGGTGTTCTTCTTTTTTAATTTTTTATTTTTAAAAAGAAATATGGCACAAAAATCTTGCCCGAATTAATCATTTATGCTTTATCCTGTTTCCAAACATCACTTCCCATTTTGGTTTGGCCGGACCCTAGTTTTTCGACTTTAGCAGTTTTAGGGTTCAAATGTAGATATATTAGCTAGAATTTTCTGCCAAATTTAATATTGAAACTTCTATGCTCACTGATATGATTTTGCGCTACATTTGTGAATATCATGGTTTACTATCATGTTATCATCTATCGAAGAAATGAAAGCGCATTGAAAGAAGTAATATCGTCCATCCATAGATGGACTAAATTTGGTCCTATAACTAGTTTCATTGATATGAACATGTATCACAATTTAGTCCTATAAGCTAGTGTCAGCTTGTTTGGATCTATGAAAATATATTTTTTTTAAAATTCATTTTATGAAATATTTTATAATCGATGGTTTTGGGCCCTAGTTTTGGTCGGCTGATTGTAATAATTTTCAGTTTTCAAGTATTGACCAAGCTTCAAAATATGGGAACTATGTCTGGTTATCCTTATGCTTATGGGTTTATTGGCAATTATTTTATTCCAATATGAACAAATGATCCCTCGTCCTGTTGGTAGAAATTCTTGAGATAACCTAGTTCTTCCGATTTGGAATTTATTTATGCCAGATTTACTTCTGTAACTATCACTTTCCTACTATATTATTGCCCATTTAAAAATCATAGCATGCATAGTTCTATGTTTTTATTAGAATTCCCGTCCTGAAATAATTCTTGTCCAATATTGGCATTCGTTATTGTTTTTTAACCAGAATCAGAAATTGGTTCGAAGGATAATATTTTTAGATATCCTTTATGCTGTCTTATACACTGAGAATGAAATAATTTCATTTTTCCTGAATATGTCATTAAGTTTAACGTTCATATGCAGCCTTCGCATGGAATGTAGAAGATCTAATGCCGCCAAGTGAAAGATATGTGTTCAGCTTTAATTCTAAAGAGGAACTTAAAAAATGGCATTTGTACTCTGACTCAGAGTATGGAGGTATGCCCTTCTCTTTAACTCTTTTTAAAATATATCCTGCAATGTCAAGTATTGACCTTAGAAGAAGGGAATATTTGCTTTATACGAACTTACATAGACATCTTTTATACTAACATAAGATTGGTGTACCCTTAAAACTTTCATCCGTGGTGTTTAAAAGGTAAGTAGGTTCTGTGTTGTTGATTGCAACACTTCTTCACAATGGTATCCTCAACAAATAGTGATGCCTGCTATAATATGACTAGAATCTTGAACTTTCCTTGCTAAGTTGTAGTATAAATTAAACTCAGTAATTTAGTGTTTCCCATGGAAAATTCAGGTGAAATTTATGAGGTAACTAGCATTAACTTCTCTTTGTGGCACTGACTTCTCTATATTATTGAAGTGGTTAAAGTGACTTCCTTGGCAAGGTGCAATAGGTCAGGAGCTAAGGATGGAATTGTAATGTCTAAGAAAGTTCATGAACTAAATAGTGTTTAAGTGAAAAGTTTAGTGGCTAGATTGCAACACTGCTATTGTACGAAGACTATACATTCATTTTACCCTTTACCCCTTAAGTTATATGGGGTCAATTTTTTAACTCTGTTTATTAAATATGATCGTGACATTTACAGAGTTCATGTCCAGGTTTATCGTCTGCTTCCTTAGAGATCACAGATGCTGATGCTGGTGCAAGACTTAGTGGTATGCAGATGTGCTTATTCTAAAATAAATCTCTTGAAATTAGCTTTATAACGTCATAAGTTTCAGTCAGCATATCTGCATCAGTACCTTGTCCCAGAATTCTAGTTTATGAATAATTTTAGCTTTCTTTGGTTCTTCATCAAAATCGTTTTATGAAATACAATGTTCGAATTAATTGAAGCAAACTGCCTCAAAAGCTGGTCTTAACATTAAATTCTTTTACGTGGCTTGTATTTATTTGCAACCCATGGCATTTGACTACTTTCTTATGCTATATTAGTTGTTCTGTATAAAATCTAGAGTTGCTCATAATATTCCTTTTTCTTTTTTTTTGTACACCCTGTAAGTGATCCATTTTTCCCAATCTGGTGCTTTTCACCTTTTCTGTTCAAAATTTAGAAATATTTCTGTGCTTTTATTCAGCATGCTTAGGTCGGTTTTGCCTCCATTTTTTCGTTGTGTTCACTGATCCTAGTCACATTTGGCTAAAGACTTCAATTTTTGTTTGGTTTTAAGTGTCAACTAATTTTCAACCATGGCCTTTACTATAGGGGTTTTTTCTGGCAATCTTTCCTTGGACTTAACAGAGGGCTCCCCATGGAGAATGAGGCGAAGCGGTTTCTGTGGAATGCGGTCAAAGAAGGTATTTCCTGTACTCATTTTTTGAGGAAAATCACTCTTTTTTCTTTTGGTTCTTTGGTTTGATTATAGCAAATTATTGACTATATTGGGTGGTTGATTGCATTCTCATCCCAGCATATTATTATTCATCTGCGGATTTTGAGGAAGTTAACTAATTGCTGCTTAACTTTACTAGCTTTCAGTTTTTCTCTTTGCTGAACAATTCTCTCCTATTGGCAAACTCATGGATATTAACACTTCAGTTAACTGAGATTATAATCGATGGCTTGTTTGAGATGCGTGTCGGGTGCACTTACAAGGGATTATTTTGGCCAGCAAGTTCCTTTTATCAGTTGATTGGAAAGTGAAGAAGATCCTACGGATTTTGTGAGAAGACTCTCTGTTTGATTTGCCTTCACTATGACATGGCATTAAATTCACTAATATTACATTTCAGGTAACTGAGATTGTAATCAATGGCTTGTTTGTGACGTGTTTGGGGTAAACTTAAGAAGGAATTCGCTTTGGGCAAAAGTTCCTTTCACCAGTTGATGAGAAAGTAAAAAGGACTTGAAAGTTTTTGTGAGGAGACCCTCATTTGGTTTTGCTTTCATTATGAATTGGCATTAAATTCTATTCGTTCCATTCCTTTCGGGCCATTTGATTTCTTTTACCACTTTCGATTACTTTGATTATAAATACTATGGCAGCAGATGTCAGCAATTAGATTTCAAAATTCTCAGAATGCGCACAGAATCGAAGATCAAATTTCTGATCTGAATGACAGATTACAAAACAGGATGTGTATTTTCCACCATTACATTTATTTGCTATAGATCTTCTAGTAGGCAACATTTGTCATAGCGATCAGTTCAAATTTTGCCAGGGTTGTGGAGAAGTATGACCACGACTTTCCTTTAACACTTTTTTTTTTCCTTCTTTAATTTAAAGTTGCTTTTGCATTATTTTTGTTTAGAGCTCTCTTAATAGCCATGATTGTATGAATTCTAGATATATTTTCTGTTCTACTGACACTAATGGATGTCAAATCATCCAGTTTGATGACTTTATTGATCTTGATGCCTACGATACTATAGCCATGAGGCTTAGAGGTGACGGAAGATGCTATATATCGACTGTAAGTCTCGCTCATCAAGACGAAAGGGAGTTGTCATCGCTTGTTTTCAATCTACTTTATACATATATATAAATTTAAATTGTCCTTTTGATGCAATTTTTTTTTATTTTTTTGGTATAGATATACACGGAGAACTGGGTTAATTCACCCGGACAACAGGAAGATAATTCATGGCAAGCTTTCATTCTCTCACCTAAGGATACATGGCATATAGCAAAGGCTAGTTTTCATTCCCTGTCAAAACTTTTTACTATCTTCAAGTGCCAAAAGGAGTATATAAATGCATTCTAATATAGAGAACAAATTACTTATTTCAGATTCCCTTAGATCATTATTTGCCGACGTGGAGAGGAAATGTGATCGATGCCAATTTAGAGATGAATCCATCACGCATCGTTGGGATGTCTCTCTCCGTAAATGCCGAGGGTGGTGTTCCTGGCGCCAGGACTGGACCTGGAGACTTCAAACTAGAGATTGATTGGATTAAAGCTTTGAGAACATAGATATTACCTTTTTGAATGCAGTTTTTTGTTTAAGCTCATCTTTAGTTTGACCAACCAAAAGATCTTTTCAGTAGAGGTGGCATTCGGATAGGTTAGCGCTTATTTTGAGTCATTAGGCGCAGATTTTTCTAGGGTTTCAGGTTTTTCCTGGTTCAGATAGCCACGCGCTTTGGATCTTTTCGTTTTTTCGGTTTCTGGGTTTTGGATTGTCTCCAGTTCTAGTTCTTCTCTATTTCCAATTTCACAAACCAAAGATTGTCTCAGGTTTCGGAGTATCTCATCTTTGGGCTGTTTGAAGTCATTTTCGCTTCCAGATTGCTCCAGGATCAGTCCATCGACTTTTGTTTTTTAATTCAACTTGTGAATTATCGATCGGTGCCGGCTTTTTCCGCCTCTGCCTTTCGGTGCGAAATTTGGAGGATTTTTCATATTTTACACTTGTTCATGTATGCCATCTACTGCATCAAATGAGGTATGGGTGGGTTTTACTCTCTCTCATTTAATAAGATATAATCATTTGTACGCATGACGCTTTGCTGCTTTATTGTCCGATGATCCAACCAAGGAATGATATTTTGCTGTGAAATTTGGTGGAAAGAAATAAACAGAATTTTAATTTTAGGGGGCCCAAAAATATATTATATAGATTTTAAAAATTATATATAAGTACTTTTTTTTTTTTTTTTGTTCATTAGTTTTCGAGTTTTAATATATATATATTTTAAAAAAAATAAAGTATAGCTATCTTTATTATTAAAATAATAATATTTTAGATATTTATAAAAAAAAATTATTTTAAAAAATTAAGTATTAAAATTTAGTATAATTTGTAAATTAAGTATTACGGTATATCAAAAATTAAGTATTAAGATTTTTTATAATTTTTAAATCAAGTATTATAATACGTTTGAGTCAATTAAATTTATATATATATCGTGGTCCATAAAATGACATTATTTTTTTAAAAAAAAAAATTATTTTAGCTCCTAAAATTTACACTATTTTTATTTTTTTAATAACTTAATAGAGAATTTATATGTAATTTTAAAAATTTTGAAGGGATCATGATCACTGTAGGTCTCCACGTAGCTTGGTCCTGACCCTAGCTCTCATGCATGTGACTTTTTTTATTTTACCCCTCCAAAGTTGCTGTGTTTTTATTATAGATATACGAGGAGGATATCTATGTGTACAACTGTACATGACACATTTTGTTGGATATATTGGTTCTAAAAATGTATGGTGACCCTCACTTATAGGTATTTCTCATATACACCCTTCTAACTTTTAATTTTTGTGATTTGCGTGTTTATAGTTAATTAAGTTAAAATTTTTATTAAATTTTATAATTCAAGTACCTATTAGCAGTTAACTAATTTAGTTTTATTTGGTATCTCAGGGGTTTAAGCAATTAAATTTGATGAAATTAGCAATCAAATATAGCTTCATCATCGCGTACTGCATTATTCGAATCTTAAAGCATGACAGAGTGGTATCTAAAGATAGGGAGATGCACGTACGTACGTCTCAAAAATAGGCGTGTGATTATATTATACTTTCTATGCAAGGAACTTTGCCATAAGTGCCTTTGAAATCCCTAGCCAGCAATGCACCCAACAGCAAATTTTTGTACATACTAGCACGTTTGGTGGATTTTGTATATGTGTGTGTGTAATGATCCTATTCGCTAGTAATAACTACTTATTGCATTTAAATCATCAATTCAAAATATTTAAGCTTAGATATTATCATTTTGGTTCATATACCCATCATAATTTCATTTTCACTCGATATAAAAACTATTGGAGTGTTATAGACTCTCTATGTTTAGTTTCCGATGTCTCCGTCATTAATCCAATCATACATAACGTAAAATTATCAGATGATGTGAGACTTGACTCACACTTTCGTCTAGTTATTATTATTATGATTTATGGTCTCTTATATATTCCATCACAATCTCATTCTCATTCTCATTTGATATAAAGTTATTGGGGGGTTTTGATATAAAGTGATTGGGGGTGTCGTAGTGTGTGGGTGTGTGTATGTGAGAGAGAGAGAGAGGCAGCAAGTTATCGGTTTTGTTTATTTTTTATTTTTAGAAATGAACTCAAACATGAACATGAAGCAGCTAAGCTAAGCTTGGAGTTTGGGACCTGGAATACCATTGCTCAAGTCTTTAGCCAACTGCAGCGGGAACCTTCTATCTTATCCACTGTCCACGACTGCTTTAATATTTGAGTCTCGTTAGTCATGATCTATGACTGAGTTTTTCATTGTACAGCTCCTCCAATCTCTTTTTCTTCCTTCTCTAAGTAGGTCACCAATAACTAATTTTAAAATCTAACACTCCTAATTTAATCAGTGATTAACCCTCTAAATTCTCCCAACAGATTCTTATAGTCAAAGGACTGAGATATTCTCATCACTCCATTCATCTATCTTCATCTTCCCTTCATTCTCTACATTTTGTTTCCAAAAGTTGTTCAAAAATCTTCTACTTCTCACTCAAAATATATATATATAAATATATATATATATATCTTTTATGTTTTGCATGGTTGTTATTCAGAAGAGTTTTTAGTTTGTTGTTGGATTCCAGAAGGAACAATTTCTTTTGCAGGTAAGCTCTCCTAATTTCTTCTTTGTGTTGCTATGTTGATCAACTCTGATATAAAAGAATCTCTCCTTTCCGAATGATTACAGAAAGAAAAAAGAAAAAAAAAGGAGGATTTGTTTAGTTTTGATTTTGCGGTTATCTCCTTACTCCGTACCGATCTATGGGTTACTCATCAGAAATTGATGTCGAAGAATTGGAAAGCGAATACAACGATTCAGAAGACATCTTCGAGTCACCACGGATTCCTTTCGAGTGTATCCCTTACCGGCCACAGCTTTTCTTCCTACTGAATTTCTCATTTCAGTACAATGATTTCGAAAGTGAGGGGGAGGTAGGGTGGCACACAACGTCGCGAATCAGTAAAAAGGCGGTTGATGCGATGCCAATGGTGAAGATCGATCGGTCGATCAACTGCCCGATCTGCCTAGAAGAGTTTGCGATCGGCGAGGAGGCCAAGGAGATGCCTTGTGAGCATAAGTTTCACAGGGAGTGTAACGTGCCGTGGCTCAAGACGCGTTGTTCTTGCCCTCTTTGTCGGGTTGAGATGCCTGCGAATGACCTGGAGGATTCGAACAAAAGTTATGGTGTTGACGGCGACAGAGTCGAAGTCGACGATGACAGTGGTAGCAGAGAGAGCAGACACAGTGTGAGGTTTCGATTCTTCCCCTTGCTGTGGTCTCATGCATGTCTACGAAAACTCTTACCGGAACGGAAGTGATGGTGGTGCTAGTGATGATACAGAGGAAGGCGACAATAATAACGATAATGATAGTGTTGGTGGTGATGACGGGGAGGCAGGGATTCCGGTCGTACTTTCCCTGGTGTTTTCGTCGTCTGTGGTGCATGTCGAAGCAGCGAGAGCTTTTATCCAATGAGACCATCTTTTTCATCTGCTCCGCGTGGTAACTCTCTCACTAACCTCATATGATTTGAAACTACTGGTTCATTTCTCTTCATTTTTCGCTTCTTGGACTCTCATGCATGTTCTTCTTTAGTTTGCTAACCAAAGAGGAGTAGCATTATAATCAACAACTAAATCCGGATTCCTTTCAATGTTTCTTTAAACTTTGGTTTGAATGTTGTAAAATCTTTTCAAATTAAATTTTTTAGTCAAATAAAAATTTAAACTCAATCCGAAATACTGTTTTGTAATTTTCTATTGTACTGTTAATAAAAAATATAGTAAAGATTAGATGAAGCATGTGTATGTCGAGACGTGCGTTAGCACTGTCCTAGAAGCGAGATTATCCCTCCACGTGCGAGGTTCCGGTAATCACCCCTAGCGATACAATGACCACAGTCCACCCCGTCGGCACGAATCTGGAATGGTGAGTAGCGAACCCAACGACTTTCAAAGATCCAGCAAAAAGATAAGCTCGAAAGAGTAGTAGAAGACTATATATCTCAGTGTAGTAAATCAGAGTAGAGTACTATGGCTTGTTCCTTAACCAAGCGCTCTTACTCTTTAAATATAGAGTTCAAAGAGAGAGCCCAATAACTCACCAGGGGACAAGGTCCAACATCAAGTTTTCTTGGACAGCCCACAAGCCAGGTCAAAATGGCACTTTCCTAAGCAAAAGGCAAAAGCCAAAATAAAATAGAACCAGGTCAATATCGCGCGCGACAAAACAAGTTTCGCCCAATTAAAACCCAACAAGACCGAAAGGTCAAAACAAGTTTGAAATTATTTTTTTTAAAAAAAAACAATTAAAACCCAACAGTTTCGCCCAAAACTAGGGACCAAAATCAAAACAATTTCCAAGTAAGTGATCTTTATTAGTAGATCTGATTTTGATAGTGACAAATAAATTCATTAAACTCGACTGCTATTTACCGACTAAATTTGATCTGATCTAATGAATTTGATCTCCCCCATTTAAGAATGGACTAAAAATGGACGAAAATCACTTTTTATCTTATAAATCGCAGATGAGTAACTATATTTATAGAATCTATTATGGTAATTACTTATAGTTGGGCTATAGAGAGATTTATATACCCCACTTGAATTTTGGCGCATATGAAGGGGGCTTCTTCAGGCCAATTTTCCTTGGATGCAACAGAGGGGCTTTTCATGGGGAATGAGTACAAGTATTTTTCAAGGAATGCACTCAAAGAAGGTAATTCATGTACTTTTAAATGAGTTTATTATTATTATTTTGGAACATTTGATTTTCTTTGGTTGTACTGTGTCAATTATCTAAAGATCATAAAGGACTCCGTAATCTGTTGAGAGTATCCCTCTTCATTGTATAACTTGTATATTGTTCTAAAACAAATCGGAGTTACTTAATATCCTTTGCACTGCGGAGAAGTAACTAATGTAAATATGAAGTGATTTCTATAACCTACTGACACCAATTTACATGTGAATTGCACAGTTTGGTGGGTTCCAGCAGGTTGATGAATATAACACAATAGCCATGAGGACTAGTAGGAATGAAAGATGCTTCAAATTTAATGTGAGTTTCTCAATTAACTTATCACCAAAATTATTTTTGGACTGATTTCTTATCTGGCTTTTACTTCCTCGTCGTTTGATCCGTCTGATAGATGTTAGATTTTTCCCTGTGCAGATATCTGCACAAAGAGAATTGGGTTAATCCACCTGGAAAGATGGAAGGTAGTTTGTGGCGAGATTTTGCGTTTTGCGGCCGAGGAAACTGATCAAAGAGCAATGCTACATGTACACCTTTAAAGAGGTGTACATCATACACCCCATCCATCTAATGAGTGGGGTGATTTCAAAGGTCACTTCAAGTGACCCTTACTATCACCCCACCCATTGGATGGGTGGGGTGTATGATGTACACCCCGAAAGGGGTGTACACATAGCATTTTTCTTTCTGTAATTTGTTTCTTTCTTTCAGGGGTCTCTTTGTATTGTTTACAGTTGCATCAACTTACAAGGATCAGGGTGTGCTGCCTTTTGTGTTATCTTCTGAGTTGGGTTTTTTTTTTTTTTTTTTTTTCTTCTTCTTTTTCTTTTTTGTGAAAAAACTATATAGAATTTTTTTCCCACTCTTATATCCAAAATCTCCTTTTTCTGGTCCTAATAGTGTGGCGCATTTTACCATTTTATCACCCTGTTTTTTAAAATATTTCATTTTACCATTATAGTTTGCGCTACCTGGTTGGTGGTTTGTACAATATAACACTTCACGATCTTATATTAGTTCATCAATTATATCATTTTAAGATTCCATTTAATAGTTGATCCTTATGGCCACAAAACGACAAGGTAGAAAAGTAAAACTATCCAAACCTCAAGGTGGTGTGGTAAAGCGAAAGTGCGCCAGAGTCAATAATCATAAAAAATGCCAAATATTAGATTCAATCGTATCAAAACCATATAATACTAATAATGATCATTAACACAGAGATATATGCTCAACAAAAAAATAAAAAGAATAAAAAAAAAAAAAAAGAGAGAGAAATTTGTTAGTCATGTGCAAATTTACTTGGCATGCAATGTTGTAATGTGGCATTGTGTGTATCACCAACATCCATTAAAATGGCAATCAGAGTAGAAAGTTACAACAAAACACATAGAAGAGAAAAGACGATAACCACCATGTATAGATAACCATGTAAAGACTAAAAGCATAGACATAAATTAATTGAAACTACAACCGTACTTATTGCTGAAAACACCGCCAAAATGAGAAGAATATTCGAGGAACACAGATGAATATCGTATCTTCAAAACAAAAATAGTGTGTGAAACGCCATTTCACAAGCAAAACTAGAAGATCTACTATAGAAATAATTAAAAGTAGAGCATATGGAGATGAACCTCTCAAAATTGTCCCCAGAAGAAACTCCTTGGGTAAACTACTTGGTCACTTGGCCGTCAGGATCTTGATCACAGAAGCATTCCCGATCCTATGAAGGGCCACGATCGAGTCTCCAGGTTTACAGAGCCCCATGCCCTTCGCATGCTGAATCGCAAAGTCGAGTGCTTCTTCTGTGGCCTCTGTATCAGAAGCTTTCGCGGTCGCGGCACTCAATGTCGGGATCACCCCTCTCACAATAAGGCTATGCCTAGCTGGGGCCTCATCGCTACAAGTCCAGTCGAAAAAGTCGGTCTTTAACTCAGGTACCACCACCGACAATATCGGCATGGCCGGCCTATATTTAGCCACTAATTTAGCGGTAGTCCCTCCCCTAGTCAAAACCAGTATAAGCGAAGCTTTTGCTGAGTTGGCGGTTCGAACAGCTGATGAGGCGAGGCTCTCTAGTGGGCTCATGGGTACGGGTGCAGATGCCATGATTTGTTTAAAAACCGACCCATAATCCAGGTAGGATTCTGCTTGTAAGCATATCTTGGCCATCGTTTGGACCGCCAATTCTGGGTAGGCACCGGCGGCGGTTTCTCCGCTCAGCATCACGCAATCGGTGCCGTCCAATACGGCGTTTGCTACATCAGTCGCCTCAGCACGGGTTGGGCGGGGTGACTTGATCATGGATTCCAACATTTGCGTTGCCGTCACCACCGGCTTTCCTTGGATGTTGCATTTGAATATCATCACTTTTTGGGCGTAGAAGATCTTTTCAATTGGGATTTCCATGCCTAAATCTCCTCGTGCCACCATGAAGGCGTCAGAGTTTGCCAGTATGTCATCGAAGTTAGCTACTCCCTCCTGATTCTCAACCTGCGTATATGATTGAATTGAATGTCTAACATGACTCAAAATGTGAACAAGGATCTAGTAATAAAAACTGGGTTGATGGCAGCAAGGCCCACATTTTTTACAAATTTTCACTCTGGTCCCCCGGCATTTCAATTGTTAACAATTCCGGCTTTTCGTTGAATTCCTCGGTTGATTGGACAGTAATGACCCCAAGGTAGCTTACAGGGTACTTACATTACAATTAAGTCTACGTTAATATCCAATTTGATGACGCAATTTAACCAAAAGTGTAAAGTCAACAACATGCAAAGCTCAGGAACATGCTTACGGTTTTAACAACTGAAAGGCTGGGGACCCAAATGAAACTGCTCTAAAACGTTGACAACCCATTGTGCAATTTACACAAAATGAATTCACCGAGGTATATTGACTAACCTTGGACATCAAAATGATTGACTTGGCATGTTCTCCGAGCACCTTCCTAACTTGCACCAGATCAGAACCTTTGCGTACAAATGACAAAGCAATCATATCAATCTTATTCGGAACACCCCATTGTAAAATGTCCTCCTGGTCCTTCTCTGTTAGTGTAGGGAGATCAACAATAACACCAGGCAGATTCACATTCTTCCTCTCACCAAGTAAAGCAGAGTTTTCGCATCGGCATCGAACCAAGCCTTGTTCCTTATCACAAGAAAGGACGGCGAGTGATATAGTCCCATCGGCACAGAGAATGACACTGCCTGGATTTAGATCATCTGCTAACTTTTTATAGCTCATTGAAATCATGTTGTCATCACCCTTAATGGTGTAATCTGTGGAGATAGTGATTTCTTGGCCTTGTTTTAACTGGATAGGCTTGCCATCTTTCAAAAAGCCGGTTCGGATCTCTGGACCCTGTGAATAATCAGATAGGTCAATCCATCTGTTGATTTTGTATTAATGAGATGATGAATCTCACATTTGAAAATGACAAGGGCATTCAGGCACAGAATTTTGAAAAAATAGGATACTTTTAAAAACAATACAAAAATCAAAACAGCAAAGGCTAAATCCTGATCTCTATGCCAACAACACTTTTTTATGATGAATATGCTCCTAACGAATGAAAAAACAAGGATATATAAATCCACATAAAATTTACTCAGCAGCAGTTCTTTTCTTTATATACATAGAATAGAACTATTATTCTGCTTTAGCATTTTCTGCCTTTATTAATTGCTTTAGAAGAATCGAAAATAACAGAAAAGAAGAAGGGGTAAGCAGGGATCACAACTGGGATTTCCACATCCTTTATTTCTGTATGGAATCAAGTGTTTGTTTTCCTTTTCGATTTCCAATAATATTTTTACTTATTTAGGATCCTTCTTGCGGCCTTAAAACTATGTTTCACAAAATTGTAAAAAGGCAACAATATTAGGCAGGCAGCTAAAATAGCACATAGGGGTTCATTTGGGTGCATATGGTAGACATGTTTGGTATTGCGCAGATGTAGTAGCAAATTAATAATATTTAGATACAAAAGAAAAAGGGAACTTCCAAAGACCTACAATGAGGGCATTGAAACATACTATGCATTTAAAAGTAAGCTAGTGACCAAAAAGTATCCAACTGAGATAATGAATAACCAAATTAAACTTATAGCAATCTGCACATAAACTTCAATATCAAAGTGCTAACAAGCAAAAACATTTAAAAGCTTGACCCGCAATGTTTACCCAATATATGCAATAGTAAGTGGCCTTCACATGAACTTATTATGCAGTATCTAGGCCAAATTCAGATGCGGTCCATGCAAGGCAATCAGAATATGAGATCGAATATATAACTACAAACATGAATCCATCACCACTATTTAGCACATTATCCTGGGTAAGTATGATAGGCCACAGAATGGCAAAGAAGAACTGCAGGATAAGACGAGCAAGCTAATGAAAACCAAAATATTAGCTGAGCAGGGAAACGAAAAAAAAAAAAGAAGGTCATTTAATCTAAACCTTAATCACAAAATAGTATCAGTTACTGTTATAGTTGAAAATAAAAATAGCTCTCAATCAAATTTGCACAGGCACATATTAGTAGCAGATAAAGTTCTTTGTTAACCTACAGATGGAAAAATAATCGTAGTCCTAATCCATGCAAACACTCCTACGCAATTATGTTGCCTTTCAACATAAGAAATATTTGGGTATTAAAAGGATGCATTTAAAAGCATAGATGTGAATTCATGTTAAGTTTAATTATGTCCCACATCACGTGTAAAAGTTTTTTTCACAGCATGCAAATATGTGATTGAAGTGGGAAATTCAAAATCACTCGATCCAGCAATATCCCCCTACAAGAAGATGAAATTTTCAATTTTCACACATTTACCAATTCTACTCTAAAACTAAAAACTTGACAACGAGCTGGTGATTCAGAGTCATACAGATTCTCTGTTTTGGACATAGAAGTGCAGATCACAAGATTCCATATTTACACAGCATCAAAGCTAATGCTATCTCAGCGATCTTATATAGAAAACATAATGCACCATTAACAAGCAATTTTCCAATATTTATATCTTGGATGGACAAAAAAATGTCGCCTTTATAGCAAATATCAGATTAGAAAAAAAAAGTTCTAAATGACTAGCAAAACTGTAGATCCTATTTATGGCAATCGAAGATAATCACGTAACTGTCCCTTCAAATTAATCCGCAAATTGTCCAAAAACATCAAGATCATGCCTAAATTTGACCAAGATATTCAAATAAAACACAATATTAAGTAGAAATACTTTGACGCGCTAAATAAAACAACAAAAAAGCAATCAGAACAAGAATAACGTAGCAAATCAACAAAACTCGCATCAGATCCGTTCATAATTATGCCAAGAAACCGAAAAATTTACACAAACTAAACATTACACAATAGGAAGAAAAAAAGAAAGAAAGAAAGATTACAAACACAGAAAAGGGGAGAGATCATCCCGATCCTCACCTTGGTGTCCAACATGACGGCGCAGAGGATCCCGGTGCTGTCCATGGCGGCACGGAGGTTGTCTAGGGTTTCCTGGTGGTAGGCGTGGGATCCGTGGGAGAAGTTGAAGCGCGCGACGTTCATCCCGGCCCTCAGGAGCTTCTCGACCATCTCCACCGACCTCGACGCCGGGCCCAGCGTGCACACTATCTTCGTCTTCGGCCTCCGCCACGCCCCCTCCGTCGCCATTGCCGCTCCCTCGCCGAAACCCTAACCCTAACCCTAACCCTAACCCTAACCCTAGAGAGAGAAAGAGAGCGAGAGAAAAGAGAGAGAAAGCTCTGTTTTTGGTCGATCGATGAATCGCGCTTATGAAGAGAAAAGAAGCCGCGACGTTGTTATATAAATATACAACAAAGTTGGGGGGGGGGGGGGGGGGGGGGGGTGGTGGGGTGCGGTGCGATGTTCCCGCGGAGCACGTTTACGATGGGGAGTGGGGCTTTTTTTGAAAATATGCGTAAATTCGTGGGGATGTGCGAAAGTTTAATCAGAGTCCTAGTCTTGGAGGACAAGTTTGACTTCGCAATTATGAACCCCTCAATATTTTATAAATGGAAAATGCTACTTGTACACCCCATTTGGGGGTGTACATCGCACACCCCACCCATCCAATGGGTGGGGTGTGATGAGGGGTCACTTCACAATTTGTGAAGTGACCCCCCCACCCTTAGATGGGTGGGTGTAAGATATACACCCCCTTTGGGGGTGTACATATAGCGTTGCTCTTTATAAATATATATATATTTTTTTATTTTAAATATATCTTTAGTATATTTTTTTTTTTTGTTATTTAGTACGAATTAAATTTGTATTAAAATTTTATTGTAGCTAAAAAATTAAAATATTTATTTTCTTCGAGAATAAATAAAAAAAATTAATAATAATAAATAAATAAATATATTTGGAAAGATAAAAATTTAAAAGAATAAAATAGAATAGAAAAAACTAAAATAGTAATTTTATATAGGTAACATCAGTTGGAATTTAACTCCAATAAAGATATATATTTGAAAGAATTTAGAATATTAAAATATTTTTTTAATATTAATTTTTTAAGAGGAATAAATAATAAAGTTAAAAATTTTTGGATAATATATAAATGATCGCCCTTTTAATTTTGAAAAATATTTTTTTTATATCCCATGTAGAGTGTATGATCTACACCCCATTCATTCTAGAATGGGATGATGGAGAAGTCCCCACCCTTAGATGGGTAGGATGTAGATCCTACACCGGCGATGGAGTGTATCATTAGTATTGCTCTAAAATTTATATCTAAGTAATTCAATAGAATTAGAAAAATATATTGAATAAATTTTTGATAGTATTAATAAAATAGAAGATCTGTTTTATCTTAATTTTTTATATTTTTTTTAGTTGCAAATTAGATATATGTTAAGATGTGGAACAAAGTGACGCGCCAACTCATTTTAGTAAAATTTTACAGTCTAATTTGTTATTTTTTAAATTTTTTGAATCTATTTGAGAAGATGATAAAGTGTAAGATGATAATTAATATAAATTTTAGTGCAAAGTGTAAAAGTGTAATAAAATTTTTTATAATGGGTATATATAAGTGTACACCCCATAAGGAATGTACATCATACACTCCACTCCATTCTAGGATGGAATGAATTTCATCCGTCACTCGATGTGACGGGTGAAGTGAATACTCACTCCAGGATGAGGTGGGGTATAGGATGTACACCTCTTATGGGGTGTACACCTAACATCAACCGTTTAAATTATGATAATTTGACTTTGCATCATGGTAAGAGAGAAAAAGATTTAGACTTTTTAAAAACAGGTTGTACTCTATTTGGTTTCAAGCTTTATTTTTTAAAATTTGACTTTTTGATTTTCTTAACTTAATCGTTTTTTTCGTTTCGCTTTTTTTCAATAATCATCAGTAAGTTTTGAAAAAGGGAAATACTAGATGTACAGGTAGCAGCACTCTTTGAAAAAATGGATTGCGTTAGAGGGAAGTACAGATACAAATTTTTTGTAAATGTAAATGTGAAAACTTTAAAGAAAATTGTGTTTTATTTAGATTCTAATTTAGAATCATACTCCTGTACTTTTTTTTTTTTAATTACCGTCCATTCATATTTGTTCGGTGACTCAAATTTGATTATTTTTAAGTTGTGACCTACAATAGCAGATCACTTTGAGAGATGTACCAGCTAATAGATACCCAAAATAGAGTTATTTTGGTCTTTTAATTCAAAATAGTAGGTCACTTTAAGTTGTGACCTATAATAGCAGGTCACTTTGAGAGATGTACCAGCTAATAGGTGCCCAAAATAGAGTTATTTTAGTCTTTTAAGTTGTGAATTTGAATTTAGTGAGATTTTTTATTTTTGGAAAGATTATAAGTTTTAAATATTCCAATTTAGTTATCGTTTTAAATGGTAATATTTTAATTATCTTTATTCAATATATTGTAAATAATTTTAATTTTAAAAATTTATTTTTAGAAATTAGAATTTAGGAATCTATTAATTTTTATTATCAATTTTTATTACCAATTTATATTTTAAATTATAATATATAATCTCATTATTTTAAAAGATCAAATTTTACTATTTAAATTTGATTTAGCTTAGCCCGTACAATTTTATTCTAAAAATAAATTTGAATTATACAATATATTTTTATTAAATAAAATATTTAAGCACATTGAAATTTTTTTAAATTGTAATACAAAATTAATGTTTAAATTTTTTTTAAAAAAAAAAAATTAAAACAAATTAAACTTTTTAAATTAATGTCTAAATTGTAATTATAAAACTCTTTAAATTAATGCCTAAATTATAATTCTAAAACTCTTCAAATTAATACCTAAATTGTAATTCTAAATTTTTTTAATTAAAAATTTTAAATTAATGATTAAATTGTAATTCTAAAACTCTTTAAATTAATACATAAATTGTAATTCTAAACTTTTTTAAATTAAACTCTTTAAATTAATGCCTAAATTGTCATTCTAAAACTCTTTAAATTAAACTTTTCAAATTAATGCCTAAATTGTAATTTTAAAACTCTTTAAATTAATATCTAAATTGTAATTCTAAACTTTTTTAATTTAAACTCTTTAAATTAATGCCTAAATTGTAATTCTAAAATTCTTTAAATTAAATTTTTTAAATTAATGCTTAAATTGTAACTCCAAAATTTTTTAAATTAAACTCTTTAAATTAATATCTAAATTGTAATTCTAAATCTTTTTAAATTAAACTTTTTAAATTAATGCCTAAATTGTAATTCTAAAACTCTTTAAATTAATGCCTAAATTGTAATTCTAATTTTTTTTAAATTAAACCCTTTAAATTAATGCCTAAATTTTAATTCTAAAACTCTTTAAATTAATGCCTAAATTGTAATTCTAAGATTTTTTAAATTAAACTCTTTAAATTAATGCATAAATTGTCATTCTAAAACTCTTTAAATTAAACTTTTTAAATTAATGGCTAAATTGAAATTCTAAAACATTTTAAATTAATGCTTAAATTGTAATTCTAAAATTTTTTAATTTAAACTCTTTAAATTAATGCGTAAATTATAATTCTAAAATTCTTTAAATAAAATTCTTTAAATTAATGCCTAAATTGTAATTCTAAATTTTTTTAAATTAAACTATTTAAATTAATACCTAAATTATCATTTTAAAACTCTTTAAATTAAACTTTTAAAATTAATGTCTAAATTATAATTTTAAAATTTTTTAAATTAAACTTTTTAAATTAATACCTAAATTGTCATTCTAAAACTCTTTAAATTAAACTTTTTAAATTAATGTTTAAATTGTAATTCTAAAACTTTTTAAATTAATGTCTAAATTGTAATTCTAAAATTTTTTAATTTAAACTCTTTAAATTAATGCCTAAATTGTAATTCTAATTTTTTTTTAAATTAAACTCTTTAAATTAATGCCTAAATTGTAATTTTAAAATTTTTTAAGTTAATGACTAAATTAGTAGAAGGTATTTTAATTAATATATATTTTTTTATTTTGTAATGTTTAATTACAAAAATGCCCTTTTTATAAAGTTACGTGTTAACCTGATAAGAATATTTTTATTATTTAATAAAGAAAGTACCATAGTATTTTTCTATAATTTATACATATATATAACATATAAATATATATAAATATTAAAGATGCATTTGTATAGAGACTCTTATTTAGATTAAAACATTCACTATAATATTTTTAAAATTTTTTATTCGAATTAATTGTTAACTTATCAATCAATAAAAAAAAAAATTGCTTGTAAAGTTGTAAGAAGAAAATTATTCTATTTCAATTTTAAAATCTTCAAAGTTTTAACATGTTAGATCATAAATCTGATATATGATATATCACAAAATGACAAAATATATCAAAACCTTATTTGAATATATATCTACTTTAATCAATTTAATATATATATATATATATATATATATATATATATATATATATATATATATATATATATATATATATATATATAAGCAAAAATTGTTATACTAAAAATTTTTATAAATAGAATTTTTTTAATTAATTTTGTATTTTATTTTTGGGAAATAAAATTTGTATGTATTTGTAGAAAAGGATTAGGGTGTTCCCGCGGAGTATTTAAACAATGTGAAAGCGTCCGTATAATTTCTGAATGCGACTTTCCAAGAAGAAACTTTTATGTTGGTTTTTCTTTTCTTTTCTTTTCCTGATGGAATTGATGTTTTTTTTTTAAAAAAAAAAATTATTATATAAATTTTTTTATTTTTATCTTAATGTTCAAATTGAATTGAATATTCGAGCGGTCAAATTCAAATAAATTATATTTAAATTCAAACTCTTTTATTTTTATATTTTGTTTTATGCTGTTTCTAGCACTTCTTCCGTAACACAAGTAATATTATTAATTATTAAATTAAATAATTTATATTTTATTTTGAGTTCCATTGTTGATATTAATATTTCTTCTAATTGAAATAAGTGAATTTGCCATATTATTGGTTTATATGGTCAACAACGTATTCTATGAGGAAAAGTCAGGTTGAGTTGAGTTACGTTCGAAATAAAATTCATAAACATTGTATCTATTTTTACGCCTTAAAAATCTGATTTTATATATCTAATAATTTAAAATTTTAAAATTAATAATTAATACCAAACAAATAAAATATGATATCAACAAAATAAAATTTATTATTAAAGATAAATATATTAAATTTGGTTTGTATATTTGAGGAGATCATGAGGTAAGCTTGATAGCCGCTTAATTAATATAATTGAGTATCCGAACTTTAAAAGCAAGAGGTGTAGCATTTTTTTTTTTTTTTTTGAAAAATAAAGATATTTGGGAGACAAACAACCAATAGAAAAAGAAGAAAAAAAACAGGAATTAAAGTCAAAAAAGTGATACATTGTTTAATAGCCCACAAGAATGGGCATGACAAATGTCAAAGTATGGAATGCACGGTCATGCATATATATATTTCACGTTGCCTCCTCATTACTAAGGCTATAATAATAATAATTTTCTTTTTTTTTTAAAAAAAAAAAAAAGAAAAAAAAAAGCAAATGTGCATTTTAGTCCCTATACTATATGATTATAATATTCTAAAAAATGTTTTACTATAAAAATAAAATTACGATATTAAAACAGTATCACGAGTATTAATGCATTGTACCCTAATTAGCAAAAGCGAATCAATGGTGTACCCTAGCAAAAAAGCTAATCTATGGTACCCACAGCATTTTGTTTTCTTTGCTTTTCCTGCAAGCCAAAAACAGCAAGAACAAGAACAAGAACAAATCTTTGTTCCCACGGATTAAAACCAAAACCTGGGGAGATAATTAAGTTGGTGTCCCGTACACTTTTTTTTCTTCTTTTTTTTTTGGAAATTGCTTCTTGTTCCTTCGTTTTGACCATTGGCTCCTCCATTTGAGGCAGGGATTTTCAACATCTCTCTCTCTCTCTCTCTCTCTCTCTCTCTCTCTCTCTCTCTCCACCTTTATTACTTTTTTCGTTTTGGTCCTCTACTCTCCCTTTTTTCTTTTTTTCTTTTTTTTTTTATTTCTGTTATGTCTCTATCCTCGAAATTTCTATTAATTCTAAAAAAACGTAGGTCACGCTACTAATCCTAGCTCTGTATATTTTTTTAGCTGTTTGATTTAGATATAAACTAAAACGGCTTATTTCAATTATAGATATAAGTTCAGGATTTAGAAATTAGACCAATTTTACGTTTGTATAAAAATTAAATAATTTCTAAGAATAAAAAAAATAGCGTTTGAATAATTAGATTAAAATAATAAGAATAAAAATAATTATAATTTTAAAATAATAATATTTTATCTAAATAATTAATATAAAATATTAATTAAATAATAATTTAATTTATTTAATTAACTATTGTCAGATAATTCTGAATAGTAATTAATAAAATAATTAACAATAATAAGTATTATTAATAAATAATTCAATTAATTATAAACAATTTAATAAATTAATTAGTTAATTATCTAACCGTTAGATAATTAGTTAATAAAATAATTAGATTAGTAAAAATATTAGATTAATTAAAGAGTTAATACAATAATTAAAATTATATTTATTTTAATTAAGCTTATTCTCAATTAATTGATAAAATAATTAACAATAATAAGTATTATTAATAATTAATAATTTAATTAATTGCAAATAATTTAATACTAATTTAATAATTTAATTAGTTATTTATCTAAATACTTAAATAATTAGTTAATAAAATAATTAAATTAGTAAAAATATTAGATTAATTAAAAAGTTAATATAATATTTAAAATTATATTTACTTTAATTAAGCTTATTCTCAGTTAATTGATAAAATAATTAACAATAATAAATATTATTAATAATAAATAATTTAATTAACTACAAATAATTTAATTAGTTAATTATCTAAATACTTAAATAATTAGTTAATAAAATAATTAGATTAGTTAAAATATTAGATTAATTAAAGAGTTAATACAATAATTAAAATTATATTTATTTTAATTAAGCTTATTCTCACACGGGAACAAGTCTTGTTTTAGAAAAAGGCTGGAACAGTAGTTCCAGTCTTATACTAGCTTATTCCAGAAATACGAGAACTGTTGTTCCCATCCATAACCAAACGTGTTTAAAAAATAAGACTAGAACAAGACCTTATTCTGTGTCTTGTCCTCGAAACCAACGGAGCATTATTATAGATTATAACTTTTAAAGTTTTTTTTTTAAAAAAATAAAAAAATTATTAAAAAATAAATATATTTATATAAAGTTCAACTATTTTATATTTATTTTTTTAGCCTTCGTTTGGTTAGGGGGTTAAGCGGGATAAGCCCTTATCCCCCATTTATCCCCAAACGCTATTTTGGGAGGTGGGAATAGCTAAATCCATTCTTAGCGGGTTATTCCAGGATAACCCGCTAAGGGGTGGGTTTAGCAATTCCCACCCCAGACGGAATAGCGGAATAGGGATTTAATATTAAATTTTAAATAATATTAAATATTAAATATTATTTAATATTAATATTAAATAAACCAAATATTAAATATTAATATTAAATATTAAATATTAATATTAAATATTAAATATTAATATTAAATATTAAATATTAATATTATAATTTAATATTTAATATTAAATATTAATATTATAATTTAATATTTAATTGTAAATATTATTTGAATTTTTTAATATTTATCTAAATTAAATATAAGGTTGATTAATACCATAAATTTATTTAATTTTAAATTATATCATAAAGGACAAAATAGTAAATAAAAATATTTATCCCCTCAATTCTTCTTATTCCTCTATGCCCAACCAAACATAATTTTTTCTTATTTCTCTTATTCTTCTTATTCCTATATAATTTACCAAACACAATTTTTTTTAAACCCGGTATAACTCTTAAACCCAACCAAATAGAAATTTACACTAATTCCTGCTAATATCATAACTTATACCTATCCCCGGTATAACTAAATTTTTCTTATCCCGAACCACCTATCCCCGGTATAACTAAATTTTTCTTATCCCCGAACCAAACGCAGTCTTAAAAGTTTTAAATTATTCATATACGTATAGTTAATCATAGTATTTAAAAAAGACATTTCACTTATATTTTTTTAAAAAATAGACAAAACTAATGATAATATAAAAAGTTCAACTTTATAAAAATATCTCTATTATTCAATATGTTTATATGGAGCTGTATAAAATTAATCATAATTTTAAAAATTAGGAATGTGAATACAAAAAAAAGAAAAGAAAAAGTCTTTTTTATTTTTATCCATATTAGAAGGAGAGTTTATTCTTGGAATATCCTTTTATTCTAGAAGATAAAGTCGAAAAGAGAAAAAAGGAAAATAAGAAGGGCACAATTAGTGGGAGGGAGAGGCTATGGAATCCAATAATTAAAAAAAAAGAGGAATAGCATATGCGCAACGGTGGAGAACAACAACGCACACGGTTCCTTGCCCTATAAACAATAACAATAAGTGGAGCACACAATCATACGTGTTTTCTTCTGAAAATAACAATTATTTATTTATTTATTTATTTGTGCTTTTACAGGAGAATTTTGTTTTGGCTCTTTTGGAATACTCTCCAAATTTGAGTTGGTTTGAAATCAAGTTTGACCGAGATGGACCACCTTTGTTTGATATGTGGTGTTTAAAATTTTAAAAATAAATCTGTGACAAGCTTTAGTTTTTAAAATCTTCATGCCTAGATGTAAATATTTTATTTTATATTTTTTTTTTCTTTTTAACTTCCAAGAATTTATATTTTATCATTCAAAATTACAAGTTGATGCATTCGGTCCCCTTTCATCAGAATTCCGCCACTATTCTATCCATTTTTTTGTAATTTAAACCAAAAATATTCTTAAAAATGATAAAATTCTATTAATTTTTTTATATAAAAAATAAGAATAATTTGATTATTTTGTTCTCCATAACTTTCGGTAAACTATAAATTTTTGAAAGTCAGAGAAAAAATGAAGAATTTTTTTTATATTTTAACCGAAAAAGAAAAGTGAAAGAGAAAATCAAGATAGATGACTAGAACAGTCATTTGACTTAGGCTGAAACTTTCAAAATCCATAGCCCAAGTGTGGATGAGAGAAAGGGCAATGGACCTTTGAATGGATTCTTCTGACTAAATGGGAGAAACCCTAAATAGAAGGTTCTACTTGAGACCCTAGAATTTGAGAGCCCTACACATATGATCAAATGGCTCCTAAGACAATTCAAACCACAAAAAAGTTGAGACCAAATATTAACAAGATCCAAGATAACAAAGAACCAAAGATTAACCCTGCCTAAAACATCATCGCGAAGAAGAAAAATTCTGAAACCCGTAAAGATACAAAACTCACCGGCATTCGGAAACCAAAATGATCCAAAATACCAAATAAATAAGTCAGATCAGTTCGATCCTGGATATCTCAATGCCTAAGACTGCTTAATTAATATGGTAATAGAAAACTAGGATTTAACTCGTAGATAATCAAAGATATCCCAGTGCCCTAGAATTTAAGTGGCTATGTGGTTATGGCTTATCATTTACGGCTATAGAAAGTGATTAAGATTAGTTTTAAACCCCCCTGGTATTACATAAAAGCTATAACAGTAAGACAGAAAAAATTATACTGAAGAGATGCAGAAAAAATATTTGAAGGAAAACTAAAAATAGATAAAGAGTAGAGAGATGAAGCTGAAATATCACAAGCTGAACATACCGCACTGATACTGAAAATTGGTCTGCGGAGAGGCATCACCTGAATAAGCAAACAATATATATAGATATATATATATAGATATATATATCCATTCTTCTTTTCATTTTTTCCAAATAAACAGGGAAATGTAGGATAACATACTCAGAGAACAACACTGATTTTGCTTAGAATTTCCTAAAAGATGCATGGTAGTGAAATTCGCAAGGTAGAATTTGCGGAATCACTCTTTATAGGGTTCTACCAGAAGCTTCCCAACAAAGCTTCAAATTGGAACTTCTACTTCGGGACCAACCAAAAAGTTGTTTCTCAAACTAGCTGCTGTAAGATTGTTGTTTAGGAAATGTATGACTTCTGCTTAAAGCAATAATCCCGCCAAAACCCATCATATAGGATCGGATATTAATGCACAATGAATAGAAAATAACCATCTTTCTTTAACGGCAAAGCTAGACGATTTACAGCAGAATCCTCAGTCAAAAAAGCAACCAAACCAGCTCTGTAGTAAATATATATATCATAAAAGCAGAGAATTCTACAAGCTCCACTGTTTGAAGCGCTCTAACAGATCGAGAGCACAAAAGTAAACCCTAGTTTATTTTCAGAAACTGTTTGAACTAAGTACTACAATATAAAAGAAAACAGTTTTTAGAAAGAGAAAGGGTGGTGCCGACGAGATTTACAGTGGGGAGGAGCTTCTTGTTTTGTTCATGCTGCTATCGTCGTGCTGAGGTGGGCGACCCAAGGAGGGCGAAGATGAGATTGCCGTGTGATATGATGAAGAGACCAGCTGCGCAAGAGCCGGCACAGCACCTCCTGTGGAAATATAAATGTGTAAAAAGTAGTGTACTAACAGAGATGGCCCTCTTTGGAAAGGTACCCATAATTCAAAACCAACTTTTCTCGATGAATTTGATGACTCCCTGACATAAGATATGAGTCTCAAATGTACATAAGACAATCTAGATTTTCGGGAATACATTTATATAGATAAATGACTCTTGCAAGGATAAATATGCAAAAGCCCAAAAAATGTATATAAAAACAAACTAAAATCTCAGAAGAAAAGAAGTGTCACCTGCCAATCCAGCACAAGCTGAAGAGAAGACAATCACAGGTGGTGTCTGAATAGAAAAAAAGAAAAGAGACCAATTTAAGAAATTCTCCATTGGTTAAGCAACCTCATTGTATACAAATAATGCATCATAATATACCCAACAGAAGCTTATAGGAGAATTATTAATGAACATTTTCAAGTATGATACTCACAATATCTTTTGTAGATCAAATAACTTACGCATTTCTTATGTACAAAGGATATCTAAATATCTTCAAGTATCTCAATGGTTTTGTTAATTAAATGCATCTCATTACCATGCTCTCTTCGTTGCAATAGGATCGCATAATCTAATTAGTGCATAATAGAATAAGAGTCAGGAAACCATTGTTTTGTGGTGTCATGTAACAAGTTTAACAATGAGTGCTAGTTTTGACCATTGGAGCTTCCACAAAAGCAGCATAACAACTATTTCATCAAAATCTCCTTAACAGCTTCTTGTTACAGCAAGACAGAAGCTTCAAAGTGGAACCTCTGATTTTGGAGCAAAAAATATTATCTTATCTTGCTGCCATAACAAAAACTCCAGATCTTTTGTTAGCCAATCATCTTATTTGTGAAATCTTCTGCTTTCAGAAGTGGAGAAGCCATTCCAGAAGCAAGGCCCACTAAGCAGTAAATAAAGAAACAAGTGAAAACCAACATGTTTTTCTTTAAAATTTAGCCTAAAGAATTTTGCAAGCTGCAAACAAGCAGAACAAATGCTGCTTATGAATAAAAGCAGAGAAAATCTATAATAGCAGAGTTACTAACTAAAATTTTATGAAAACATCAATGGAAGTTACATTGAGTTAAGATACTTACGCCAACAAAGAAATGAACCCACATCGGCCCCTTCACCCACCTCCTGACAACAGGCATAACTGCAATAGCGTTTCACAAGTTATGAATGCAAAACAATAATTATTCTTTGCATTCAGCACAGAAATACATCATCAACCCTTAATAGATAGAGCGTATGATAAAATGGAAAATATACTCAGATTATAACTCATCAGTTTATGACTAAATAACTCAAAGAAGAGATTCAAAGAAAGAGGTACAGTGGGAATGCACAAAGACGTCAGATAGGCAAATGCCTTGATCTAAAAAGAAAAACTAGCATAAAATAGCAATTAACAAGCATTTACCAGCACCAGCAACAGACAAATTGCACGCAGGGAGAGAGAGAGAGAGAGAGAGAGAGAGAGAGAGAGAGAGAGAGATGAGGAAGGGGAAGAGAGAGATCCAATGTTCTATCCAGTACAACGAATGCTCAGCCCTAGGATGCAGGCAATCAACTTCAGGAATACTTCGAGGAACTTATCAATGAGAGCGAGAAGAGAGCGACGGGGAGAGCGAGAGGATGAGCGGGAGGAAGAGGGAGCGGGGGAGCGAGGAAGATCGAGAGTGAGAGGACGGGACAGAGGGAGAGAGAGAACCCCGCCGCGCTGGAGGGGCATTGCTCGCTCGCGTGACTCTCTGGAGGGGAGGGGACGGGACAGGCGGGTCTGGGGACGTGGCTCGGAGCGAGACTTCGCTGTGGGGAAGTACTGTACGAGGTGGAGGAGCCCTGTACCGCCCCGTGGCCTCGCACCCGGGGAAGAGCGTCGCGGGGTTTGTAGCGGGATGCCTTATTCCCTCGCTCGTGACTCGATGGTGACCGTGCGTCCGTGGAGCAGAGTACCTAAGCGGAGCAGGCCTGGGACCGTGACCTTGCATCCGGGGACCAAGCGATTTGGCCACCAGTACACGCCAACGACCGCTGGCCCCAGTTCGTTAAGCACTGGGCCGCAGTCAGGTCGCCGTCGGGACCCCCTTGGACAGCACCCTGGTACGGAGGATTCCCGCTTCCGAGCATCTACGTCGCTTCGGGGGTATCCGGTCTCCCTGCTGTCCCTCACCCCGCACCGTAGCTCCATCAAGACCACGGCGCGAACCCCCTTCAGAGTCAACTGGGCGGACCAGCAGGGAATCCCCCTCCACACAGCCTCCGCGTCACCTCGCTGGCAGGGGCCAACCTCCTGCCACACGCCTCTTTGCCCCCTGCCCCCCACTCTTGTGTCCCCTCCGTTGGAACCGGGGCCCTCTGTATCGCTGGGTCCCCGCTCCTATAAAGATACTCTGCTCCTTCCTTCTACCCCACCACCCCGCCCCACCAAGCCCTGCCCCCGCCTCCGGGTCTCAAGCCGGTCCACCCACCTGTCGAAAGCCAAGAGGTGCTTTCGCTGTCTTGCTCCAGACCATCTGGTGAGGCACTGCAGAGACCCGGTGCGCTGCGCCTCGTGCCGCCGGACCGGCCACTTAGCTCGAAGTTGCACCGCCAACCGCTCCCGCCCCGTGATGCAGGGAGGCGTAGGCTTTCGCCCTGAACTGTTGAAGGCGTTCGTCCCCCTCACGGAGGACTTTCGCAGCCGAGAGCTCAAGCGCCAGAATGCGATTCTGGTGGACACTATCGGAAGTTGCTCTCTTGGCCGCTGCCCCACCGTCACGGTCGCGGCCGACATGGCTGAGAGGTTCGGCGGCCTCCCCGAGAACTTCCTCGTGGCCGAACACCAAGATCGCGAGTTCGTCATCTTCCTTCCTGAATGGGTCCTGCCTGAAGACCTCTGCAACAACGGACTTCTCCATCTGCGCAACTGCCGGCTACGCTGTCTGGCCTGGGATCCCTACCACGGCGCCGCCCCATCAAGACTGACCTTCAAAGTCTGGATCAGAATCGCCAGGCTTCCGTTTGAATGCTGGTCGACGCAGCGGGTAACCGCTTTGGTTGGCGGCTTCGGCCGCTTCCTCCAGGCCGACGTCGCCAGCACCGACATGGCGAACTTGTTCGCCTACAGGTGTCTTGTGGAGGTTGACGCCCTGGAGGACATTCCGGAAGCGCTCTCCATCTCGATGGGGAGCATCGTTGTGACAGTGCCGATTACGATCGAGAGCACCGCGCCTTTTGGAGGAGACGATCGCGGTACACCTTTCGTCGGTGGCGGGCCTGAGGAGGGGGGCGACCAAACGGACCCCCAGGGCCGCCGGATAGCCAGAAGAATCCCCCTCGTCGACCTTCGCGACGACAGCAGTGGCTCGAGGGATGCAACCAGGGCCGGTTCGTCTGACGCCTCGGTGACCCGTGGCAGGCGGCGTCGCCTCGGGGGTGGCCACCCGCCGCCGAGAGCAGCGAACCCCACCGCGCCGCCACCTGTCGGACCGCTGGTCAAACCCCTCGCCAGTTCTACTCTTTGCCCGCTGGACCCCCACCGCACTGTGACCACCCTTCCTCGGTCTTCCAACCTTCCGATCCTAGGCGATTTCGCCGACTGTCCTCGCCCCCTCGGGACGTGCAGCTTCCCTTTCTCAGGCCCCTTTTCAAATTCTTACCTCGTTAAGGGCCTGTGGGAAATTGCTGTAGTGGGAGCTCTGCCAGGTGACGCCCGTCTACCACTGGTGGTGGCCAAGGTGTCGTGCCGTTTTCTCTCCCCGATCCAGCGACCGCTGAGTGCCCCCCCCCCCTCGACTGCTGTGCGACCCCCCTAATGTTTGCTGTGTGCCCCCCCTCTGTGGGCCCCTTCCCGAGCTTTTTGAGCCCCTGCTCTCCCCTCTGTACGCTGGGGCCGCTCTGCAGGCCACCCTGAGGTGGCCTCCTCCTGGCCCACCCACCGCGGCCCGGCCCAGCACGCCCCACCTTGCCTTGACCCTGGAGCCGTCCCCCCCCCCCCCTCCTGGCTGGCGCTCGGTCCGCACCCGGCCCACCTTGGTTGGGCCCAGGGCCGCCCCACGGGCCCCGGGTGGGCCGCCAGGGCGCTCCCGCTAGGCGGGCCGCCCTTCGGGAGGCGCGACCGGCTTCGGCCCTCGGGCCGCCCTTGGGCACCCACTGCAGGCCCATCCGACAGGCTGCCCCCTTTCAAGCTGGACTTCGGGCCCCTCTGACCCGGCCCGCCCTCACGGGCCCCCTTCGACCACCTGGGCACCGACACTGCTGCTGCGGATGCTGGCCCGGACCTCCCACCCGTGTGGCGTTCTGTTGCTCCGCGGACTATTCGGGGGAGGCCATCTTCGGCTGGTGCCCCCCCGAGCTGCCGAGCCCACAGCCTGGCCCGCCTTCCCTGGTCGCCACGGGGGCGATTCTTGACCACCCTGTCCCCGCGGGCCGGACGGACTGCCGGGGAACCTGGCCCCCCGGCCCCACCTTGGGCGTGCGCTTGGGGCCCCCATCCTCCCCGCTGGCCCCAAAGGGCGAGGCCTTCGGGCCCCACCTCGCCCCCGGGCCTCTGCTGGATCTGCCGACTGCTGCCCCCCCGATCCCCGCTGACCCCCTGCCTCCTCCCGGGGGAGATGGGTTACTGGGGTTCCCCGGTAGTCGTTTCCACTTCGTCGACCTTCAGAGCAGCTCCTCCCCCTGCGTGGGTCCGCCGCCCGCCACGGTGGAGACTGGCCAACTCTCTGCTGACCCTCTGGGAGCCGCCCACAAGCTCACCCCCGCCTCCCATCTCACCCCTGCCCCCCCGATCGCCGACCCGGGGGTCGAACAGCTGAGTCTGCACCTTTCTGGTTCCCCCCCGGAAGGTGAGCTGGTGCGACCCCCCGCCACTCGGAGGAGCCCCAGGCTCGCGAAGTTGGCGGGCACCCAGGTCTTGGACCGCGCCGTCGCTCGGAAGACTTTGCTCTCGGGCGAACGAGCGAGCGGGCGACCCCCCTCCTCCCCCGACGATACCGCTGACGCCAAGAGGATCATCCGCTTGACTGCGAAGTTTGGCGTCAAGCTCACTGATGTGGAAGCCGTCTCACTCCTCGGCTTCGCGGGCCCCGGGCTCTGAGCGCCGTGCACCATCCGTTCTGCTTTCCGTTGTTTTGTGCTTTTCCAATGTTTAGAATGTGCTCCTGGAATGTTCGTGGGCTTAACAACCCCTCCAAACGTGCAATTATCAAAACTGTTGTCAATGGATTTAAGGCTTCCACCCTTTGCTTCCAAGAAACCAAAGTGTGCTCCCTTTCTCGCACCTTCCTTCCTTCCTTCGCTGGGCGGTTCTTTGACAAGTGCCACTTCATTCCCTCGGTGGGGGCATCAGGAGGGCTTGTCACCTGCTGGAACTCCAAGCTCTTCTCCTGCTCTGATGTCATTGTTCGCGACCGCTCCCTCACGCTGCGCCTTTCCAGGACGACCGGCGGCTCTTCTTTCTACCTCACCAACGTGTATGGGCCGTCGTCTTGGGAGGGCAAGGAGGACTTCTGCAGGGAGCTCGCAGCTCTTAAAGCTGACTGCCCTGGCCCCTGGGTCATCTGCGGGGACTTCAACCTCACGCGCTCCCAGGCGGAGAGACAGGGCCGGTGTTGGAACAACCGCCTTTCTGCCATGTTCTCGGACCTTATCAACGAGTTGGACCTCGTGGACCTCCCGATGCTCAACCAGAGCTTCACGTGGTCCAGCATGCAATCTCCCCCCACCCTCGCCAAGCTTGACCGCTTCCTGATCTCCACCGATTGGGACCTTGCCTTCCCGCTCTCCTCGGTCTCGGCGCTCCCGAGGATCACTTCTGACCACTGTCCCATCCTACTTCAAACCCAGAGGAAGCAAGCCCCCCGCCCCTTCAGGTTCGAGAAGGTCTGGCTCACCAAGACCGACTTCAACTTGCCGGTACCTGTTTGGTGGCAGGAAATCGAGCCCAAAACGGGGAGGCAAGGGAGCATTCTTACCTTCACCGCCAGGCTTAGGCATTGCCGCAAGCGTATCACTGCTTGGCGGTCGACAAACTTTCACGGCATCTGCAGTACCAAGCGGGCGCTCATGGAGGACGTTCAGAGGCTTGACTCCCTCGAGGAAACTCAGTGCCTGTCCACTAGTGACCAAGCACTTAGAGCCAATCTCAGAGGCCAACTGGACGGCTTAATCGCCGAAGAAGAGATCCTCTGGAGTTCCAGAGCTAAGCAGCACTGGCTCAAGGAGGGGGACGGCAACACCAGCTTCTTCCACGCTATGGCTAACGGGAGGCTGAGAGCCAACAGGATCGGGAACATCGTGGACGAGGACCTAACGTTGACTAGGGAAGAAGACAAGGCCGTCTATTTCTTCCGCAAGTTCAAGGCGCGGCTCGCGCCCGACTTTCTCCCTGCCTCTCAGTGCGGGGATTGGAGTGATCTCTTCCCTGACAATACCGCGCTGAGCTCTGAACACCTCACCGCGCCCTTCACTCTCGACGAAATCAAAAGAGCGACTTTCCAAATGTCTGGGGACAATGCGCCTGGACCTGATGGATTCAGCATGGCTTTCTACCAGAAATTCTGGGACGTTATCAAGGGCGACCTCCTCAGAATCTTCGATGATCTCTTCGAGGGCTCCATTGACACGGGGCCCATTGACTACTCGCATATTTGCCTTGTTCCTAAGATAGAGGGAGCGACCACGGCTAGCGACTTTCGGCCTATCAGCCTCCTCAACTGTGTCCAGAAGATCATCTCCAAAGTGTTAACGAACAGACTTTGCACCGTTCTGGACAAGATCATCTCCCCGACCCAGTCTGCCTTCCTGAAAGGCAGGCTCATCCTTGACTCCTTTGTTACTGCTGACGAGCTTATCAGCTGGGGCGTCAGCAGGCAAGTTGACTGTGTGGGGGTCAAGGCGGACTTCGAAAAGGCGTTCGACTGTGTCAGCTGGGGCTATCTCAAGCACATCCTCCGCTGCCTTGGGGCTAACCTGAGATGGTGCGGGTGGATTGACCAATGCACCACCAACGGCAAGGCCGCCATTCTCGTTAACGGGAATGTCACGAGATGGTTTAGATTGAAGCGGGGCCTGCGCCAAGGGGACCCTCTATCCCCCTTCCTTTACCTTTTGGTGGCGGAAGGCCTTGCCCGTATGACAAGTAGAGCCGTTCGAAGCAAGCTCATCACTGGCGTTGGACCGTCTAGGGACACGAGGACCTCCCTTATTCAATTTGCAGACGACACGCTCTTCTTCTGTCAAGCGAAGCAAGGGCAGATTATCAACCTCCGCTCGCTTTGGCGAATCTTTGAGTGGGCCTCGGGACTCAAGATCAACACTTTGAAGTCGGAATTGCTATACCTGGGCAGCAGGAGCCACAAAGGCGAACGACTAGCAGCGACACTAAACTGCAAGCTGGGTTCGCTACCGATCAAATACCTCGGCCTCCCACTAGTCAAGGCCCGCCTCCCCAAGGAGGCCTGGCATCTGGCTGTCTCCAGGATCGAGCACCGAATCAGGGGTTGGCAAGCTAAACTGCTGTCGTACGGGGGCAGACTTACCCTTGTTAACTCGGTGCTCTCGAATCTGCCCCTCTACCTCTTCTCCGTCTTCAAAGCGCCTGCCTGGGTCATTAGTAGAATTGACTCGCTTCGCCGTGCTTTCTTCTGGAAAGGGCTGACCTCGGTGTCGGGGGGTCACTGTCTAGTCAGCTGGAAGGCCGTCTGCAGGTCCAAAAGAGACGGGGGCCTAGGCATTTTGAACCTCCAAACCTTCAACCTGGCTTTGCTCGCTAAGTGGTGGTGGAGGTTCCTCTCCCCGGAACCGCCGCCCTGGGAACCCCTCGTCAACAGGCTCTACTATCGCCGCAGGGAACCGCTGAGCGAGGGGTCCTCGTTTCGTCCGCTCTCCCCCTGGTGGAAAAGCGTGCTGCACACGCGGGATCTCTTCAAGTGCGGCACGACCCTTTCGGTAGGTAATGCCGCTAGGACTGACTTCTGGGGAAGCATCTGGTCTGGGAGCTCACCCCTCTCAACCCAGTTCCCGCAGATCTACGAGTGGGTCACCAACAAGCACCTGCGTGTGGCCGACTGCCTAGGCCCGGATGGTTGGAACTGGGGGAGAATCCTGGAGGGCCTCGCGGGGGGACCCGCAGGCTGTGAAGAGGCTCTCCCGGATCTGTTAGAGGCAACCGTCCATCTTCACCTCACGGATAACAAGGACGAGTTCAAGTGGCGATGGAACAGCTCTGGGACCTTCTCTGTCAGATCGGCTTACCGTTTCCTACAGGACAGTGGGGTAGTCGTGGACCGGTTCAACTCGATTTGGAGTAGCAAGATGCCTTTGAAAGTCAAAATTTTCATCTGGCTGGTGCTCCGAGGGCGGGTGCTGACAAGGGACATTCTACTGAAGAGGAACTGGAATGGACCGACCCACTGCCCAATCTGCCTTGGACCCGCTGAAACCGCTGATCATCTCTTCCTCTCCTGTGCTGGCACTCTTTCCTTGCTTGAAACCCTTCTTCCCAACAAGAGGGAGATCCGGAGCCTAACGACAGCGAGCGGGCTGTGGGGGACCTTTTCGCTCAAGAAAGGGGCTTGGGCCAAGAAGGCCCTAACCACCATCGCGTCCACCTGGTGGGCAGTCTGGCTCGAAAGGAACCGCCGAGTCTTCGACAATAGGTCCCGTTCATCTAGGGAGTTGCTCGCTGCGATCCGGCTCTCCCGGTCGCAGTGGTGTGCGTTCTGCCCCTAGGGAGGTTACTTTTCGTGTACCTTCTTCTCCCTGCTCTTTCTTTCTCCCCCTCCCCTTCCGCTTTTGGTTCGAGGCCTTGTTGCCTCTGGTTTGTAGCTAAATTCATTTTCCCTATGAATGAAGCGGCAGCATGCTGCCTTCTCTCAAAAAAAAAAAAAAAAAAAAAAAAAAAAAAAACTTCAGGAATACTTCAATTTAAAAATTCAGTTCTTTTCACTTTGTGATATCAGGACATCTCTGTTCTCCGATATCTTCATCAAAAAGAAAGGTTGATGAAGTGTTGTTCTTGAACACACGTTTACGTCAAAATTCAAAAGCCTATAATCACAATTTCACACAAACTCAACCGAATTGATGAAACTTTTATTCACATAAACTTAACTGCATTGATGAAAACGGAATATATACCAACTTCCAAAACAATGAAAAATTTGGCTAACCATAGTAACTGATAACTTTCATCCAAATATTCACTTCTACAGTTGACCTGTTGCGAGAGAGAGAGAGAGAGAGAGAGAGAGAGGGGGGGAAAAAAAGCTTTTGAGATAAAGAAAGTTCTCCTTGTTAGATACATGAGAGACTCGTTGATGTATTTCATCTGCCATAGATCACCCATTTTAGATAATAGGAATACGATCTACTGACCATTGTAAAGAACCCTGGTGTAATGCGACCAACATAACCATGTCCTAGAGAGATTGTGACAAAAATACATATGGCCAAGAACATCTCTCCACCATCTCAAACTAATCTCCTTAAAATCAGTAATTACTCAAATTAACAACTTTTAATTCATTATTAAGAAATCTTTTAGAAAATTTCCCCAAATAATTTAGAACTTTTTTTATTTCATTCTGAGAAGTTATTAGAAAAATTATGAGAGTTACGGAAAAGATAATAACTATTGGTATTAAGGTACACAAAATTGAGATTTTTATACTATGCATTCAGGTTTAGGACCTTTCTGTTTGAAAGCTAGCTAAGTATATGTCGTGCACATCCAAAGGCAATTGATGAACTATGCCATGCATCAATCTGGAGAAACGTATTTCTATAAACCACAAATAATACAACGGGTTTTGTTCATAACGGCCGTGAGCTTATAATGGTCTTGTGCGCAACTGTCATTTTACACGTTCTAGGAATTGCCTTATTTCCGTAGACGAGGACTGAAAAATCTGAACATAAGTGGTCCTATTATAGATGTAGTTAAAGCACCACCATACGTAAGGGGTCTCAAAACCATTTGGCGCATAACTCTTCCTAACGCCCCACATTTAACAATATGAGCACTATAAGGACGAGAAAATAAGATGGATGCTCCTCGCACTAGTCATCTGTTCAACGTGTTTCTACTCACTGAACCTTTAAAAGGCTGCATTCCCACCAGTGACGCCATCTATCAAGGGATTAACCAATCTCCGCAACGACACTAAGACCATCGTCCTACAAAGATATTTAGTTCGCTAATCACATTCTAAACAAAGAAGGTATGCCTACTCTAATAACTACCACATTTTGATTAATTTAGTTAAAAGAACAACTATGTCCTGGCAAAAGAACTAAAAAAGGAACACACAACGAGATATCCATGTTAGCGAAATAGCGAAATAGTCAAATAAATCAATCATACTATCACCCACCAAATTATTCCGCCAACAGCATGAGAGAGAGAGAGAGAGAGAGAGAGAGAGAGGAGAGAGAGAGAGAGAGAGAGAGAGAGAGAGAGAGAGAGAGAGAGAGAGAACTTCATAAGGATAGCATCATACCATGGTTAAAACCATAAAATGCGCTTGTCGTTCCGCCAACAGCAGTGCCTATCTGTCAACATAGGAATGAAACCGAAAAATTAGAACAGACCAAAGCAAACCAACAAAACAGCTCCAGATTACTGCATTCAATAGATCAAAATTGAATCTGCACAACTTTTTTCAAATAAAGCCAAGGAGCTCCAAGACTCCAACATTAAGAAACCCGACAAAATTATTTTATGATTCAAGTTGACTGCACAAAATTAAATAGTTACTGAGTTCTTTCTTACCAAATCAAGCTCTAGGGAGAAAATTTAAATGAAAATTTTAACTTACTAGATTTCATTCGAATTAAATTACTATTTTGTTACACTTGAACCTCAAATTAAATTTAGTAGATCGGAGAAACTAGTGCAAATTTATGACTTGAAAGAAAGGGAGGGTGGAGCCTCACCATGGAGAAGCTGTCTCGGATCAACGGCGCCACAGTCCAAGAGCTCGTTTCCTTCCAACATATCAAAGGATTATTACAAAAATAAACACCGCTAAATTATATCAAAGTAACAATAAAAAACCTAAGTTTTCATCAATCGTAAGCAAGTAACAAGGATAAATCGACAAGATCATAGAGATCGATAGCGCGCGTTGCCTTCAAACATGTGAAATGGACATTGCAAAACCCACACAATCAAATAAAATCAAATTTGACAATATAAATCTAATTCTGCATGGATCCACGGCGAGTTGGAACGATCACGAAACGAGATCACAGAGATGGAGAAGAGAGAGGATTCAATACCATGTCCTTAGAGAGAGGCCCCGCGCAGTGAGGGCACCGTTGCCGAGCGCGATCGGAGCCCTCCATGGACGACGATCGCGAGCTCTCTCTCTCTCTCTCCCCTTCTTCTTCTTCTTCTTCTTCTTCTTCTTCTTATGCTTCCTCTCGAAGCGGCTCTCTGGACTCGGGGGTGAGGGAGAAAAACCCACCGTTAAACCCTCGTTTTCGAGCTAAGGCGAAATGGACGGTGGAGATTTGGCCCACCGCTTAGAGAGATCGGTCGATCTAATCCGTTCCTTGACAGACGATCCGGATCCGATCTAATACCGCCACAAGCACACAGGCTCAATATTAGCGGGTCGGGTTTGGATGCGTGTTCAGATTTAAATTTAATATATGCGACGAGCCCCTTAGGCAAAGCTATCGGTTTTGGTTGTTGCCCGTACGAGTCGGTCGAGTCCGACAGCATGCCGAAACAATTCTTTTATTTAAAGCAAATTGAAAATACTTTTATCAAAATTAATTAATTTTTTTTTAAAAAAAATAAATAATTCTATTCTAGCATAACTTTGAGAATAAAAAACTGTCCATCTCGTTTCAAACAGTCTCCAATACTTGAAAAGCTAATTAAAAAGCGGATGGAGGGCATAATGGAAAAAAATTTTACCTGCTCCGTCCCGAAAATTATTTATAACTTTAAAAAATATCTCTAAAAATATAATATATTTATATATAAAAAAATATACAAATAAATTAGTGCTGTAACTCTAGTAGCCTTTTATTTATTTATTTATTTATTTAATATGTATGTATTTGAAGTTTTTAAATTTTATTGGTAATTTTAATTGATATTTTTAATTTTGATGGTTGGTATTATTAATTACATATAACTTAATAATATTATAATTTATAAAAAAAAAAATTATTATTTGGCTGGACGAATTAGGATTTAGGAGTAGCAACAGAAAGCGAGTTAGGCAGAAATTTGATAGTCGGGGGGGCATCCTTGCTCCAAAAGAATTCTTCTATTTGAAGCTTTGGCTCGTTGTTCTAGCAAAAAAGCTAATTGAAAATACTTTTATCAAAATTTAAAAAATAAAAATAAATAAATAAATAGTTCTATCCAAATAAAACTTTGTGATTAAAAAACCATCCAATATTTGAAAGCATAACCATACAAGCTAATTAATCAAAGAAGAAATCCAATTGTTTAAACAAGCAGGAAAAAAAAAAAAAAAAAAAACATTAAGGAACCAATTTGAAAGAATAAACAATAGCACCACTAGGAAATATACTTTTTTGAGTCTCCAAAAGAAAGATTAAATTCTCTAGAAATAAGCAAGCTATAATCATCCTGAGTTGGGAGTTAAAAAGGATAAAAACAAACAAAAATGATGGGGGGATTCATTCCTTCATTATGCTTTCATTTTCAGCATAAACCCCACCCCATTCTTACAACACTGCAACTTAGAAGTAGGATTGGATCAAATCTGTTCCGTCATCGCTACAAAAGAGAGATATAACTTGATTACTCTGATGCTAACTAACTAGTCTTCTTCTTCTTCGTCGTCGTCGAACTTGATTTTCTTTGCCGCAGGTTGGAGACCCACCTGTCGCCGTCGACGGGAAGGAAAAAGTTGAAAGCAAAAAACAAAAAAAAAAAAGAAAAAAAAGAGAGAAAAGAATTGTGTAAGCAATATATTATTGATTGTTTTACAGTAATGTAATAACTCTGATAAATCATCCAACTTTAGTGTAAAAGAAAACACACAGCCTAATCCCTTGTAATGCATGGCCCAGCTGGAGCTGTCTGACTAACACTCTCCCGTCGAAACAGCACGAGTAGAAGCGCTGCAGGTAGGAGCTTTTTTACTGGGAGCCACGAAGCTTATTTTAGCTCCAGACTACAGCTGATCTCCAGACTCCAGTACATGGTTGATGCTTCCAGAGAAGCTAATCCGAAGGCCAGGCCAAACAGGCAGTAAATCTGGCAAGTGGATTACATTTGGGGCAATTTGTATGGATTAGAATTGGTCCCTATGCGCTTTTGTTTGAACTCTTTAGCCCCTGGATTGTATCTTTCTATCCCAACCTCGACCGGCAAAAGAATCTTATTCCTCTAGTAAAGTAGTCGTTTTATCCCTTTTCTTGTAAAGTAACTTCGTTACAACAGGGTTAAAAAGGTCATTTTGCAGCAAAATCTGACATGGATGTCAGATTTTTTCCAACAGTCAACAGTGGAAGTGCAACATTTGTTGCAAGTAAAATGTATAAGTGAAAATTTCAGGGATCAAGTCGCATTATCAGGACAGTATAGGGACTGTACTGTACATACATTTTACCCTTACATTTTTAAACACAAGCGCTATAATGCTTTATATTTTACTTCCGGAGGACGAATCTAAAATTAAACTAAAAAAAGAACCAAATAACCTCATGATTAAGGAGAAAGAGATATTCACTTACAAGTTCTGGGCATTCATAATCAATTCCAGCATCTTTAATTCGTTTGCGCCGCTTCTCATCTCGCTTTAGAATTCCTCGAACCATCTTTCGGTGCTCTCCCGCTGTTCTTTCCTGCAGCAATATTTTAAATACATAGTCATATTACCGAAGCTGGTCTATTAGAGTCGATCGCCGAATAACTGCTTCGAGAATCATAAAGATTGGTTTACCTTGTTATGCTGCTTCCGTGAAATTTCCTTCCAATTCAATGGTATAAATCTCCTACTTACTCCTCTCCACCTAAGCCCAAGAGGGGGGGGGGGGGGGGGGGGGGGGGGGCGAAGGAAAAACATCAACATCAACATCATCATCATCATCATAGGACATATTCCATTGCTACCCAATTTTCACCAAAGGCACGATGGTGCGTACATTGATGCACAATCGTATACAATTTCATATTCTGATGATCTAAAAAGTTCAGGCAAATTATTGATGGCAAGGAGAAAACCCAGCTAATGACATTGCGTAGGTTCTACAATGTCGAGATGACCGGTAAGTGAAAATTAAGGTCATATGAGGAGAAATCTAATCATATTATAAAGGTTTTTTTACTTACAACTTTGGATGAACACGCTCTAGTGGAACAGGATGAATTTGAAGGGTGTGCTCAAACAGTAAGTAATTATTCATCTCCTCAGCCACGACCTTGGCTACCTGAACAAGTTATCATGCAAAAGGCAGCATTTAGTAAAACATAGGCAACAAGTTTATCCAACATAATGTTGTGATTCTTAATTTACCTCAGGGTTTTCAAATTCAATAAATCCGTAGTGCTTAGATTTTCCTGTCTAAAAAACCACACAACGTTTAGAACAAGTAGAGGAAAATATATGATACAAAAAGGATCATATTGTAACAATATGCAAGCTATTAACCACAAACAAATGATAATCCAATCATCTGTAATAGCACCAAAAAAGCAATCCATTTAAAGATAAGGACATAAAAGCTAAGAGAGATAAACATCATTACCAGCCTCCCTTAGTGGTAATCCAGAGTGGCTTTTGTATTCCCAAAAGCAAACAGCAGAAACAAAAAAAACTACGAAATATGTAAAGTTCAAACACTTCTTAGCAACTTAAAAAGCATATTATCATTTGATAGGCGAGAATTGACTATTATTAAATGCTTCGCCTATCTATTGTATTCCCATCACCTATTTTCAATTTCTTCACCTACCTTCAGCACACAAATCGTCTCCAAATGATCGTTCTTACAATACATTTAGCTTCTTATATAGGTCAACTCCAAGATGAGTAGCTCACCAAGTTTGGAGATTTAGATTGATTTCGAATATTTACTTTTTCGCAAAAAAATTTAAACTTAGTTTACAGTGAAAAGGAGATCCACATACAAAGGGAAAAAAAGGATAGAGAGGGAGAGAGAGTTTGAACATTCAAAATAATCAAAAAGGAACATATCAAATGGCTAGAGTGTGACACCCCAATAGTCCCACATCAGATTGGAATGGAATTGTGATTGGGTATATAAAAGACAATTGACACTAATAATAATAACTGGGCTTAGGCATTGGGCCGGTGGTTTGGGTCCAACGAGTTATTATTACTAGTGGGCCGAATCGTTACATTTGGTATCAAAACCAATCACCAGCCGGAAGTGTGTGACGAGTCTCGACTGAGTCTGGGTCTAGATGACAGAACTAGCGAGACAAGTCTCACATCGCCTGGTGATCTTGGGTTGTGCGTCTGATTGGGTTGACGAGAATGTCAGGCCTAAACGAGAGAAGTCAGTGATACCCCAATAGTCCCACATCGGATGAAAATGTGATTGTGATTAGATATATAAGAGACAATGAATACTAATAATAATAACTGGGCTTAAACATTTTGGACTGTGATTTGGGCCCAACGAGTTATTATTGCTAGTGGGCCGGGTCGTTACATACAGAACTCAGCTTAAAGTTTTAAACACAAAATTATGAAACAAAGCAAAGCTACTACTATGTGTGATTTACAAGATATATAGTTCTTGTGATAAGCAAAATTCTTGTAAGCATTCCCAAAACAATAGCTTTTCTATCACCAGTGAAAATAAAATAAAACGCAAATAAATAAAAAAGCAATTAAAAAAGATACATACCTTCCTGTTTCGAGCAAGTCTCAATCTCTTAATTTTCCCAAACTGCTTAAAGAATCCTGTATTAAAACAAAATGAACTTCTAAAGTACTCAATCTACAACAATCACAAGAAAGTTCGAAATCTCAAATAACAGCACGAAAAAGCAATTCACCTTCCATCTGTTCCTCATAAAACCCATGAGGAATGTGCCCGATGTACAAAACCGTCGCAGTATCTTTCTTCGGCTCCTCCTTTTCCACTATTTCCCTTCCCGGACCCCCTTCTAAAGGCTACAATTATACCAAAAAGAACAATTTTTTATCCGAAAAAGCTAAAAATAATAATAAGGCGAAAGTGCACGGAGACCCCTTCAACTACAAAGCCACTCTAAAATCAAACGCTGAACTATTGTTTCGTTTGATTGAATTGCTTTAAAAGTTTCTTTTTTCCAACATTGAATTGGGGATTTGTTTAAATTAACAATTCTGTTAGCTATCAATTTCATCAACAGTTAACAAAAAACCTGTGGTTCTATCAGGTGGAAAAATGTTGCAAACAATTATATTTAACATAATCGCTTCTAAATTTAGCAAAATCCCTAATTTAATTGATAAAAAAACCATAAATCATAGTTGAGGGCTCAATTCACAATGCCCTAGAGTTGATAAAGCCCCTGTACATTTTTTTTACCAAATAACATGCATAAATAGGCATAAAAGAGTGCAATAAAACCTAAAAATGAGGGGGAAAATAAAGAAAATTTGAAAAATACCAAGAAATCGACGGAAGATTCGTTCTTGCGACGAGAAAGCGTGAGCTGAGCAGAAGCTTTCTTCAGATTCTTCTTCAAAGCCTTCTTCGCCTTCGCTCCCATCCTAGATCAAAATTAGCCGCTAAAAATCGAGAAATTACGAGCAAATTATGAATAAATCGAGGCAAAATCGGGAATTGGAGAGAAATAGAGAGGAACAATACGGATTGTTTAGTGATTCTTCTTACCCTGATGCCTATATGATCGAGAGGGAGGAGAGGTGCGGGAGAGAGAACGGAGGCGATGATTAAAAGGGTTTTAGGGTTAGGGTTTCGGCGGAAAAAGAGAGTGGGAGAGGGTCTCTTCGAACCGCAATAAGGCCACCCATTTTCATTCGACGTGGAGGGACGCCCGATTCGATCGACGAATTTGGCGAGCTGATCTGCTTTGATCCAGGAGAAAGCCCACAGTTTAAATAATTTCGTACATTTTTACCCTTTATTTATTAGGTTGGTAATTGTAGGGACTTGTTTGAGAGGCAAACTTAAATGCAAATTCATAATTTTTAAAAAAATGGGCCCGGATTGGAAATTTAAAAGGGTACCCACAAAGAAAAAAGGCCCAATTGGGTCTCTTAGAGGCCCAATTCTCTTAACAGATATATTTTCTTTTTATTTTTTTATTTAACAATAATAATAAGGATTTTATTTGTACATAACCATTTTCAAAAGATTCGGACATCCAGTGAGTAATTATCCCAAACTTAGATTTGTTCTACTGACGCAGAATTTAACACTACTTTCGATTGTTTGATGACTCGATTAATCACTCAAATTCGTTATATAAAAGAACGAGACTACGCAGAAGGGAGCGGCCGTGTAGGAATATAAACTAAACAGATCCGAAGGCATGAGGGGTCCGGCCTTCATCTCGAGCTTTATTTTTTTTTTTATGACCGATTCGAAAACTCTTATTTATCGCTCCATTTGGAGCAGATCAGGACAGGAGTGAATTTTTTGCTGATCGGAACGGATCAATGGAAGTAAAGAGATTTTTGCTTTTCATTCGATTTTCTTGGTAGATCGAGATGAATTCGATATGTTTTATATTTTTAGTTCCTACTTACTATTTCGTTCGGAGAGAATCGAAACGGGAGCTCCACGAATCGAGCGGGAGCCCCACCAACTCGGATCCATTTCCAACTGTGGGTAACTCAATGCATTATTGCTTGGAGAGTTGAGAATTAGCTGCAAATAAGATCTGACAAAATTCTCTTGTATGTGAAACCAAATATTGAAAAAGTAAAGATAGTTTGGCATGTGAATAATAAAAAGTGAAGTAAAACACTTTAGCTGGACTTTTTTTTTTTCTAGATAACTTTTAAAAATTTTATAATTAAAAAAATAATTTTATTAAAATTAGATTTTTATAAAATATAGATTTTTTTTTGACAACTCAGTGCCCGATGAGAATTTATTTAAAAATGCAATATGGCGAATTATTCATCGTTTTAATAAATTTTTACTAAAACGGTGAATCGATTACCGTCTTCTTGAAGACGGTGACGACTTACTGTTTTTGAAAAATTTAAATTATTATTATTTGCTAACTAATATAAGAGGGAAGGAGTTTGCACAAAATAGGAATGTAAGCACGGATTAGGCACGATTTTATTAACAATCATTTTATATTAGTTAGTAAATTGTAACGACCTAAATTTATTAAAAACGGTAAATCGTTTACTGTCTTCAAAAAAAAAATGGTGAACGATTCAGCGCTTTAGTATGATTTTATAAATATCGTGAATGATTTACCGTATTTTAAAAAAATTTCCACCTCGCGCTGAGTTGGCAAAAAAAGATTATTTTACCAAATATATTTTCAGTAGGATTATTTGCCAAATTATAAATTTTTTTAAAAATTATTTGGAATAATTTCTTATGTTGATTAGGTCGACTCAAGCACAGAATAAACTATCTAAATTATATTTGGATGCATGAATTTTTTTTCCTGTATATTCTTTTGATTTACTCCGAAGAATTTGTGCATTTGATTAGTTTGTTTTTTTAAGAATAAGATAAATTATATTATAGATAAAATATATTATTCTATCAAATTATGAATAATTTAATTATAAAAAACAATAAAATTTTAATTCATTACTACTTGCGATCATACTAGAAAAATCGGAATAATAAACTGTTATTTGGTAATTTATTCTGATATTTGAATAAGGTCTTCAGTGATTGTACTTGCAGAAAAATTATATTTTATTCGGAATAATAAACTGGAATGGGAATTCTCTAATTTTCTCTATTTTCATTCTGGTTTAAAGGACTGAACTGAAAGTTGAATCCAAGAAGGAAGGAATGCATGCTTGATCCATGAACAACGACCGCGAACATCTCATCACCGGTGCAGATTACATCTAGCTGATCTAGGGATGTCAATAGGCTTGTATACTTGAAATTTTACTTCAATTCGAAATCTTCACGGAACGAATTTATTTGATACTAAACTGATATGATTTCGGTAATAAAAATAGAAATACGAAATGAAAATCCAACTGAATATGAACAAATTTTATATTTTATAATATATTTGAATGTTTGATAGGATATTTAAATTTGTATTTTAAAGTTTTAGATTTTTATAATATAATATATTTTGAAATATTATAGACAGAAAAAATTATTTCAAATTTTAAGTTTTTAGCTTCGGCCTTATGAGTATTTGGTCTGAATATCGATTTTTCTAATATTTTTGTTACGGACCAAAATGATCCTCCGCGTCATCAAGAGATTAAATTGAGCTTTTATTTTTCTAGCTTTTGTTTCGTAACAAAAAAAAAAATATGGGACATTACTTCAATACCAAACATTTTATTATCATCAAAATATACTACACTGTGTTCAAAAGCGCGATATAAAATATTTTAATATAAATTACACTTTTAATTTATTATAATTTTTGACTAAAATTTTCTAAACTATTGCAGCAATTAAATTGCATGATTTGATTGTAATAATATAAAAAATTCAAACTAAAAATTAAAATAAATTAAATTTTAAGAACCAAAGTCTCACTGCTTCTGTAAGTTTGAAAATCAAAAGTGTAATTTATTCAATATTTTATTTATTTCTTTCTAAAAAAAACATGGGCACACAAATCACAATGATTTGTTTAATGTAATTTTTGGTAGAGCTCTCTGAAAAATAAAAAAGTATATCATCTTTATATCCCTCTATGTCTCAACTTTTCCTTTTGACCCAATAACTTAATTTATAATTTACTAAACTCTCTCTCTCTCCCCTCTCTCTCTCTCTCTCTTTTAAAAAAAAAAAATAAATAAAAAAATAAAAAATTCCTTCCTTTATATGGCAATCCCTTAGTTTTACCAAAAGAAGCTAACTTTACAAAAGGACCAAACTCAACCTCATCAATTATGAATGTTGGGTCTAAGTACTTGATCAAGTGTACTTTGTTCAATGCCCTAGCTCTAGCTAGAATCCAAGTCAAACCCCCTCTTTATTTCTAAAGCTCTTTCTTCTTCTTCCTTTATTATTATTATTATTATTATTATTATTATTTTGAGAGAGAGAGAGAGAGAGAGAAAGATTATAGGCTATAAATCTCTTTTATTTTTTTAAAAATAATAAATTTAGTTGAAAATATAAAATAACTATGGTTTGAATTTAAGACCTAAGATATCAATCATCAAATTCTTTATTGCTTATACGGTTACACCAGAAACAATTAATGTCACACTTTTTTTCCTATTAGCCAATATAGCTATGCTCCCTCTTCTTCTTAAATTCAAAAGTACACTCAAATTCCTCCAGATAGATCCAACTCCAATTCGCACTTTTTTTTTCTTTTTTTTCTTTTTTTTTCTTTTTTTTCAAGCACACAAAGCTAGCCCACTTCAATTAAAAAGGAAAAAGTAGCAAGAGATGGACAAAACATGTGGCTCCCCTCATGCCCACCCTTCCAAATGTTGGGCCATAGCTTTTGCTGCCCCAAAAAGCACTTCTTGATATGTCTAAAGATGTTGGTGGAAGAGACATCAATGAGTCCCACAATTGGTGGAAATTTTGAGGAGGATGACTCTCCATTCATCTCTCCCTGCCCTTCCTTTGCTCACTTTGTAGCCATTCATTCCTTGATTATTATTATTATTATTCTTAACGTTTACATAGATAATTTATACATAAAAACTTGACATGCAGTGAAAATAATTTAAATATAAAGTACAGAAACTAAGTTACAATTATATAAAAAAAAAAAAAAAACAATAATTATCCGTATAATTTTATTTTTATTATTATTATTTATTTTTAATTAATTGGGTTCCTTCCCACTTCAATTCTCCACAACTACTTGTAAATTAACCACAACCATAAGAGCTTGGATTCTACATGGATACGGACTTTGTGTGGTTGGTAGGGTTTTGAGAGTCATGAGATATATCTCAACAAATTTTGGGACCATTGTTTTTGGTTTAGTGAGATCTTAAAGTTGTGGTGGGAAATTATTGTCTTTTGAGATACATCTTAATATGTGGCCGCGTTATCAATCACAACCCCACGTACGCATCATCGAGTTATCGTCGGTGGGCCTCTTTTTCACGTGGGTTTGCATACTTGTATCCACCAAAATCTATATATAAATTTTGTACTTTAGTGAAAAAAAATCTTCCCATAGCTTACACTTTAAGATTACTTTCGGTTCTGGTATAAGTAAAAATTAATTTTTTTTGAGATAGATATAAGTTCAGGTACAAGCAGTAATTAAAGTAAGGAAAATACTAAATGTACACCCCCAAATGGGATATACATCTTACACCCGCCCATCTTGGGTGGGTGAATTCCACTCGTCACATCGATGTGACGAGTGGATGAATACTCACCCCAAGATGGAGTAGGTGTAGAATGTACACTCTATTTGGGGTGTACACCTAGCACTTCTCTTAAAGTAATTTTGTATTTGGTTGAGTATAGAAATTGTATCAGGAATAAAAAAAGTTGTGTTTGGTAAATTAAAGAGAAATAAGAAAAATAGAGAGGATTAAAATTTTTAAAATAAAATAAAAAAATATAAATTTTATAAATTTAAATATCTTATAATTTTAAAAATTTTAATTTTTTTTTAAAGAAGCAACAGGTGGAACAATTGTTCTACCTGTGGGGTGAAACAGTTGTTCCACCCTTATACTAGAATAATCTGATATGGGGGAACAGTTGTTCCCCCATCCAAAATTAGTGTTTGGATATAAGAGGGGGGATAAGGGGTTATCCCTCCTTATACCCAATACCAAACACTGCCTAAAAAAAATATAAAATATATATTTTATTCATTTAAAAATATAAATTGTTTTATTTACACTTGCAAGAAATTGTTAAAGGACTCCATAACTAAAGAACACCTCAGATTTTTTACTTGGGTGTGATTTTTTCGATAGTTTTATTATCGTAGCATAGTGTAGTGTAGTGTGACACACCAATTATTTAGGGAGTTATTCAATCTAAAACTATTCTAATTTTAACATGTTTAACACTCTTAGGCCCCGTTTGGTTCGGAGATAAATTTCTGAGGTATAAATTTTTTTATACCTGGGATAGCTTGCTATTCCGGAATAAAGAAGTATAAAAGTTAAATTGCGTTTGGTTGAAAAGTTGGTATTCTCTGGAATAGCTAAAATAGTGTTTGGTTGAAATTATGAAATAGTGGAGGATAGTGAAAAAAGAAGATAGAATTTTTTTCAAAATGCCAACTTTGCCCTTATCTTTTTTTTTTGTAGGAAAATTAATTTAAAAATTATATTTAATTTGAAGCAATTTAATTATAAGTAATAAATTATATCTTACCTAAAAAAATAATAATTTTTATTTTATAGTATATTTTAGTAAATGCAAAATTTAAGTTGTAGATAGCTTTAGATTGAAAATTAAAGTGAAAAAATTTAATCCCTGCCCCCCTTATTCCACTATTCCGGCTCCCCTATAGGATAAATCTTAACGGGTTATCCTAGGATAACCCGTTAAGAAGGGGATAAAAAAAAAATTTATCCCCTGTCTTTTATGTATGGTGTTTGGCAAGAATAGGAGGATAAAGGGGGTTATTCCCCCTTTATCCCCCAACCAAATGCTGCCTTAATATATATTTTGAGTCTAAATGTAATAGCCGGATTAGGAAGTTAATTATATTATATTTTTTATGTAAAGCTATTTAAAATTTCGAAGATGTCACATTCTTCTCTTTAAGTCCTGATGTGCTCGCTAGGTTCAAACATTACAAGCATCGGGATGTGAGATTTGCCACGCCATCCTTAACCAACCTCGTGAGGAGTCGCGCTCCATCCACAACGATCACTATTCGGAAAATCGGTGCTCCACCCATAACGATCATCAACCTCGTGAGGAGTCGCGCTCCATCCACAACGATCACTATTCGGAAAATCGGTGCTCCACCCACAACGATCATCAGCTGGAGAGCTGTGCTGCTCACTATATATTTCTAATTCAACTAAGACTCATCATACATTTCCGACCGATAATTAGCTATGGGTACCAACTGTAGTGCCCCAATTTTTTTAGAGGTCACATATTTTAGAACTACTATAGTACCGCCCAAAATACTATAGTAGTATTAAGAATTTTAATCTTATTATGTTTTTTCATATAAAATTATTTCAAATTTTAAAAATTTCACACGCAGAATTCTTTCATCCGTACTAATATAAACTCAAAGGTTAGGAACACAAATTTTACATTTAAACTCATGCAGAAGCTTAAATTCTCAATTTTATAGTCGAAAAAAAAAAAAAAAAAAAAAAAACTTCCGTGGGAGCTTTTCAATAACACCTCAGTGGGGAACTCTCCAAAAACATTCTTTTTTAAGAGCTCGCTATGTTATCATGTGTCAATTTTGGTTTCGGCCAAAATTTATAAAATTTTATTAAGCAAAGATAAAATTAACACGTGACAGTAAATTAAGAGCTCCGGATGTAGTTGGAATTTGAAAAGCCTCGATTTAAATACCAAAAAAACAAAATAGCTAAAATTGAAGGGATAAGCGATCGTACGCGCCCGACCGTGACCATTGAGTCCCAATTTTTTGGGGTCCACTAATTATATTGAGTTCATTAGAAAGATGACACCATCAAAGCCAATGTACTTATCATTATTTAATGGATTTATTGTATTAAGTTATATTATATTTTCCATCCCAATTAATTGAATAATTAATTAATTATGTAAGTAAGTAATCAAGTTTGACAATAACAAATTTTTGATTTATTTTTTTAAATATAAGTAATAAAAGATTTAGTAGTTGATACTCGAGATTTTGAATTTGAAATCTAATTATTTTATATTTTTCAGTTAAATTTATTTTAAAATAAACAAAAACACGATTTATAGACTACCACATATTTTAAAAACCGTGTTGATAAAAAAAATATAAATAAAAATATTAAATTATAGAAAAAAAATACAACGATGCTCTTAATTATCACAAATTAAATGTTTGAATTAAAATTTCTGTCAATCAATTTGGAATTATTAAAATATTTATCTACTATTTGAAACAGTAATTCTTTTTAAAGTTTAACAATTATATATATTTAGGTATTATTTTTCATTATTATTTTAAAGAAAATTAAGCTCTAAGTTTTGATATTTCAATGCAACTTCTTCCATTATAATTATAATAATTATTATTATTTTCGTACTAATGTAATAAAAGTACTAAATATATTAAAAAGTAATTTATGATTTTGTATTGGAGTGAAAAGAAAAAGTGCAAAAGGTATGCTTTTTCTTTGTTTAGTTTTTGGTCCGTATATTTTATATTTATTTTAGAGGGTTAATTACATACATGTCCCTCCAAATATGTCGAATAGCAAATATATTCCTGCAAATTTCAACTTTTCATATTTATTCCTGTAAAAATCCAAAGTTCTTCAAATATGTCTCTGAGGTTAATCCCCGTTTGGAATCCGTTAATTTTTTAACAAATTTTATGTAAAATTACTTTTTTGCCCCTTTTATCTTTTTTATTCTTTTTATTATTATTTGTTAAAACTTGGCATACCATGCAACCGCCACTACCTTCTCAATCCTCCTCAGCACCATGCTCTCCACTCTCTCCTCCCCTTCACCACCAGCACCACCATCACCATATCCATCTCCATCTCCATCTCCTCCCTCCTGTCTCCCCCGCCTCCTCAAACTCCTCTCCACTTCCACTTCCACTTCCTCTTCCTCTTCCTCTTCCTACTCCTACTCCTACTCCTCCACCCCATCGTGGTTCATACTCCTCCGCTCCTACGCCCACTCCCCCGACCCCGCCCACAAGCGCCGCTCCCTCCTCCTCTTCCGCCGCATCCTCCTCCTCCACCTACCCCTCTCCTCCTCCTCCCCTTTTCGGCCCCTCCGCTTCTCCTCCCCCCTCGCCCTCAAGTCCTGCGCCTTCCTCTCCGCCCTCCCCGAGGGTTCCCATATCCACGCCCTCCTCACCAAACTCGGCCTCGCCCCCGACACCTTCGTCGCCAACAGCCTCGTCCACTTCTACGCCTCCTGCGGCCTCCCGCACCTCTTCCTGCGCGGCGATGAGTGCGGGATCGACCTCCCTCCCCCCTTCCTGCGCGGCGACCTCCCGCTCGACGAGTCCGGTTTAGGGATTTCAAGATGAAGATGAAGAGGGGATGGGAAGAGAAGAGGAAAAACCCAACGTTAAATTAAAAGAAAGGGTAAAATGGTATATTCACTGTCTAATCTAACCAAGGTTAAGCATTTAACCTATGGTTAACTCAATTTTTCTAACAGAGGGGCATATTTGAATAACGGTGGATTTTTGCAGGGATAAATATGAAAAGTTGAAATTTGCAGGGATATATTTGAAATCCGACATATTTGGAGGGACATGTATGCAATTAACCCTATTTTAGAATGGATACTCATTCATTTGTTATTTTAAAATTACGAGTATAATTTATTATATTTTAAAATAAATAAAATATAAGATATATATTTTAAATAAAATATATAAAAATTATTTATTTATAAATAAATATTTTTAAAAATATTAAATATACATACTAAATAGGGTATAATATAAGATGAAAAATACTACATGTACACCCCCCCTAAGGGGTGTACATCTCACACCCCCACCCATCTATGGTGGGGGTGTGATGAAGGGTCACATGATGTGACCCCTAAAATACATCCCCATCCTAAATGGGTGGGGGTGTATGATGTACACCTCTCATGGGGTGTATAAGATATACATGACAAATGGATTAATTTTCCTCCTTATCCTACGCCCCGCGTTTCTATTGGCGCGTACCTTTTCCCACCAGTAAATTGTTGCGATGGAGCCACGTGTCGTCCTTATAAATTGACGGTTGAGATCGGTGAGACCGACGAGCACGTGAGTGCTCGGCGCTGATTGGTTGGCGAATTCGAATGGTGGGGTCCACTTGTTTTTTGGTTTTGTTTTTTTTTTGGTCTCGCGGGTTTAAAAACAGGAGTGATTATTTCGTAGACCGTGGTCCACAATGGACCGGTCACTTATGTTTTATCCTAAAATTTTTCTTTTTAATTTTTAATGATTAGATTTTAAATTTTGATAAAACGAAATTAACTAATTTGCTATAATTCTTTTAAATTTTCTATCAAATTAAATAATTATAATCAAATAATTAAATGACTTTTTTCGTTTTCGGTGCTCGTTCGCTCCGATGTGAACCACCTCAAAAATATTTTTTAAGAATAATTTTATTTGTACTTCCATAAAATTTTAAAATTTTATAAATATTTTTTCATAATTTAAATTATACTTCTCATAATATGCAAATTTATCATCATTGTCTATATTGACACTCAGTTTTCCGTGAAATGCTATCTAAGTTATTAAAATAATAATTTTACACTGCTAAAAAATAGTTAAGTTATTAAAATGATAATTTTACCTTTAATTATATTTATGAAGGAGAATATTATGGTACATGTTATTTATAAAACTCCTGTTTAGTATCCATTTAATCATTTTATCGCTTATCTTATAATTTTTTTAAAAAATGTTCTTGCTAAATTTATAATCTTTATATTATTTTTTAATTCTTATTTTAGAAAAAATATTTAATGACTTTTTTATTTACATTTAATTTGTTTGGCTCTAAATATCAACTAGGAGTAAAATAATTCTCTCTCTCTCTCTCTCTCTCTCTCTCTCTATATATATATAAATATAATTGCGCTCCTATATTTTTAAAAAGGAAAATGCTATGTGTACACCCGTAAGGGGTGTACATCTCACACCCCCATCCATCTAAGGGTGGGGGTGTGATGAGGGGTCACTTGATGTGACCCGTAAACATTATCGCCACCATTAAAGTGGTGGAGATGTATGATGTACACTCCTTTGGGGTGTACATGTAGCAATCCTCTTTTAAAAATATCAAGTTATTAGTACTTATAGATTTTTTGCTCTTGAATTAAAGAATGTGGTTAGGATGATAGTATATATTTGACTTGTCGAGAACTAAATTGATGATCGGCTCTATTAGACTTGATCTAGTAGTATATTTGTAATATCTAAAAAATAAATTTTATAATTTTTCGTTATAAAATTTGATCTAGTGATCGAAAGGATTAAAAATGGACGACTAAAAATAAAAATCTTATAAAAATTTATGATGGAATATTAAAATTTTTGATTAGAGATATTGATCTTGTTGTAGATAGTATAAAAAAATTTCTATCAAAATTTTATATGTTTTAAGAATTTCTATACCGTTAAACATATAAATAATACACATCAACTATTAAAAATTATTGATTTTAAACCTTTTTGATTATTTTTTAGATACTTCAAATATGTTAGATTAAGTCTCACAGAATTGATCGTCGATTCTAAAATTCTATCATAAAAAAGGGCTTACGGAGCACACTAGTTCTACTATATATATATATATATATATATATATATATATATATATATATATATATATATATATATATATATATATATATATATATAGTGAGAGAGAGAGAGAGAGAGAGTAGAGCTTATATGCTTTTCAAAGTACAAATTCAATTATGCTTGTAAATTTTTTACTATTGATTTTTTACTCTTGAATTAATGGGCATGGTGTAAGATGTACACCCCAAATGTGGTGTACAGGTAGCATTGCTCTTTTAAAATTAAGTATATAAGCGGTGTACTATATACATATATAAAGTCCGGCTGGAATACTATCGATAGCGCCAAGCAATTGGTGCTACCAAACTTTCAGCCATTAGATGAAAGGATGTGCGGTTGCAATTATAGTGGTCCCCTAAAATTTATACTATTCAACTAACCACCTACTAAACCCTAGGAGACTATTATCATCCTAACTACATATCTCTTAATCCAAGGGATAAAAAATTGGTAGCACCAATGGCTTGGTGCTATCGATAGTATTCCAGCCTAGTTACTATACTCTTATGAGTAAAATTCTTTCGTACTCATAAATTTTTGGCTCTTGAATGAAGGAATGCGCGGTTAGAATTTTAGTAGTTCCTAAGATTTATATTATTTCACCAACAACCCAATAAACCCTAAGGGCACCACTATCATCCTAACCGCACATCCCTTCATCCAAAGGAGAAAAAGTTATAAGTACAAAGGGATTTATATTTGTAATGATCCGACCCACTAGCAATAATAATTCGTTAGACCAAACCACAGTCCAAAATGCTTAAGCCCAGTTATTATTACTATTGTCCATGTCTCATATAAACCCAATCACAATTTTATCCACATCCGATGTGGGACTATTGAGGGCGTCACAGACTCCCCGCGTTTAGGCCTGACGTCTTTGTCAGTCCAAACACATGCACATCCCAAGATCATCGTTTAGGCCTGACGTCCTCGTCAGTCCAAACACACGCACAACCCAAGATCACCCCCCAAGATCTCCATTTAGGCCTGACTTCCTCGTCAGTCCAAACACACGCACAACCCAAGATCACCAAGCGATATAAGACTTGTCTCGCTAGCCCTGTCATCTAGACTCAAGCTCAGCCGAGACTCATCACACACTTCCGGCTGGTTATTGGCTCCGATACCAAATGTAACGATCTGACCCACTAGCAATAATAACTTGTTAGACCCAAACCACAACCCAAAATATTTAAGCCTAGTAATTATTACTAGTGGCCATGTCTCATATAAACCCAATCACAATTCCATCCACATCCGATATAGGACTATTGGGGGCGTCACAATACTCATAAAAGTATAGTAGCTCTACCCTATATATATATATATATATATATATATATATATATATATATATATATATATATATATATATATATATATATAGGGAGAGAGAGAGAGAGAGAAAGAGCTTATATGCTTTCAAAAGTATAAATTTATTCATACTTTTGAATTTTTTACCATTGGATATGTATTGGATTTATACAATTGTACATTCTTTCTCTTTCTTCTTAAATGGTTTTACAATAACACGGAGCCCAATACAAATCTAATAGTAAAAAAATTACAAGTATGGATGAGCTTGTACTGTTGAAAGTATATAAGCTCTACTATATATATATATATATATATATATATATATATATATATATATATATATATATATATATATATATAAGATTTTATATACAGTACAAGTCTAACTATATTTGTGAATTTTTTACAATTAAATTTTTATTGGGATTTGTGTTATTATAAAGTCAATTAAAGAGAGTACAATTACATAAATCTCAATACAAATTCAATACTAAAAATTCACAAGCATGGTTGAATTTGTACTTTTGAAAGTATATAAGATCTGCTATATATATATATATATTCCATTACTATTGATTTATTTTTGATGATGGAGTTTCTGAATCAACGATTGATAAATCACTTGAAGTATTTAAAAATTAAATTTCATATTTTTTGATATTGTTCTCTTATGTATCTAGTGAATACAAAAATGAATGGCTAAAAATAAATATTCTTAAAAAAATTATAATAGAATTTTTGTAATCGAGATCAAGACTATATATAGATGTTGTTTTAAATAATTTAAAAAAATTTCTGACCAATATTTAATTAATTTTAAATTTTTTACACTATTAAACGAGCAAACGTCTCATATTTATCATTAAGATTATAAATTTTACAACCCTTTGATTATTAGATCAATGATATTAAAAGAATTTAAAATTTAAATTTTAAATACTTTCAGTGACTTAGATTATATTCAACAATATCGATCATCGATTTGGAAGTTTAATCATGAAAAGTAAATCGGTAGCAATGGAGACCAATATTATTTTAGTATAACTCTTGATGGGTCCGTCTATTATTATACTATCGATAACAACAATTATTTACTGCTATCAAATTTTATACCGTTAGACTATTTCAATAATTATCATTTTTTAGATATTATTATTTTATCAATCACCGATTAAATTCTAAAAAAATTATTATTATTTTAATTATATATTTTTTTATTCATCTGAGTATCATCGAAAATTTAATAGCATTAATGAGTTGAGTTCATAGTATTAATAATATAGTAGCGTAGTCCACGTTAGAGTAGCATTGTTGAGATTAGAGTGAATGGAGAGGGTATATATATATATTTAAAAAAAAACAGTTAAATTGAGAGAGATAAGTGGTGGACCGGGGCCAGAAAACAAATTCGTGAAAAAGGAGAGCAAAGTTAACGGCTCCGGTGGCGCGAAGGGGGGCCTTTTTCTCCTCGCCTTTTGAGGTGGGCCCCACAATGTCGCGGAATTTAAAGCGTGACGTGGAGCCGTGGTGGTTCTTGGGTCACCGGTTGTAGCCGGTGATTTTTTTGCCCTTTTAAAAAAAAGAAAATTAAAGGAAAAAGTTAGATGCAATTAGTACCATAAAAAAAATAAAATAATATATATATTTTTTATTTTTTTATTATATTGAGTACATTATATATATATTTTTTGATTTGACAGGTTTTTATTAGGATTAAATAAGCCTTTTTATCGAACTGACCCTTAATATGATTTTATTAAAATGAATTAATTACATGAGAGTTTTTAAATATTTTATTTAATTTTTAGGTTAGATTAAAAATTTTTTTTCTATAATATTCTTTTTTTTTTTTTGCCCCGTCTTTTAAAAGCATATATTGTGCATCATCGTAATTACCGAATTGTGCATTTACCCCCGCCGTCACGATTCCGTAAGTGAACCGTTAATTTCTTAAAAAATATTATTAGATATACCCAAAATACCCTTGAGGAGCATCAACAAGGTTAGTTTTTTGCTGCTGGGCCCTTCCCGATCAGCGCTCTTGGTTTCCGCTCCGTTCTCTCTCCTCCGTCGATGGTGCTGTTGGGGCCCTTCCCGATCAGCGCCAAGAGCCGCCGCTCCATCGTCGTTGGTGAGTTCGCGCCGCCCAGAGCACGGGAGCGCGCGCTGGGGACGCCCCGCGGTAGCTGGCGCAGCGACTGCGGCTGCGGCGGCGCTGGCCCCGAGTCCTGGAGCACCCTGCACGAATTCCGGCGGTGCGTGCCGAAGAAGAACGCCGCCGCCAGCCCGATCGCGAGACCGATGGCACCGACCACGATAAAAATCGTTCTCCTTCTGCCCTTCTTCGACCCGTTCGAAGGGCTCGGCGGCGGTACTTGGAACTCGCAGCGCTGGCAAATCCCGCCGTCGTCAGGGCAGACGTTCCTCGACTCGGCCAAGATCCCGCATCTGCACGACGCGATCGGCGCGCAGGGACCAGCTCGCCGCGTGAGGAATTTACCAAACTGAAAATGTTGGTAAATTGTTTACATTCAATTTTTTATTGCAAAGATTTTTTTTTTTTTTTTTTTTTTTTTTTTTTTTTTTTTTTTTTTTTGTTTATAGCTGAGTGAGGAATTTGTGCAGATGCAGAGCAAAGAAGATAATTTCAGGGAGAGACCTGCGAGAGATTTTGATCTCGAGCTCCCTACTGATGATTTTGTTTCAGATGAGAGTTTCCAAGTAAAAAGTTCTGTTTGTGATGATATTGGTTTTAATGCGAGAGAGGCTGAAGATCATCATAGTAGAATCAATTTGAATGCATGCGATCAGATTGATGAAAATCCTTCATTGATGAAAATCCTTCAGATTGATCAAGTTTTGTCATACCAGAAATATGAAATTTCATGCCAAATTTTGGATCTAAATGCTCGATATACAGACACTGTTTAAACTCTTGCATCCTGTTCCAGGCTCAATTGGACCTGAAACATGATTTTTCATATGAAATATGGGCTAAATATCTAGTTCTAACGTAGGATGCATTAGGTTAGACAAAGGGATGATACTTGATAAAACCTTGTTTCATTTCTATATTTGTCGGTGGTGAAAAATTCATGCAAATAATTTGGTGTATGAAACTTAAAGCATGTTAGTATCATTTATTGAAAGGCACCATATTTAAAGCATTGTTGCCTTAACATAGCTCTACAAGCCATGTTTGTTTCTAAATTTAATGTTTATTTTTTGTTTTTCAGGATCAAATGCATGTAGCGATTCTTCACCTGGTCAATCTGATGAGAAACAAAAACTGCAGATTGACCTTAACATATCTCTAGATGATGAACCAATTTATAATTTGCATGATCGTAGTCAAATGTTTCCTTCCCCCCTCCTTCTACATGTTCATCTGTTCTCCATCATGGGAATCTCCACAAGGACCCAAGTGAGATATGCAGAAAGGATTGTGAATCAGATAATATATTCTCTAATGAATCCTGCATAGCAGTTCAGCCGAATCTCACATTTCCTGCTTCGAAAATTTCGGGGGAAATAGTTGCTAATAGCCCAATCCACAAATCCCGCCATCGTCAAACCAGCGCGCCGCCGCTCACGGCGACGGCGCACGCGTGCGACGTCCCCGCCCTAATCGCCGCGTGCGCCCTGGTAGGCTCCCGCCCCACCACGCCCGCACCGCCGCAGCCGAAGCACCCGATCTCCCCCGACTCGCGCAGAATCCCGCAGACGAAGTTCCCGGCCACGCCGATCTCGAAGAACTCTAAACCTGGCGGCACCGACAGCTCCAGCCAGCGCCAGCAGGTGAGATTTCCGAATCCGCCGACGCCCTACAGCCCGCACACGTGCGAGTCCCCGGCCGACAGCGCGGCGAGCGCTCTTTGTTTCCGCTGCTGGGGCCCTTCCCGATCACCGCTCTTTATTTCCGCTTCGTTCTCTCTCCTTCGTTCTCTCTCCAATATAAGAAAAAAGCATTTTCGTCACTTTACTTTCTCCGTTAACGCTGTTGCACCCTAAAGATAATTCGGTAATTACGATGGGGCGCAATGTAGGCTTTTAAAAGACAGGGGGACAAAGTGAAAATACGAAATATTATAGAAGAATTTTCTGTAATTTAGCCTAATTTTTAATTAATTTTCACCATTTTAAAAAAATATTTTGTGCACTATAATTATAAATATAGTAAAATTTAAGATATATATAGTTAAAAAATATAGCAATTATAACTCTCTCTCTATGTATTTTAATTAGAGAGAGAGAGAGTTAAATACATTTAAAGCAACTGCACTCCCCAAATAATTTGTTTTAACTGTTTGCAGCTGGTATTATGGATCTTCAAAGTGGAATATTTTTTTTTAGTTTAAAAAATAATTAAAGAAGGTGAGATTACTTCTTGTTTAAAATTAATCCATTGGAGATGATTATTTTAGATGTAGCTTCAACTACTATATATATGGTAAAATTTTGTTGTGCAATTTTAATTATATCGATTTCAATTATAATAATTTTATTTAAATACATCAAATCAGTGATCATATATAAATTTTTATGCAATTTATAAAATTATAGCACAGTTATAACAACATACAATTAGATCTTAAATTACTATTCAATCCTTAATCATTTTTATTTATTTTAATTAAATTTTTAGAGATAAATTTTTAAGGTCAATTTCTTACTGATCATATAATAAATCACTTTGTAACTATATAAATTTTTTTCTAAATACATACTTTTTATACAAAAACACTTTAAATATCAATTTAAAAATATAAAATAACAAAAGGAAAATAAATAAAAGATAAATTTTTTATTTTTTTTGCCCACGCTTACGTCACCACGTCGATTCCCAGCCACGAAAACTCGTGGCTCAGAATCCTTCCCCCGCGCTGACTCGGACGCCACCTGTCGTCCCCGTCACCCTCCACCGGCATCTCCCGGTCACCCCACTCTTTTCCCATTTCCCCCTTGTAGTTATATATATTTACACATCCACCCCTATTTCATCCTCTCCTTCTCTCTCGTATTTCACACCCCCCCCCCCCCCCCCTCCCTCTCTCTCTCTCTCTCTCTCTCTCTCTCTCTCTCTCTCTATCTCACAAACACACACACACACACACACACACACACACAAAGGGGACATGTGCGATATGGTTCCCCCTGGGGTTTGGGAAACGCGATCGTGCGGCGGAGCCATGGCTGAGCTCCGGGACCCCGCGATCAAGCTCTTCGGCCACACCATCGCGGCAATACCACCAGCGCCGCCGCCTAAGCCAACTCCGGCGGCGGCGGAGGTGGCGGCGGTGGAAGCATACGACCAGCAGGCGCCGCCGGAGGAGTCGCCGGAAGTAGAGAAGGTGAGGAGAACCGAAACCCCCTCCCCGCTTCTCTGGTTTTGGTTTTTGCTGGGAATAGCTCTGAGATAGGGATCGGTTGCCCCAATCCTGTTTTGTGGAGCTTGATCTCTTGTTTGATATGGATAGCGTCGTAGGTGTGATCAAGTGATCCGATTTGAGGAGCTAATTAGGGTTTTGTCATCGATTCTGATAGATTATGCTTATGTCTTAGGGTTAAGGATATGAAAGCTTAATCTTATTTGCGATGTTGGTGATTTGGAGGATGAAATTAATATGCTTTTGATAATTTTTTTCATCAGTTTTTTCACCTTTTTTTAGGCTCCTAATTTTGCTATTTGGGTTAGTATCGGGTAGATTATAATTCGTTTTGCAGATTTTGGGACTCTGGGACTCTGGGAATATGCTTCTATATATGCTACTTTCTATAATACTATAGTTGCTGGGGTTTGATTAGTGGCATTTAATTAACTAGAGAGTTTAAATCTTTTTAATTATTTAGCTTTTACTTGGGTCATCTTTAGTGTGGAAAGCCCTAAACCCTAATTTGGGAACAGCATCCTCTTAATCTTGGTTAGTGTGTTTGGATTGTTATTGTTGTTGTTTTTTAATTATTTTGGTACTTATTAGTGTTTTGGTATCTCTACTCCTTAGACTTAATCATGAATTTGGTATTTTACTAAGTAAAATGTAGTTTTTTTCCCTTAAATGTTAGACTAGAAATAAAATTTCATGATATATTTGCTGTGGGCCTTATCTTTGTAGGGATCTTTGATATGCAATCTTTAGACCTGTTAGGAGAGATTATGATGTCTGGGAAACATTTTCCGTATTCTTCTATTGTAGAACTAATAACACCCAATTCATTGCAAAGGCGTCTTCGAGAATTGTAGAGATTTATTTATAGGAAGTTTTGTTAACCAAATATTGTCTTTGAAATTAATAGGGGCCTCTGATAAGACCTTTCAACCCCCAAAATAAAAGTCAAACTATAATTCGCCTTATCCGTGCTAATACCCATATTCTCTTTCCTATTACCTGTGGAGAAATGGTGATTCAATTACTGTGTTAACCATTTTCAGTTGAAAACTTGGTTGAATTACTATATTCTGCTATTGTGTACCTTCTATTATCTTGAGATTGTTGAACACACTGGTTGATTAACCATGCTTAACAACTTTGTTTGTTTAAAAACGATCTCTTTCAAAGCTACTGTTGCTTACAGGGAAAGCATATTGGACGCACCCTTAAAATTCTTTTTTTTTTTTTTTTTGTGGTTTACACAATCCTTTTGATGGTGCTTATTTTCTTTATTGATTAGTCCATGTTTAATAGGAATACCATTAAATACCATAAAAAGGTACAAAGCTTATGCTGTTATTGTTGTTAAACATTTAATACAGCAACAACTTTTTGACCAGGGACTAAAAATATGCTGAAATATGCTGTCTTTTTTTCTTATTGCCTTTTGACCTCTATCTTAGAATAGCTTTTCCATTGTAGTAGTAGAAGCTAGGCATTTGACAGATAAAACTGGAGCTTTAGCTGTGTGTGAATCTAGAGTAAGCTTCTGAGCCCCAAGAGGAGATGCTCTAAGTTGAATCTTTTTCTTCTAGTTGCAGTCGGAAGCTGTTGGTGACTTCTGGTAGAAAAGTTGTTAATGCTTCTCCGGACTGATTTACTTGACCTTTACATCTAAAGAATCTCAATCCTGGCCACAGAAGCCCTTTAAGAAGCTATTACTTTTTCTTAAAACAATTTTTTCTGTGGAGCTAGATTTATGCACATACCTTTAACAGTGCAGATTTGTGAAATATGCTATATTGTCTTTCATCCAAAACTAAACGATCTTGATACTCGTTTCAGGTTACCAGCAAAGGAGTAGAAAACACAGAAATCAACGATGTGAAACGAGATGGACCAGAGGTGGTAAACCACACCGAGCCTGACAACTCTTCTGGTCCGAGCAACATTAGTGAAGATGGCCGCCAAGCAAACTCCGAAGACAGTAAATCAGCAGAAAATTCGAAGGAGCAAGTTAAGACTGAAGGTGATGATCCGGGACAAGAGAAGGAACTTAAGAAGCCTGATAAGGTTCTCCCTTGCCCTCGTTGCAACAGTATGGATACCAAGTTCTGTTACTACAACAACTACAATGTCAACCAACCCCGACACTTCTGCAAGAATTGCCAGAGGTATTGGACGGCTGGTGGAACCATGCGGAACGTCCCTGTGGGTGCAGGGAGGCGTAAGAACAAGCACTCTTCTTCTCATTACCGTCACATAATGGTGCCATCTGATGGGTGTGATTTGGTCCATCAGCAGACTATTCAATGCGGTCCTGCTGTCCCGGTGAGGCCTGTTAAAGGTAACGGAACTGTACTACAGTTCGGGCCCGAAATGCCACTCTGTGAGTCCATGGCATCTGTTCTTAATATCGGAGAACAGGGGATGAATAATAATACTGATGAAAACCGGGAGGAGCCGTCGTGTGCTTCCTCTGTGACAGCTCCAAATATAGCTGAAAATGGACTTCCTAAAAGTGCAGTTCACAATGAACAAAATGGCATGCAGGGCTACTGTAACGGATTTACTCTTCCTCAGTGTTACCTTGGACCTCCTTTTATCTACCCTTGGAGTCCAGGATATACCAATGTTGCTTGCGGGCCAGAGAATGGCAATCCAAGCCCAATTCCCTGGGCCCCTCCTCCTCCAGTGATGGCTCCCCCTGGTTTCTGTGCGCCCACCATCCCTTTCCCTCTGGTGCCAGCTTCTTTTTGGGCCATCCTATCTGGTTGGCCCAATGGGCCATGGCCCATGCCGTGGGTTGGATCCAATGGTGGTGTTTCACCTTCATCCTCCGCAAGCAATAGTAATTGTTCAGGAAATGGATCTCCGACCTTAGGAAAACATTCGAGAGACTCTAGCTTGCAAGGTGAGGAGAAAATGGAAAAATCATTATGGGTTCCAAAAACCCTCAGAATCGACGACCCAGATGAGGCAGCGAAGAGTTCGATTTGGGCTACTCTTGGAATTAAACCTAACAATAAGGGTATATTTAAGCCTTTCCAATCTAAGGCCGAAAGCAAAGGCCAGACTTCAGATAATGCTCAGGTCTTGCACTCGAACCCAGCAGCATTTTCTCGCTCTCAGTCGTTCCGGGAGAGCTCATAAGAAGGCATTTGTGGGCCCTTTGGTGGTTTTCACTATATCTTGGCCTGTACATGCTAAATGGTTGTGAATAAGGATTTTGTGGCCCTTCTTTTATCTTATCGCTTCAACGGGAAAGTGCTTTATGAAAGTTGGTTGCAGAGTTTGCTAATGCTTCTTATAAAAATGCTTCTGGAGAAAATAATCGGGCTTTGCAAGATTTGTTTAATTGCTTGGGAGATGATGCTTGTAAATAGTAGAGAAAGAAGTTACTGTCTATAACTTTTACTTTGGTTAGCTTTTGAAGTGGTGACTCTACTGTGTGATTGGCAAAGTGGATGGTGAAGGTTTGGTGCAACTTTGGAAGGCTAAAGGTCTGATATTTATATCCTTATTCCTTATTTAGATGAGGAAAATAATATTTGAGTTTTGTTAGGATTTTCTTTTTTTTTTTTCTGTTTGTGTAAGTAGGATGACTATTTTTGAAACTTGTATGAAGTAACAACTTTGAATTGCTAGTGATTGAGGATGAACTTACATTTCTCATTCTGAGGATGTCTTTTCAGCATTTCATGCTATTCGTGCTGCTAGTGATTGTTCTTCTTGCTCATTGCATTTTCTTGTTATTGTAGCGTAAAGACGACTGGCACGTCGTTTCTAGCAACTGGACATCCAAATTGTCGATCGGCTCCATTAAACATAATTTATCCTGTTTGAACTTCCTATACACCGAATTTCATAATTTTACGATATTATTTTGTCTATTGATCAGTTGGTGTCAAATTTATCTTATATTAGCCATTAAAAAAATGTTAATTTTTGAATGGCATGAAGACTAGGCAAATAATATTAAAAATTTATGAAATTTGTAAACTAGGAAGTTCAAATATCCTAGATCATGTTTAACTGTTCTGATCATCGATTCAGATTCTCCATTGCCGGATATGATGAGGAAGTAAATGACTTTGCTTACTTGTAGAATTATTCTACTCTCTCTCTCTCTCTCTCTCTCTCTCTCTCTCTCTCTTTATATATATATATATATATATATATATATATATATATATATATATATATATATATATATATATATATATATATATGAGTCCGGCTATTATACTCTTATGAGTATAGACTCCTTCGTACTCATGAGTTTTCGATCTTTGGATGAAGGAATGTGCGGTTAGGATTATAGTTGTCTTCTAGGGTTTATACTATTTCACCAACAATCCACTAAATCCTAGGGGGCCCACTATCATCCTAACCGCACATTCCTTTATCCAAGGGCAAAAAAGTTATGAGTACAAAGAGGCCTATACTCATAAAAGTATAGTAGCCCTACGCATATATATATATATATATATATATATATATATATATATATATATATAGAGAGAGAGAGAGAGAGAGAGAGAGAGAGAGAGAGAGAGAGAGAGAGAGAATTGAAGTCATATGCTTTTAAAAGTATAAGTTATTGGTGCTCGTAGGTTTTTAGTGCGGATGAAAAGATGTGGAGTTAGGATGATAGTGGGTCTTATAGGTTAAGTGATTAGTTGGTGGAATAGAATGATCTAAGAAATGAAATTAGTCAAAGGAATAGATCTAACGGTAGAAAATTTACAAGCACTAATTGTTTGGTGCTTGTACAAGCATAGTAGCCGGACTCATGTACCAACAGAATCATTTCCAATGTATCATCAGCCTTAAGCTACAATAACAAGAAAATATATGGTCTGCGATGGTCTTATTATTTTTCAATGTGAAAATTGCTTCTGTATCATTGGTTATAACAAGATATGTAGAGTGTCTGATATGAAGTATGCAATGCAAAGTTATATTTCCACCTAATCAGGCACAAAGCACCATTTAGATAGAGCAGACCCATGGATTTTATAGACTACAATTATAGACTAAAATAGTACTTAACTCCACTCCATTGTTTTAGTTATTGCTCGATTACATTCATGAATGGTATGATGTTGGTCTTCGACAAAGTTGTTCCCACCTAGCTGTTGGATCTATAGTTTGAATTTACTTGGCCATAATGGGGTATGATATTTTGACTTGCTCTATATTTTATTTGTTCTTGTCAGTCACGATATCCGTCAAGATTCTTTAAAAATCACTCACTCGTATCATCCACACCTGCTTTCCAAATCGCAATTTACCATCTTCTTCTTATTTCCTTTTTCTGAAGTGACTGCAGCAACCAGATTTTGGCTAGTTCCTATCCTCAACTTGGTGGTCGCATTGTCATCGAGACATTAATCAGCCTTTGATCAACTCTGTTTTTTTTTGAGGTAATTCTTTTCTGCTGCAACAAATGCTAGTGCCATCTTTTGGGGATGTTCGACTTCAGTGTATGTATGCAGCAGCTCTTTCCAGTTAGTACTAATTATTATGTACGTAAGATTTTGGTTCTGTTCTGATTTGTGTGAGTGCAAATTTCCTGTCGAATGTTTGTCACAAATGCATGAAAAGCTCTTTAAATCCATCTCTTTTTAATCTGTTTATTATGCGGAACAATTTTGCTTCTCCAACTTAATGATGCTTGTTCGGTATGTCCAAGTTCAAAGCTAGTACAAGTATCACTCACCGTGTGACTTAATTAATTATCTGTTTCAAATTATCCTTTATGTGTTTTATAGTTTGGATTTAACATCTCATGATCCTCAACTTAGTAATGGCAGGTAACTATAATGAGTTTCTGACCATAAATGCAAAACTAAATTTAAGTTTCTACCTCTAACTTTATTGTAGACAAGTGTATATGTTAATAATGCCTTTTCGAGCATCTCTAAGTCCAGTGGATATTTTGGGATAATAAGCGAATTAAGTTGTAAAACTTTACTAAACCCTTTTGTATTTAATCTCACCATCTATTTCATTTAATTTGCAACTCCAAAAATAGAAAAATAATTAGATAAAAAGGTACTATCAAAATTGATAATTTATCCAACAATTTTATTTTAATTTGTATAATTCTACTATATTAAATATAACTAACCTCATCTGCTAATTTGTTTTTACAAAATTTTACAGCCCTTTTTAACAATTATTTCAAATTGTTGGACTTGTTTTCAATAGGAATAAAGTGCAGAGGAGTAATTGACAGGATAACTGAGACGGCTTTTTTTTTTTTTTTTTTTTTTTTTTTTAATAATTTACCCAAATTTTATTTTGCAAATTGCATAGCCATTTTGCTTCCACTTAAAAAGACAAATGAGTGTTCAAATAATACAATACGATGTAATAAAACTTTTAATTTCTTTTTTTTTTAAAAAAAAAAAAATCTATTTGTTGTATAGCTAAAAAGAGAAGGAATATTCTTTCCCTTTTTTTTTTTTTTTTTTGGTTAAAATATATATTTCTTCTTGAATTAAAGGATCTAAAAATAACTGACATTTAAATTTCTCTTAAATTACCCTGACTCTTTCTACCAGTAACCTATGCTTAATAAAAAATGGGCCTAATAACGTAATCCAACCCAATAACTTATCTATGCTCCTTGTTTCAGTCCAATGACCCAGCCCAGTTATTCTATTATTCCTATCTATATCTATATATATTACCCCCTCTATTTATTTATTTATTTATTTTTTGTCACTCAAGTCCTCCACATATTTCCATATATATATTTCCATTGAACCGACTCAAGTTTCCTTATATATATATATATATATATATATATATATATATATATATATATATATATATATATATATATATATATATATATTGTTTGAACCGAACTCCCTTCCGTGTGTTTTTCTTTTTATTTGATTGAGCCGAACTGAGATACACGCCCAACCGGCTCAAGTCATGCACATATATATATATATATATATATATATATATATATATATATATATATATATATATATATATATATATATATTTGTTTGAACCGAATTGGGTTATACGTCGAATCGACTCAAGTCCTCTATATATTTTTCTCTTTCTTTATTTGAACTGAATCAGATCGCACCTGCTCAATTCTTATTTTTTACTTGAACCGAATCGGATTACATCTATGGACTATATTTTTATATTTTTTTTATTTGAACCTGTTACGGCTTTTTGGTATTGGCATATTTCGTGAGTCAAGTCAGTGAGTTGAGTCGGAGTCTTAAAGGGATCAAATTGTCAATCAGCAATCAAAGACTTAGAGAAGACTCAACAAGAGCTCAAGTTGACACTCAGTGTCTTGAGTCTTGAAGATTGAAGTTGAAGAATTGTGGATCAGTTACATCAATCTCAAGAAGAAAGTATTCAAAAGGATCAGGTATGTTTAACTAAATAATTGTGGTGATCCGAATACTTTCTTATAGTGTAGAAACACTTGGATGAATTTTTAATTGCTTAATAATCAAAAACTGGTGTTCGGACTTGTTCAGGATCCGGATCAGAGCCAACGATCCGGATCCCGAAGGTTGTTGCTTCATACAAGACTTCGATCCGGATCCATACAATTTCCGATCCGGATCCCGAATGTTAAGTTTTCTGATTTGTATGAACGATCCGGATCGGGTCTTGTGATCCGGATCCCGAACCCTTGGTTTTCTGGAATCGTCAATCTCGTTACGACGATCCGGATCGCAATAAATCTGATCCGGATCGCCGTCCTGAAAATTTCCAGATAAGGTATGTTTTTGATTCTTATCTCTTTCCAAAGGTTTCTAAACTATAAATAGACATTTAGGGTTTCTCAAAAACGTGGGAGCTACGGCCGATCTTTTTATAAAACTCTTGAGAGCAACCATAGAGGCTAGGTTTTCATCGTTCTTCTTTATAGCCTCTTTTAGGTCAATTCGAAGGTTCTTTCAAGAACATATCTTTTGTCGAATTGATCTAATCTTTGCTTAGAGATTTCTTCTACGGTTCCTCAATGAGAATCTAAGCAAAGGATCACCATCGAAGTCAATATTCTTATCGACTGAGTTTGCGTCGTGGATTCGACGTGGCATCGTGGATTCGGTGTGCTAAAGGCGTTTCGTGGATTCGAAACGTGTGCTCGTGGATTCGAGTGGCGTTCGTGGATTCGAACGTGTGCAGTGGGCGTGCAAAATCGGTGGAGCGCGAGGTCCAAGAAATTGAAGGAGGGGTTAAATCCGTGGAGACGGTAATCACCTTGTTATTCTTCTTTTCTTAGGGATTGTTATTGCGTGGATATCCAACCGGTCAGCGCAAGGTCCGAAGAAGCTGAAGGAGGGGTTTGAGTCCGTGGAGTCGGTAATCACCTTGTTATTCTTCTATTCTTAGTGGATTGTTATTGCGTGTTGGTCCCGTGGTTTTTCTCCTGGATTGGAGTTTCCACGTAAATCTCGGTGTGCTGTTTTTATTTTCCGCATTGGTTTTTATTTTGCACTGAGATTGAGTTTTTAAGTATTACACCTATTCACCCCCCCTCTAGTTGTTTGATAGTACCTATTTAGATCCTTGTGGATCCTATAAAAACCTACAATTGGTATCAGAGCGGGTTTTAGGTTTATCTATCATGTTGGGTGAAAGTGGTAATATTTATAGACCTCCTTTTTTTGATGGGACTAATTATGCTTATTGGAAAGTGCGGATGAGAGCTTTTCTCATCGCAATTGATGAGCGGGTATGGCAATTCGTGGAATACGGTTGGGTGCATCCTGTTGAGGAAGTAGGAAATTCTACTACCCCAAAACCTCGCTCTAGATGGTCCAAAGAGGAATTTGAAAGATCTTCTTACAATGGGAAAGGTATGAATGCTTTATTTAATTCTCTTTCCTCGACTGAGTTCACACGAATTTCCGCGTGTGAAACCGCGAAGGAAATTTGGGATATTCTCAAAATTACACATGAGGGTACTAATCTTGTAAAAATTCAAAAGCTCCAGATGCTTACAAGTCAATTTGACTCTATTCATATGGAAGAGCATGAATTGTTTACAGATTATTACACTAGACTTCAAGATGTAATAAATACATGTGCTAATTTAGGAGAAAAGATCCCGGAGTCGAAAATTGTAAGAAAGATTCTTCGGACTCTTCCGGAACGGTTTAGGGCAAAGGTTACCGCCATTGAAACCGTTAGTCATCCGGATGAGATGAGTGTAGAGGAATTAGTAGGTGCTTTGCAAACTTATGAAATGACTTTTCCTACTAATCAAGTTTCTTCCAAGTCTTCTTCTAAGCTTACAGGTATTGCATTCAAATCAACAAAGGAAGAAGATAGCGAATCAAGTTCCGACGATGAAATCTCTTTTGCCGATTTTGAAGAACAATTGGCGCGGATCGTAAAGAAATTTCGTCGGAAATTTTGGAAGAATCGAACCGATGGATCTTCATCCACGAAACCTTCTAAAGGATCATCGGGTTCTAAATCCTCTAACCTCAAAAGCTTTGCAAAACCTTCTAAAGAAAAAGAAAAAGATGATTTCGAAGGGGAAATCCAATGCTATCGATGCAAAGGCTACGACCATTTTTCAACGGATTGTCCTTCTCCGAAATCATATAAAAAGAAGGCTTTGCAAGCGAAAACTTGGGACGATTCTACTTCTAATGAATCGACCTCAAGTAAAGAGGAAAAAATCGTTGCTTCTCATGCCTCTCATTTTCCCTCTTCTAATAATTGTTTATCATCATTAATCACTAACTCTACTCCTTTGATTTTGTATGAAACATCAACAACCGGCGGAGAGTCATCAAGTGAGGGGGAGTCGGACGAGGAAGAACTCGTTGAGGCATATCAACAACTTCTTGCGGAATCTAAGAAGATGGCCAAACATATCAAGAAGTTGAGGAAGCAACGACTTGAGAATCAAGACGAGAATCATGCTTTAAAGATAAAACTTCATGATCTCGAGGAGGAACAAGGACGTTTATTGAATAACAATAAAATCCTCCAAGAAAAGCTAAACCAATCGGAGACAAACGCTAAATCATATACGGACAAGATTGGTTTTCTAGAAAAACAGTTTGAGGAGATTCATGTCACCAACCAAGCTTTGATCAAGCAAGTTCATGAACTTAAATCCGACATACCAAGGATTTCAACCGGTTCGAAGAAACATGAGTGTATGTCTCGTTTAGGTCAAACAAGCAAGGTTGGTTTGGGATTTAAAAAGAACCAAACTGTGAAGGCTTCAAGTTCCACAACTAAATTGAAAGGAAGAACTTGTCACCTATGTGGACTTGAAGGACATTTGGTGAAGGATTGCCCGAAAAAGAGAAAGAAGAATTCTTCGGCAACTTCATCTACGGAGCGAACTCAACGGAATCAAAAGACACATCAAGTCAAAGGAGTTCACTCAACCCACCAAAGGTCCGAGCCACAACATCAATCATACAAGTGGATCATTGCGAGGCAAAGACCTAAGGTGAATCAACAGTCAAAGCGAACAACCCCCGGCCACAACGAATCAAGACAACCCAAAATCCAGCGATTTTGGATTCGAAAAGGTGATATCTTTCCTTGTCTTAAGTTCTAAATAGCTTATGACTGTATGTAATGCTTTGATTGGTTTTCCCTTCATATCTTTCTTAATCTTTGCATTACATGTTTTTTCAATGCTCTTCGTTTTTATGTTTTGTTTTTTAAACAAAAGGATTTTAACGAACAAGTGCATTGAATAAAAAGGGTTTTCACTTTCAATCACTCCAATTTAATTTTATTTGAATTATCAACTTTACTCCATAATCATAAATCTTGAAGATACTTCATTATAGGAGTTTTTGATATTATAAGCATCAAATTTTAGAAATCATGTGTGATCTTTAGATGCTTAATCTATCTCGGTTGTGTGAATTCATTGTGATAAACGTGAGACAACCGATAGACTAAAATTTGGGATTTAATTCTTTCACGTAAGAGATTACATTCTTACAAGGGTATTGAAATGATTTGCAAAAGATGTGGAAAGAGTTACATCCGAAAGGAGTGTGAAAACTACCACCTCATGCTGGAAAGAGCTGCCACCCCGGTCGTCCGGTCTGTGTGTGAAGCTACCACATGTTATGGATGCTTGATAGTATTTTATGAGAAAATCTTTAGTTGAAGCATTTGGAGATTTATATGCAAAACTCTTATATTTTGAACAATCTCCTGGTTGGTATAAGGTGGGATAGTTGAAAGATGCTCAAAGAGCCACCCTTAGGAATTTTAGTGATTATCTCAATTTGAAAGGGTAGAATTCAAGATTGATGTCGTTTGGAAATCTCCGTATGTCATCTTTGTAAATCCGTTACATCTTGATAGACTTTGGATCTCAAGATTATTATTGATGACTTGTGTTTGATGAATATAACATGAAAAACGGTTTATAATGTTTTACCTTTATTTTTCATGATTTTGGAGTAAATCTTTTTAATTTTGTGAAATTAATTGGATTGAATGACATCTATGTGAATTCACTGTTTAAAGCACTTAAATTGATTTCTTGATGGAATACAAATCGGTATTTGAAAAGATTCTAAAATCTGGATTTGTTTCAAGAAATTATTTGATTTTTTGCTTTCTGGTACAGGTACGGAATCTGCATTTTTGTTATATACCAGAACTGAGCTTTTATCTCTCTTTCTCTATGAACTAATATTGTTAGTGATTTCTTTTTGTCTAGTATGTTCACTGTTTGACAATTTGTGACAAAAAGGGGGAGAAGAGAAATGACGGAGATGAGATCATCAAGAGAGGATAAACGAAACGAAAATGGAAAAATGGGGGAGAACGGAAAATGATGATCGTATCACAAAGGGGGAGAACATAGATGCTCAAGAACATGGAGAACATGGAAAACATGTTAGAGATGCTCAAGATAGGGGGAGACAGAAAAAATTGAAAGAGCAGAAAAACAAAAGAACCAAAAGGAAGACGGATCAAATGTAGGATTGTAATTTCTAACGACTAACGTTTGATTTTGTTTGGAGTTTTGTTTTGCAGGAATTACATCACTTTAAGACTCCAAGTCCTAAGTCATAGAGTATGTTCTAGGACTGTTTGGTTCAAATGTAATTTTGTATTTATTGGATCTTTCACGCAAAGAAAATCAATGTTTTGGTGATGACATTGAGTTTCGATTTTTTGGTTTAAGATGAGTGACTTGAGCGCTTTTATGTATTTTTGGGTTTTGTCACGAAATTGCCAAAGGGGGAGATTGTTACGGCTTTTTGGTATTGGCATATTTCGTGAGTCAAGTCAGTGAGTTGAGTCGGAGTCTTAAAGGGATCAAATTGTCAATCAGCAATCAAAGACTTAGAGAAGACTCAACAAGAGCTCAAGTTGACACTCAGTGTCTTGAGTCTTGAAGATTGAAGTTGAAGAATTGTGGATCAGTTACATCAATCTCAAGAAGAAAGTATTCAAAAGGATCAGGTATGTTTAACTAAATAATTGTGGTGATCCGAATACTTTCTTATAGTGTAGAAACACTTGGATGAATTTTTAATTGCTTAATAATCAAAAACTGGTGTTCGGACTTGTTCAGGATCCGGATCAGAGCCAACGATCCGGATCCCGAAGGTTGTTGCTTCATACAAGACTTCGATCCGGATCCATGCAATTTCCGATCCGGATCCCGAATGTTAAGTTTTCTGATTTGTATGAACGATCCGGATCGGGTCTTGTGATCCGGATCCCGAACCCTTGGTTTTCTGGAATCGTCAATCTCGTTACGACGATCCGGATCGCAATAAATCTGATCCGGATCGCCGTCCTGAAAATTTCCAGATAAGGTATGTTTTTGATTCTTATCTCTTTCCAAAGGTTTCTAAACTATAAATAGACATTTAGGGTTTCTCAAAAACGTGGGAGCTACGGCCGATCTTTTTATAAAACTCTTGAGAGCAACCCTAGAGGCTAGGTTTTCATCGTTCTTCTTTATAGCATCTTTTAGGTCAATTCGAAGGTTCTTTCAAGAACATATCTTTTGTCGAATTGATCTAATCTTTGCTTAGAGATTTCTTCTACGGTTCCTCAATGAGAATCTAAGCAAAGGATCACCATCGAAGTCAATATTCTTATCGACTGAGTTTGCGTCGTGGATTCGACGTGGCATCGTGGATTCGGTGTGCTAAAGGCGTTTCGTGGATTCGAAACGTGTGCTCGTGGATTCGAGTGGCGTTCGTGGATTCGAACGTGTGCAGTGGGCGTGCAAAATCGGTGGAGCGCGAGGTCCAAGAAATTGAAGGAGGGGTTAAATCCGTGGAGACGGTAATCACCTTGTTATTCTTCTTTTCTTAGGGATTGTTATTGCGTGGATATCCAACCGGTCAGCGCAAGGTCCGAAGAAGCTGAAGGAGGGGTTTGAGTCCGTGGAGTCGGTAATCACCTTGTTATTCTTCTATTCTTAGTGGATTGTTATTGCGTGTTGGTCCCGTGGTTTTTCTCCTGGATTGGAGTTTCCACGTAAATCTCGGTGTGCTGTTTTTATTTTCCGCATTGGTTTTTATTTTGCACTGAGATTGAGTTTTTAAGTATTACACCTATTCACCCCCCCTCTAGTTGTTTGATAGTACCTATTTAGATCCTTGTGGATCCTATAAAAACCTACAATTGGTATCAGAGCGGGTTTTAGGTTTATCTATCATGTTGGGTGAAAGTGGTAATATTTATAGACCTCCTTTTTTTGATGGGACTAATTATGCTTATTGGAAAGTGCGGATGAGAGCTTTTCTCATCGCAATTGATGAGCGGGTATGGCAATTCGTGGAATACGGTTGGGTGCATCCTGTTGAGGAAGTAGGAAATTCTACTACCCCAAAACCTCGCTCTAGATGGTCCAAAGAGGAATTTGAAAGATCTTCTTACAATGGGAAAGGTATGAATGCTTTATTTAATTCTCTTTCCTCGACTGAGTTCACACGAATTTCCGCGTGTGAAACCGCGAAGGAAATTTGGGATATTCTCAAAATTACACATGAGGGTACTAATCTTGTAAAAATTCAAAAGCTCCAGATGCTTACAAGTCAATTTGACTCTATTCATATGGAAGAGCATGAATTATTTACAGATTATTACACTAGACTTCAAGATGTAATAAATACATGTGCTAATTTAGGAGAAAAGATCCCGGAGTCGAAAATTGTAAGAAAGATTCTTCGGACTCTTCCGGAACGGTTTAGGGCAAAGGTTACCGCCATTGAAACCGTTAGTCATCCGGATGAGATGAGTGTAGAGGAATTAGTAGGTGCTTTGCAAACTTATGAAATGACTTTTCCTACTAATCAAGTTTCTTCCAAGTCTTCTTCTAAGCTTACAGGTATTGCATTCAAATCAACAAAGGAAGAAGATAGCGAATCAAGTTCCGACGATGAAATCTCTTTTGCCGATTTTGAAGAACAATTGGCGCGGATCGTAAAGAAATTTCGTCGGAAATTTTGGAAGAATCGAACCGATGGATCTTCATCCACGAAACCTTCTAAAGGATCATCGGGTTCTAAATCCTCTAACCTCAAAAGCTTTGCAAAACCTTCTAAAGAAAAAGAAAAAGATGATTTCGAAGGGGAAATCCAATGCTATCGATGCAAAGGCTACGACCATTTTTCAACGGATTGTCCTTCTCCGAAATCATATAAAAAGAAGGCTTTGCAAGCGAAAACTTGGGACGATTCTACTTCTAATGAATCGACCTCAAGTAAAGAGGAAAAAATCGTTGCTTCTCATGCCTCTCATTTTCCCTCTTCTAATAATTGTTTATCATCATTAATCACTAACTCTACTCCTTTGATTTTGTATGAAACATCAACAACCGGCGGAGAGTCATCAAGTGAGGGGGAGTCGGACGAGGAAGAACTCGTTGAGGCATATCAACAACTTCTTGCGGAATCTAAGAAGATGGCCAAACATATCAAGAAGTTGAGGAAGCAACGACTTGAGAATCAAGACGAGAATCATGCTTTAAAGATAAAACTTCATGATCTCGAGGAGGAACAAGGACGTTTATTGAATAACAATAAAATCCTCCAAGAAAAGCTAAACCAATCGGAGACAAACGCTAAATCATATACGGACAAGATTGGTTTTCTAGAAAAACAGTTTGAGGAGATTCATGTCACCAACCAAGCTTTGATCAAGCAAGTTCATGAACTTAAATCCGACATACCAAGGATTTCAACCGGTTCGAAGAAACATGAGTGTATGTCTCGTTTAGGTCAAACAAGCAAGGTTGGTTTGGGATTTAAAAAGAACCAAACTGTGAAGGCTTCAAGTTCCACAACTAAATTGAAAGGAAGAACTTGTCACCTATGTGGACTTGAAGGACATTTGGTGAAGGATTGCCCGAAAAAGAGAAAGAAGAATTCTTCGGCAACTTCATCTACGGAGCGAACTCAACGGAATCAAAAGACACATCAAGTCAAAGGAGTTCACTCAACCCACCAAAGGTCCGAGCCACAACATCAATCATACAAGTGGATCATTGCGAGGCAAAGACCTAAGGTGAATCAACAGTCAAAGCGAACAACCCCCGGCCACAACGAATCAAGACAACCCAAAATCCAGCGATTTTGGATTCGGAAAGGTGATATCTTTCCTTGTCTTAAGTTCTAAATAGCTTATGACTGTATGTAATGCTTTGATTGGTTTTCCCTTCATATCTTTCTTAATCTTTGCATTACATGTTTTTTCAATGCTCTTCGTTTTTATGTTTTGTTTTTTAAACAAAAGGATTTTAACGAACAAGTGCATTGAATAAAAAGGGTTTTCACTTTCAATCACTCCAATTTAATTTTATTTGAATTATCAACTTTACTCCATAATCATAAATCTTGAAGATACTTCATTATAGGAGTTTTTGATATTATAAGCATCAAATTTTAGAAATCATGTGTGATCTTTAGATGCTTAATCTATCTCGGTTGTGTGAATTCATTGTGATAAACGTGAGACAACCGATAGACTAAAATTTGGGATTTAATTCTTTCATGTAAGAGATTACATTCTTACAAGGGTATTGAAATGATTTGCAAAAGATGTGGAAAGAGTTACATCCGAAAGGAGTGTGAAAACTACCACCTCATGCTGGAAAGAGCTGCCACCCCGGTCGTCCGGTCTGTGTGTGAAGCTACCACATGTTATGGATGCTTGATAGTATTTTATGAGAAAATCTTTAGTTGAAGCATTTGGAGATTTATATGCAAAACTCTTATATTTTGAACAATCTCCTGGTTGGTATAAGGTGGGATAGTTGAAAGATGCTCAAAGAGCCACCCTTAGGAATTTTAGTGATTATCTCAATTTGAAAGGGTAGAATTCAAGATTGATGTCGTTTGGAAATCTCCGTATGTCATCTTTGTAAATCCGTTACATCTTGATAGACTTTGGATCTCAAGATTATTTTTGATGACTTGTGTTTGATGAATATAACATGAAAAACGGTTTATAATGTTTTACCTTTATTTTTCATGATTTTGGAGTAAATCTTTTTAATTTTGTGAAATTAATTGGATTGAATGACATCTGTGTGAATTCATTGTTTAAAGCACTTAAATTGATTTCTTGATGGAATACAAATCAGTATTTGAAAAGATTCTAAAATCTGGATTTGTTTCAAGAAATTATTTGATTTTTTGCTTTCTGGTACAGGTACGGAATCTGCATTTTTGTTATATACCAGAACTGAGCTTTTATCTCTCTTTCTCTATGAACTAATATTGTTAGTGATTTCCTTTTGTCTAGTATGTTCACTGTTTGACAATTTGTGACAAAAAGGGGGAGAAGAGAAATGACGGAGATGAGATCATCAAGAGAGGATAAACGAAACGAAAATGGAAAAATGGGGGAGAACGGAAAATGATGATCGTATCACAAAGGGGGAGAACATAGATGCTCAAGAACATGGAGAACATGGAAAACATGTTAGAGATGCTCAAGATAGGGGGAGACAGAAAAAATTGAAAGAGCAGAAAAACAAAAGAACCAAAAGGAAGACGGATCAAATGTAGGATTGTAATTTCTAACGACTAACGTTTGATTTTGTTTGGAGTTTTGTTTTGCAGGAATTACATCACTTTAAGACTCCAAGTCCTAAGTCATAGAGTATGTTCTAGGACTGTTTGGTTCAAATGTAATTTTGTATTTATTGGATCTTTCACGCAAAGAAAATCAATGTTTTGGTGATGACATTGAGTTTCGATTTTTTGGTTTAAGATGAGTGACTTGAGCGCTTTTATGTATTTTTGGGTTTTGTCACGAAATTGCCAAAGGGGGAGATTGTTACGGCTTTTTGGTATTGGCATATTTCGTGAGTCAAGTCAGTGAGTTGAGTCGGAGTCTTAAAGGGATCAAATTGTTAATCAGCAATCAAAGACTTAGAGAAGACTCAACAAGAGCTCAAGTTGACACTCAGTGTCTTGAGTCTTGAAGATTGAAGTTGAAGAATTGTGGATCAGTTACATCAATCTCAAGAAGAAAGTATTCAAAAGGATCAGGTATGTTTAACTAAATAATTGTGGTGATCCGAATACTTTCTTATAGTGTAGAAACACTTGGATGAATTTTTAATTGCTTAATAATCAAAAACTGGTGTTCGGACTTGTTCAGGATCCGGATCAGAGCCAACGATCCGGATCCCGAAGGTTGTTGCTTCATACAAGACTTCGATCCGGATCCATGCAATTTCCGATCCGGATCCCGAATGTTAAGTTTTCTGATTTGTATGAACGATCCGGATCGGGTCTTGTGATCCGGATCCCGAACCCTTGGTTTTCTGGAATCGTCAATCTCGTTACGACGATCCGGATCGCAATAAATCTGATCCGGATCGCCGTCCTGAAAATTTCCAGATAAGGTATGTTTTTGATTCTTATCTCTTTCCAAAGGTTTCTAAACTATAAATAGACATTTAGGGTTTCTCAAAAACGTGGGAGCTACGGCCGATCTTTTTATAAAACTCTTGAGAGCAACCCTAGAGGCTAGGTTTTCATCGTTCTTCTTTATAGCATCTTTTAGGTCAATTCGAAGGTTCTTTCAAGAACATATCTTTTGTCGAATTGATCTAATCTTTGCTTAGAGATTTCTTCTACGGTTCCTCAATGAGAATCTAAGCAAAGGATCACCATCAAAGTCAATATTCTTATCGACTGAGTTTGCGTCGTGGATTCGACGTGGCATCGTGGATTCGGTGTGCTAAAGGCGTTTCGTGGATTCGAAACGTGTGCTCGTGGATTCGAGTGGCGTTCGTGGATTCGAACGTGTGCAGTGGGCGTGCAAAATCGGTGGAGCGCGAGGTCCAAGAAATTGAAGGAGGGGTTAAATCCGTGGAGACGGTAATCACCTTGTTATTCTTCTTTTCTTAGGGATTGTTATTGCGTGGATATCCAACCGGTCAGCGCAAGGTCCGAAGAAGTTGAAGGAGGGGTTTGAGTCCGTGGAGTCGGTAATCACCTTGTTATTCTTCTATTCTTAGTGGATTGTTATTGCGTGTTGGTCCCGTGGTTTTTCTCCTGGATTGGAGTTTCCACGTAAATCTCGGTGTGCTGTTTTTATTTTCCGCATTGGTTTTTATTTTGCACTGAGATTGAGTTTTTAAGTATTACACCTATTCACCCCCCCTCTAGTTGTTTGATAGTACCTATTTAGATCCTTGTGGATCCTATAAAAACCTACAGAACCAAACCAGCCCAACCGCTTCATATGTTTTCATCTTTCTTTGCTTGAACCGAACCATCGTCTCTTCGTTTTCATTTATTTGATTGAACCGAACCACCGCCTCTTTATCTTCTTTTCTTTGTTTGAATCAAACCACCGCATTTTTCTTTTCCTTGGGGTGTTATATTTCTTCTTCTCTTCCTCTTCCTTGGGAAGTTATCTTTCTTTGTATAAGCTCTAAACATTATACATGTCATGAAACTTTGTCAATAACTCGCCTAGAAATTTAAAAAAAAATCACACAAATCGATACAAGATGCCAGATTTCGAAGACTTTCTAGTTTCACGAATTAAAAAAATTAGAAAAAACTAAATCAGTTTATCAAAATGTCAATCTTACATTTTATTTTGGTTCGATACGTCCACCTACGATATTCATAATTTGGCTTCACTTTAATTTTTGGTATGTGAATTTGAACCTCTTCAGTGTGCATTTTATTATTTATTATTTTTTTGTCATAATATTTCAAATATTTTTTTTAAAATATTTGTGTGATAAATATCTTTTTGCTATAATTCTTTCTTTCTTTTCGGTTCTTTTATTATTTTTCGTTGAGTTGTAATTTTATTAAGTTCTTAATATATTTTCATATTATTAAATTTAATCAAATATAGTTATATTCTTCTGTTTCTTCTTTACGTTTATATTTTTTTATTTAATCTATAAATTTTTACTAAAAATTTTTTATCAGCTGAATTGCGCGGTGCGGGCCCCTACACTAGTTATCAGTGCTGCAAGTACAATATAGATTGAATAGTGACAATAGCAACACATGAAGTTGGAAAATAATATTACTAAAAGCCTACAAGTATGAGTTTCAATATGTACAAACTACATTTAACTCGTTAAAAGCTAACAGCGTTGTCTATATAGCCTAATACTCAACATTTTCTAGTTCTGCAAGCCGGCAAGTACGATAGATCATGCAGAATATTGAAATCACCCATGCTATTGTGAAAATATCCGTATCAGTGGATGCAGCACGAACCGATCGACTACCGTGATAGAGACCAACGGCCGACTATTTTGCAAATCGACATGAAAAATTGGGACCCAAGAAGTGTTATTGAGTAAAAATATTGTCTAGCACGATAGAGATGTAAGAAGTATTCAAAAGAGAATAGGAGGGAAATGGATTAGTATGATTTTTTTTCTTTAAAAAAAGTTTGTTTTATTTTTTGAGAGTGCGTTAAGAGATGGCATTTAATATTTAATTAACAACTTAAGAACCCGTGAGTGATTTTAGTTACCTGTGAGTACATTGATAGGAGAGTAGGAATAGTCTTTTTTTTTTTTTTTTTTTTTTTTTTTTTTTTTTCTCAAGATGTTGTGGCCATGCAGGAGCTTAATAATTAATTAATTAGTTTTTTATTTTATTTTATTGAGAGATGCACCCTTTCACTAATTTCAAAGATTGATTGCAAGTTTTGTCGAATTGAGTGGAGGGTATAGAAGATTTTAGATTCTTGGTAATGGGATTATGGGAGTTTAATTAGTATGTAAATTAGATAAAATAATGGGTATTTTAAATGGTTTATTAGAGGAAAAATTAATTAATCAATTGCCTACTTTGAACTAAGTAAAAGAAAAGGAATAATAGGATTAGTTAATTAATGTAGTAGAGAGGGGCACCTATTGAATCACAATATGAGAGAGAGAGGAATTTAGATTTTGTGCTCATGTTGAGAGTCATCTAACGCTAGTAGGAGTGTAAAGTAGTGGGAGCGACAAAAGTATATGAAAAAATATTTTTCACATAGAACACAACAAAATATATTATTAACTGATCAAGATACACAAAACATAATATTTTGTAGAAAAATAAATATGATATATTTTCATGGCACATTCTCAGGACATGTAATGTAATTTTTTTCAATTCCAAACAGAGGTTTAGAGAGAAATTTATCGTGTGTGTCCGATCCTGATCCGGATCCGACTTTTATTTTTATTTATAGTTATTTTTCTAATAAATCTGTAGGCAAATAAATAAAAATGTAAATATTTTGTGGCATTGAAAAACTGAAATGGGATTTTGGGCAACAAAAATAAAGCTTTTGATTTAGAGCTTCCTGAGAGAAGCACCTATAGAGGGAACCAATACACCAACCCTTGTAGCAGTCAACAAGCTTTAATGGCTAAGAAATGGTGCAGTAAATGGTCTGGGTTTTGTGCAAGATTGCTGTCTTGGCCCAAGCACAACTTGTAATCAATCTTCTCCTGCTAGGATAAGAAAAACATATAGAAATATACAAAACTTATCTCAATTATAAATTATTTTAATTTAATTATTTAATTTTTAAAATTTTAAAATTTATTATTTAATTATTTAATTTATTTGATTTGAATTCATCAACAGTACTTTGATTTTAAAATTTAAATGTATCGTTTATTTTCATAGATTTAGTTAGTGCATTTTATATAATTCTCGTAATTATAAAATTATGAAAAATTATACTTGTAGACCCCATTTGGGGTGTATATCCCACACCCCACCCATCCAATGGGTGGGGTGTGGTGAGGGGTCACTTCATAATTTGTGAAGTGACCCCCCACCCTTAGATGGGTGGGTGTATTTGGGGTGTACATGTAAGCATTGTTCTTCATAGATTTGATCCGAATTTTTAAGAAACTGACAAAAATAATTTTATTATTTTTTCTGTCTCTTTTTTTTTTGTCTTTTTTTTTTTTTTTTCCATTCGAGATTTGTCTTTCTCCTCCTCGTCATTTTTTTCTCACCATCTTCTTCTCTCTTCCTCTTCCTTCTCCTTCTCTTCCACCGCCTCAACATCTACGCCACACTTCACTTTCTTATCTCAACCACACTTTCGGCGGCGCCGGCTTAGATTTGATATAAATCGTGGAAGTGAGCTTGCGGCGAAACGTATGGCCGTGGATAGCAACGACGACGAGAGTATTAAAGAATTTAAGAACGACGGGACGGGAGAGGGCTTTTGACGAAGGTGGTGGTTACGGTAAAAAAATATAGAGGGTAGAAAAAAAAATAAAAAGAATTTTTTTTTTTTTTTTTTTTTTTTTGAAAAAACTATTATATATCGTCGTTATTGTAAGAAAGGTCAATAGCTAGATAGGAAAGAAGAAGAAAATTTTGTATTGTTAAAATGAAGATACATTGTTTTAGAAAAACGTTGTATTGTTTGAGATAAAAATTACACTCTTGAAGACGAAAGTTATTTTTTTTGGATAAAAGTTGCACTATTTAAACGAAAGTTAAACTATTTAGGACAAAAGTTGTACTTTTTGCGACAAAAATTGCACTATTTGAAAGTTATACTATTTGATGATGGCTCAACTTTTTCAAGCTCGCCGCTTCACCCCCGCACCCGTCTACCCTCGCCCCACGCGACGTCCAAGTTGAAAATAAATTTACTCCTCCTTAATTTCTCTCGAAATATTTCTACACTGTATGTAGTTTATGTGGTGAATTGAATGCCTTGCTTTAGCAAGATGAGGATGCTTTCTTTGCCGACTATACAGTGGCTCACCTAAAGCTCTTTAATCTTGGGTAAGTCTTTTTTTGTTCCCCATTTTCATAAATCTACATTCTCGTCATTCTCCTCCTCTTTCGTGCTCACCATCTACCATGCCCACGGTTCGAACGAGTTGTTGAATGCAAGCTCGGGTTCGCCTGAGTCAACCCAGAACCACCGCACCCTTTCCTCGTTGTTACCCTTCTCCTCCCCGAGCCGCAGGAGCTCTAGGTGTCACGTCCCGGGATCAAATTGTGATCCGAACTCGCCAACATATCCGCCACCTATACGGGAAGCCCCACATAGGCGAAGCGTCTAACATTCAAAAGATAATATTTACCAATACTAAACAGATATATCAGAGATGAAATAAAACTAATATAAACTAAAACATAATCCACTGTACGCCTGATACACGTCCAAAATACAAAGCCACCTCTCAGAAAATAAAAATAAAGTACAAAAATAACCATTAGACCGTACATGACCGCAATCCAAAATAATCATATAAAGGGACGACTCTAGGTCCAAAAACTCTCAGGTAGGAATCTATCTCGCAACTATCTTATCTCGATCAAGAGTGGCTGTCGGTGAAAGAATAGGTACAGAAGTTTCTTTAAAAAGATCACCAACAACGAGTGTGAGAACTATATAAACAAAGTAGTCCTCAGTGGGTATCGTCCTCATGACTGACGATCTACCCACTAAGTCTACTAAAGGCATAAGTAAACTACTGCTAATCAACAAGAAAGTAAAAACTGAAAATGAATTTACAGCTATTATGTCTCTATCTATTATGTTCAAAAGAAAAGGGAAAAAATGCAACTACATCTACTCTCACAGAATGCTTGTAGTCTACCCAATCTCACTTACTGCCACATTAGGTCCAGTCACCACCTACTTGTAAGATTCGTGAAATTTAAATTCGAAATAAATGAAAGAAAAGAATGGAGTCAAGATGACTCAGAATTAGAAAGAGCACAAATAGCAGAATTGACCTTTTGCTACTATGTAAATTGCACAGTTTACGAGACAGAAATATTGCCTTTCAAATCCGAGCCAAATCTCGAAAATCTGAGATGACCAGTGCGACCGTCTCGTCGAACTGATCGAAAATGATATAGATCAAATTCAGATCCGACGGTCGGATCTTCCAGAAATCAGCGAAGAAGCGGGCAGGACCCGCGACTTAAGTGAATAGTGCTGTGAACCGTGGGTGAATAGTAAACCCTATTTCATATCCCCTTAGTGCCAACGTTAGCCAATTCGCTGTCTGGACTTCGATCATAGTAATCCAGGTAGTCGATTTGATCAGTTTCGTCGTTCTGAACGCAATGGCACTGACGGAATTTTCGTTTGACGACCCTAGAGTCTCGAAAAGCGTGATAAACTGAATTCTTGTACAGTATTGATGGACCGAAAATTTATCCGGGCATTTTCTCGAAAAACAAAAAATCGCTACCTGATAGGTTTCGTCGAGCCGGACGTCGTGGCGAAATCCATTTTTCGATTTGACGACAAAAATGCCTCGAAAAACATGAAAAACAGCGAAAAATGCCATATTTTGCACACAGACCCCTATATTTTATGCTCCGATTTGCGTGCTACTTTTTAGAGAAGGACTTAATTGCGAAACAAGTTTGTTGTGAGGGACCCAGCACAAAATACCCTGAGTTGAAGGGGGTTTCAGCATTTTGTTACATGTGTATATATAGTATGCAATAGGGCTCCCTTAGAAACCCTTGCAACCCAAAACCCTAGACCTAGCCGTCCCATACCAGACCTTCATCCCCTTCTGCTCTCTCCACGGCTGGGACACCGCCGGCCACTGCCTCCCCTCGCCGGAAAAGAAGAAGAAACAAAGTAGAAGCCATGATCCCGGGTTAGGTTGGAAAAGAAAGCAACAAGGAGGTTTGGATCGCTCCAGACCATATTTGGAGGCACCTCTGTGCCTTAGAGACCCAGCCCGAGGAGTCCCGGCGTCCTACTCCGCCGCGCGCCACTGGGGGAATTCCTCTCTTCTTTCTTTGCTCCGACGAGGTAGGTTTTCTTCTTTTCTCATTTTTATTGGCCCGAGAACCATTGCAGTCTTCAACTGACATTAAGAAGATCATCTCTGTGAAGGCTGAGGCACTACCGTGTCTCGGGTTGCCGGCGGGAGCAACCTGTCGCCGGAAACCTAATATTTAGCCGGATCTGTTCCCGAGTCCCATCCAGCCGTTGTAATCGAGATCAATCACGTTAGAGATCGTTCCTCTCATCGACTGCAGCCTACTCCCGAATTCTGGAGTTGATCGGTTGAGGATCCGCGAAGATCAAGCTTGCCCCTAGAACCGGGCAATTTTGCACCGCGGTCGAGCTTCGCTGTCCGGCTCCGCCGTGCACCCGCGCCGCCGGCCATCACCACAGGAAGCATCGGGGAGCCGAGAGGACTCATCTGGTCCAAGTTGGAGGGCCTCTAGTGCACCGGAACAAAATCTGCCATTAGAGCTCTCTCGAGCTTGGCCGAGCTTCGCCGCCGGCGATCGCCGGGGCTCCGCGCGATGGGAAAATGACCCAGGTGAGTTCGTAGGATCATTTAGAAACTCCCCATGCATTTGCATGAGAATTTTAACGTGGGTTTTCCTTTCTCTGTGATTGCACCCAAGGTTAACCCGAGCTCCACCGCCGACCGTCGCCGTCGCCTCCAGTCGCTGGTGGGACACTCAGGTAACCTCTAAACCCTGCATGCCAGCTTTCCATCCAAGTTAGAAGTCCCCAAACCCAACCTTGCTCTGCTTACTACTTGGGTTAGAGTTGGTTGTGTGTTTTGTGAACTATGCCCACTAGCTGTTCGATAAAATGCCTCAAAGAATAAAAATTGAGAATCTGGCCATGATCAAAATATGAAAGATGCTCCACACTGTTCCATGAGCTCAGTGCTCACTTCAGATCGAAAATTGGCTGAGTGGATGTGTGTGTGGAGCATTGTCGAAGTGTTAGAGAGCATGTGTGTTGGAACTACTTGGTCCAGCAGGATTTGGGTTGCAAAAGTGCAAGCCCTGGTGTCCTGGTGTTGTCTAAAGACAAATGATCCAAGTTATACTAAATTTGCACAAGTATTTTTCAAGTTGTTGCATTATAAGCTCTCAATTTAATAAATGGCCGTGGGATCGGTTTTAGGGTTGTTTGCGAAGCCGCGAAAGTGAGCTCCTGGCTAATTTGGGGTCACTGAACGCGATGCTCGCGTTTAATTTAGGTTTTGATGAGCCGGAGAAACGAAAATGCGTATAGGCTATGTTAGTAAAGTATGTTATGGCCCGAAGTTTTCCTCGGGTTCCGTGCTGCTGCAAATGGGTGAGCACGGTGTTCAGCAAGTCGAATGTCACCTACTGGAAGTGACGGTTCGTAAAAATAATGTCCCGATAAAGAGAACGAGCGAAAACGGCTCTAAAAAAGCTATAAAAAGTGCAATTTCTGGAAACCCTAGGGGTCAAAATGCAATTGTAGCAATGCGTGCTGTCTAGGGCAGTGTGTACATGATTCCTAAGCTTTTCGTTAGGAATCCAACGGCTCCTGTTGAGCGAAAATTGGTTATCGGTCCGAGAATCGGCAAAATCATCGGTTTAACGGCTTTCGGCGCGAGTTTCGCGTACTTCGATGTAAACAGAACAATTTATAGATGTGGTTATCCATCCCTGATTAGTATTCGTGATCCAGGTCCTTGCAGTCTGACTCCGGCCCATGAGCCTTCTGTTGGAGTCGTTGGACCGCCTACATTCAGGTGGGTTATCTTCGGTCCGGGCTTTATCTTTTCGGCCCACTGTTTGCTTTAGTCCAGTCGGACACCTGTTCTTCTATTTAGCCCAGATTATGTTTATGAGCCTTATTCTGTTGATTTAGTATCCTTTGCGTATACCTGGACATATACCTGCTTGATTGGTCATTAGTTAGAGGACAGTTCATTAGCTCATATTTGGACATTTATATCATGCTTGCTTGATCACTACATAGACTTGCTTTTATTCGGATTTATATACTTCTTGGATTCCGGGTTTGCATGATATGACCTATGATTGATATACAGACATATGCATCCCTATTGGGATTTCGCTCAGATATACATACTCCTTTATTGATAGACATCTACCTGGATATTTTTCTGCATACCTGTCGTTTACATTCCAGTATTCAGCACAGTTGGTATTCAGGGTCTGATCATGCTTATTATTGCTTCATGTCTATCAGATATTGTATTGCAGTATGGTCAGTTATTCTTGCTACTATTTCCAGTTATGCATGATAGACCTGATTGATGTACAAATACCTGCATCCCTGTTGGGATTTTCCCGGCTTTTTGCCGATTACCTTGGGTTGAGATTCAGTTGGCCTTTGCCATTGCATCCCTGTGGGGATTTCCGGCATGTTGCCGATTACCCGGTCTGCGGACCGTGAGATTTAGCATTAGCATTATGATCGTTGTGCACCTGCTGTTCGTTCGCGTACGCTGTGGGATTGATCCCCCACATTGCGTTCTTTATCGGTAAAGGGTCTGGTTGACCCGTGAGCTATCCCCTCTGGCTGTATCACTGGGTACGGGGAGCCCCTCGGCTGTACCGATATGAGGAAACTCTCGGCTGTACCGTTTGGTACGAGGATCCTCTTGGCTATATCAATGGTACGGGGTTGCTATTTAGCTCGGCTAGGTGGAATCCAGTATGATTGTGGTTGGCTCGGCATAGATATCTTCGCCTGAGGTCCCCGTGACCAATAGTGGCATCGGTTGGGTACTTACTGTTCCTTTGTTGATGCATAGCTTATATTTTCATATTCTGGTATGTTTTACTATTTATTTCTGTACCCATATCTGCTCAGTTATATTTGATTATCACCATGATTGATTCTGATATTTCTGTACCCATATCTGCTCAGTTATATTTGATTATCACCATGATTGATTCTGATATTTCTGTACCCATATCTGCTCAGTTATATTTGATTATCACCATGATTGATTCTGATATTTCTGTACCCATATCTGCTCAGTTATATCGTGACTTATTGATTATTCATCTTTACCTATTGATCTATTACTATCCGCAGATTATTGTATCCAGTAGGTACGATTAGCTATTTCTCGGCTCGTCGTGCCCACTGGGATACATGTACAGTGTATCTCACACCCCCTGGGTGACCATTTTTCAGGTCGGTCGGGTGCTGGGATGTCGGGACACGTTGGTGAGGCTGTTGCGATAGTACCGACCCTTATGTCACCAGTATATTTTATCTTCCGTATTTTTTTTAAAATATTGTAAAATGACTATTGTTGTATGCGTAGTTTAGACTACTCTGGTATTGACTGTAAGTGCTTAGCCGTGTATGTATAGGAAAGGCTCTGTCCCATTTGGACAGGGAATTTACTATACATGTGGCGATCTGTTCACGCCTGAAATGATTTAAACTCTGATTTCAAATAATAAAAAAAAAATTTAGCCTGCTTTTCAAAACTCGGGGTGTGACAGATTAGATGGTATCAGAGCATAGGTACACGATGCCTAGGTATTTGGTTAGGATTGAACCCTAGGATGACTTGCTACATACGTGAGAGCGCGGGGATTTGTCTAGCGGTTAGGAGCTCAGGTGTACGTTTACACTAATGAGTTGTTTCCTAACTTGTTGTTTTGGTTGTCATAGTGGGTGCAGTGTTAGCTGCGATCGTGGTACAGGCCATGGGTTGATTTTTCAGTGGAGTCTGAGGGCTCGGATCGTTGTAGCGGTTAGAGAATCAGCTCACCGCTTTTGCTGGGTTAGACCGACAGATGGCTTAGCAACTAATGATTGTTATTATTGCACCGGCCTCACCACTAGCCCAGATGCTTGAGGAAGTTGTTGATTTTCCAGTTGTCCTCGTGGCATATGATATAGCAACCTTTGCCGCAGCTGTGATCATCGGAACTACGCCGGTGGCTGCTACTATTGATGATTCCCTCGATAATAAAAATCAGGATGAATAAGAGGTCAGTAATCCTGTTGCTTTGGATAAAATAATTTCTGACGATACTTATCAGATGAAAGCCCTGTCAGTTGGATATAGATTTTGGCCCTACCTCTTGCACGATTTTTGTGGACCATCGCAAACTCTCCTATGAGTATACAACGATTGTAGCTATTGATAGACATTATAACATGGTTCTAGATTTCTGTGTGTAGCCAAGATGACATTCTTGACCATAAGATAGTCTGACCGTTGACATAGGTTATGTATTGACATAGAGATTTGTGTTGTGTGGTATGTGATATACCTTATGATGGGAGTTGTGTCCCCAACTAGTTGTTGCGACGGATCAATGGTATTTCGCTTTTCTTTTGGTAAGCACGTTGGCTGCAGACAACGTACTGTCAAAGGAACCGAGGAAATACTCTGCCCTGTAATGGGGAGTATCAGATTGGGTCTAAATGAGTAGCCTGATAGTTGCCGATATTTTGTGACTGATTGTCACTACTGCGAACCTGTTAGAAGTTTAATAGTGGTTTAGTTAAGTTTAAGCTTCGGGAACAAAATTTTTTTTAAGTTGTAAGTTTCGGGGACGAAACTTCTTTTAAGTTGTAAGTGATGTAAGATTCGTGAAATTTAAATTCGAAATAAATGAAAGAAAAGAATGGAGTCAAGATGACTCAGAATTAGAAAGAGCACAAATAGCAGAATTGACCTTTTGCTACTGTGTAAATTGCACAGTTTATGAGACAGAAATATTGCCTTTCAAATTTGAGCCAAATCTCGAAAATCCGAGATGACCAGTGCGACCGTCTCGTCGAACTGATCGAAAATGATATAGATCAAATTCAGATCCGACGGTCGGATCTTCCAGAAATCAGCGAAGAAGCGGGCGGGACCCGCGACTTAAGTGAATAGTGCTGTGAACAGTGGGTGAATAGTAAACCCTATTTCAAATCCCCTTAGTGCCAACGTTAGCCAATTCGCTGTCTGGACTCCGATCATAGTAATCCAGGTAGTCGATTTGATCGGTTTCGTCATTCTGAATGCAATGGCACTGACGGAATTTCCGTTTGACGACCCTAGAGTCTCGAAAAGCGTGATAAACTGTATTCTTGTACAGTATTGATGGACCGAGAATTTATTCGGGCATTTTCTCGAAAAACAAAAATCGCTACCTGATAGGTTTCGTCGAGCCGGACGTCGTGGCGAAATCCATTTTTCGATTTGACGATAAGAATGCCTCGAAAAACATAAAAAATAGCAAAAAATGCCATATTTTGCACACAGACCCCTATATTTTATGCTTCGATTTGCGTGCTGCTTTTTGGAGAAGGACTTAATTGCGAAACAAGTTTGCTGTGAGGGAACCAGCACAAAATACCCTGAGTTGAAGGGGGTTTCAGCATTTTGTTACATGTGTACATATAGTATGCAATAGGGCTCCCTTAGAAACCCTAGCAACCCAAAACCCTAGACCTAGCCGTCCCATACCAGACCTTCATCCCCTTCTGCTCTCTCCACGGCTGGGACACCGCCGGCCGCTGCCTCCCCTCGCCGAAAAAGAAGAAGAAACAAAGTAGAAGCCTTGATCCCGGGTTAGGTTGGAAAAGAAAGCAACAAGGAGGTTTGGATCACTCCAGACCATATCTGGAGGCACCTCTGTGCCTTAGAGACCCAGCCCGAGGAGTCCCGGCGTCCTACTCCGCCGCGCGCCGCCGGGGGAATTCCTCTCTTCTTTCTTTGCTCCGACGAGGTAGGTTTTCTTATTTTCTCATTTTTATTGGCCCGAGAACCATTGCAGTCTTCAACTGACATTAAGAAGATCATCTCTGTGAAGGCTGAGGCACTACCGTGTCTTGGGTTGCCGGCGGGAGCAACCTGTCGCCGGAAACCTAATATTTGGCCGGATCTATTCCCGAGTCCCATCCAGCCGTTGTAATCGAGATCAATCACATTAGAGATCGTTCCTCTCGTCGACTGCAGCCTACTCCCGAAGTCTGGAGTTGATCGGTTGAGGATCCGCGAAGATCAAGCTTGCCCTAGAACCGGGCAATTTTGCACCGCGGCCGAGCTTCGCTGTCCGGCGCCGACGTGCACCCGCGCCGCCGGCCATCACCACAGGAAGCATCGGGGAGCCGAGAGGACTCATCTGGTCCAAGTTGGAGGGCTTCTAGTGCACCCGATCAAAATCCGCCATTAGAGCTCTCTCGAGCTTGGCCGAGCTTCGCCGCCGGCGATCGCCGGGGCTCCGCGCAATGGGAAAATGACCCAGGTGAGTTCGTAGGATCATTTAGAAACTCCCATGCATTTGCATGAGAATTTTAACGTGGGTTTTCCTTTATCTGTGATTGCACCCAAGGTTAACCCGAGCTCCACCGCCGACCGTCGCCGTCGCCTCCAGTCGCTGGTGGGACACCCAGGTAACCTCTAAACCCTGCATGCCTGCTTTCCATCCAAGTTAGAAGTCCCCAAACCCAACCTTGCTCTGCTTACTACTTGGGTTAGAGTTGGTTGTGTGTTTTGTGAACTATGCCCACTAGCTGTTCGATAAAATGCCTCAAAGAATAAAAATTGAGAATCTGGCCATGATCAAAATATGAAAGATGCTCCACACTGTTCCCTGAGCTCAGTGCTCACTTCAGATCAAAAATTGGCTGAGTGGATGTGTGTGTGGAGCATTGTCGAAGTGTTAGAGAGCATGTGTGTTGGAACTACTTGGTCCAGCAGGATTTGGGTTGCAAAAGTGCAAGCCCTGGTGTCCTGGTGTTGTCTAAAGACAAATGATCCAAGTTATACTAAATTTGCACAAGTATTTTTCAAGTTGTTGCATTATAAGCTCTCAATTTAATAAATGGCCGTGGGATCGGTTTTGGGGTTGTTTGCGAAGCCGTGAAAGTGAGCTCCTGGCTAATTTGGGGTCACTGAACGCGATGCTCGCGTTTAATTTAGGTTTTGATGAGCCGGAGAAACGAAAATGCGTATAGGCTATGTTAGTAAAGTATGTTATGGCCCGAAGTTTTCCTCGGGTTCCGTGCTGCTGCAAATGGGTAAGCACGGTGTTCAGCAAGTCGAATGTCACCTACTGGAAGTGACGGTTCGTAAAAATAATGTCCCGATAAATAGAACGAGCGAAAACGGCTCTAAAAAAGCTATAAAAAGTGCGATTTCTGGAAACCCTAGGGGTCAAAATGCAATTGTAGCAATGCGTGCTGTCTAGGGCAGTGTATACATGATTCCTAAGCTTTTCGTTAGGAATCCAACGGCTCATGTTGAGCGAAAATTGGTTATCGGTCCGAGAATCGGCAAAATCGTCGGTTTAACGGCTTTCGGCGCGAGTTTCGCGTACTTCGATGTAAACAGAACAATTTATAGATGTGGTTATCCGTCCCTGATTAGTATTCATGATCCAGGTCCTTGCAGTCTGACTCCGGCCCACGAGCCTTCTGTTGGAGTCGTTGGACCGCCTACATTCAGGTGGGTTATCTTCGGTCCGGGCTTTATCTTTTCGGCCCTCTGTTTGCTTTAGTCCAGTCGGACACCTGTTCTTCTATTTAGCCCAGATTATGTTTATGAGCCTTATTCTGTTGATTTAGTATCCTTTGCGTATACCTGGACATATACCTGCTTGATTGGTCATTAGTTAGAGGACAGTTCATTAGCTCATATTTGGACATTTATATCATGCTTGCTTGATCACTACATAGACTTGCTTTTATTCGGATTTATATACTTCTTGGATTCCGGCTTTGCATGATATGACCTATGATTGATATACAGACATATGCATCCCTATTGGGATTTCGCTCAGATATACATACTCCTTTATTGATAGACATCTACCTGGATATTTTTCTGCATACCTGTCGTTTACATTCCAGTATTCAGCACAGTTGGTATTCAGGGTCTGATCATGCTTATTATTGCTTCATGTCTATCAGATATTGTATTGCAATATGGTCAGTTATTCTTGCTACTATTTCCAGTTATGCATGATAGACCTCATTGATGTATAAATACCTGCATCCCTGTTGGGATTTTTCCCGGCTTTTTGCCGATTACCTTGGGTTGAGATTCAGTTGGCCTTTGCCATTGCATCCCTGTGGGGATTTCCGGCATGTTGCCGATTACCCGGTCTGCGGACCGTGAGATTTAGCATTAGCATTATGATCGTTGTGCACTTGCTGTTCGTTCGCGTACGCTGTGGGATTGATCCCCCACATTTGCGTTCTTTACCGGTAAAGGGTCTGGTTGACCCGTGAGCTATCCCCTCTGGCTGTATCACTGGGTACGGGGAGCCCCTCGGCTGTACCGATATGAGGAAACTCTCGGCTGTACCGTTTGGTACGAGGATCCTCTTGGCTATATCAATGGTACGGGGTTGCTGTTCAGCTCGGCTAGGTGGAATCCAGTATGATTGTGGTTGGCTCGGCATAGATATCTTTGCCTGAGGTCCCCGTGACCAATAGTGGCATCGGTTGGGTACTTACTGTTCCTTTGTTGATGCATAGCTTATATTTTCATATTCTGGCATGTTTTACTATTTATTTCTGTACCCATATCTGCTCAGTTATATTTGATTATCACCATGATTGATTCTGATATTTCTGTACCCATATCTGCTCAGTTATATTTGATTATCACCATGATTGATTCTGATATTTCTGTACCCATATCTGCTCAGTTATATCGTGACTTATTGATTATTCATCTTTACCTATTGATCTATTACTATCCGCAGATTATTGTATCCAGTAGGTACGATTAGCTATTTCTCGGCTCGTCGTGCCCACTGGGATACATGTACAGTATATCTTACACCCCCTGGGTGACCATTTTTCAGGTCGGCCGGGTGCTGGGTTGTCGGGACACGTTGGTGAGGCTGTTGCGATAGTACCGACCCTTATGTCACCAGTATATTTTATCTTCCGTATTTTGTTTAAAATATTGTAAAATGACTATTGTTGTATGCGTAGTTTAGACTACTCTGGTATTGACTGTAAGTGCTTAGCCGTGCATGTATAGGAAAAAAATATTTAGTCTGTTTTTCAAAACTCGGGGCGTGACACTACTACCATTACATTCAAGGAGAACTGGAATTACGTAGGGCGTCCAAACTGGCTACATCGACGTCACGTAGAAAACTGGCCTAGCTCCGAAGCGGCACTCGAGGGGCGCGACCCCACAGAGAAAAAACTGCGCATCTTAGTCGAGCTCAATATGACTCATGCATACTATAGTTCAAATCCAATGATCAACCAAATCAACCAACTCACAACTCTCAACATGCCCACAGTATAGGCTGGAAAACACTCAATGGTCCGGAACCTGTAGAAACTCGAAATATCTTATTTTTAATAAATAGATTAAAATCGAATTTTGAGCTGGTTTTGAATTCAAAAGACCCTGGTTGACCTATTTGGTCAAGCGCCAGTGTGCAAGTTGCACTATGCACTAGACAAAAAGCTATTTTCCAATCCGGACATGATCTTGGAAATCCGAGATGACCATTGTGATCGTCTCGTCGAACTGAGCGAGATTCATATTCTGCACTTTTCGATCTGACGGTCGGATCTTACAGAAATCGATGAAGAGGCGAGCAAATTACCGCGACCAATGTAACAGTGGTCTGCGCACAGGTCACTTAAGTGAATTACTATAGATGAACAGTACCTCAATTTTCGAGACTCCGGCGGATGCAACGTTGACTGATTCACTGTTCGGAATCCGAACATAGTGATCCAGGTAGTCGATTTGATCGGTTTCGTCGTTCTGAACGCAATGGCACTGATGAAATTTGCATTTGACGAGCCTAAAGTATCGTAAAGCATGCCGAACTGTATAATTTACAGTATAAGATGGAATTTAAAAATTAGAGAGCAAAATTTTAGCGAACCAAAATCGCTACCTAATAGGTTTTGTCGAGCCGGACGTCGTGGCGGTGTCAGATTTTTAGTTTGACAGTCCGGTTGTCTCGAAAAGCGTGAAATAGGAGAAAAATTGCAGTATTTCGCGTAAAGACGCTATATTTTTATGTGTCGAATTGCACCAAACTTGTAGAGGAGGGACCTAACTACGAAATGAACATACTGTAAAGGATCCAGCTCTTAATATCAGGAGTTGAGGGTGTAAGTTGCAATTGTACACTACACTATATATACACATGCATTCGGGTTAGGGTTTTCGAAAACCCCTAAGCCCCCAGCCTCTGCCCAAGCCGCCTGCTCCAACAAACTCCCCTTCTCTGCCATGCTCCCCGGAGCCTCCCCGCACCGGCCGCCGCTTCGCCGCCGGAGAAGAATAAATAAGGAAACAAACTCTCCTCTCGGGTTATTGGTGTTGTTGGAGAAGGAAACACCTGGGGAGGCCAGGGTTGCTCCAAAACCTACCTGTGAACCCCTCTGTGAGGACGACACCCAGCCTGGGTGAAGCCGTCGCCGGCGCCGCCGCGGCCATCACCCTTCTTCTCCAACTTTTCCGGCGAGGTAAGGTTTTAGATTTGGTTGTTTTTAAAAGGCCCTAGGAGTATATCATTGTGTTCTTAACCATTAATAGACCTTACCTGTGAAGCCTGAGTCGTCGCCGTCGTCCCGGCCGCCGGCGGAAGCAGGTTTTGCCGGAAATTCTTGTTTCGGCCGAGAATCACCACTAGCCTCATCCGATCGACTAAATCCAGATCAAGACCGTTAATCTTGGTCTTCTTGATGACTGCAAGCTGCTCCTAAAGTTTGGAGTTGATCGGCGGAAGATCCGCGAAGATCCGATATGCCCTAGAATCGACCATTGTTGAACCGCGGCCGTGCCTCGCCGTTCGGCGCCGCCGCTGCCCCGAGCCGCCGGCCAACCACTCAGCAAGCTTCAGGGGACCGAGAGGAGCAAGTTGGTCCATCTTGCGCCGGCCCGGGGGTCGCCGCCCGGAATCTGCCATTGATGGTGGCCGGTATCACCAATCTTCGGAAATCTTGGTCTCCGGCGATCGCCGGGGCTCCGTCAAATGGGTGAGCGGCCCAGGTAAGTTCCCTTGGTCTCTGTGAAGCCCCCCATCCATTTTCATGTGAAGTCTAACGTAGGTTTTGTGTAACCGTAGTTGCACCCCTTGGCAAATCCGAGCTCGGGTGAGCTCCGCCGCCGCTTCTGGCCGCCGCGTTGTGACCCAGGTAACCTCTAAACCCTACATGCTTGTTGTTCATCCATCTTAGAAGGGCTCTGGGGCTGTCTTTGCAGAAGAACAAGCTCGGGAAAAACTTAGTTGCTTGTTTATATTTTGTGCCCACTACGTGTTCGATGAAATATTTCAAAGAAGAAAAGTTGGGAATTAGACTTCGATCTAAATATTAAAGTTGTTTTAAATCATCCCCTGAGCTCAGTGCTCACTTCAGATTAAATTGGGTCTGAGTGGATGTGTGTGTGGTGCATTGTCAAAGTGTTAGAGAGCGAGGGACTTGGATCTGGTTGATCCATCAGTTTTGGACTGAAAATAGGGTGAGCCCTGGTGTTCTGGCACTGTCCAGAGACATTTTGATATATAACATTTTAGTTTATGATGAATGGATTTAAGGTTGTATTAAAAACTAAGTGTTAAGAGAATAGTTGCCCGTAGTAGGGTTTGGGGCTGTTTGCGAAGCCGCGACAGTGTGCTCCTGGCTAATTTGGGGTCACTAGACGCGATGCTTGCGTCGGATTTAGGTTTTGAGCAGCCGAAGAAATAAAAATGCATATAAGCTATGTTAGAAGAGTAAATTATGGCCCGAAGTTTTTCTCGGGTTCCGTGCTGCCGCAAATGGGTGAGCACGGTGTTCAGCAAGTCGATTTTCACCTATTGGAGGTGACGGTTCGTTAAAATGATGTTCCGATAAAAAGAACGAGCGAAAACGGCTCTCAAATACGCATAAAAGTATGATTTCTGGAAACCCTAGGGGTCAAAATGCAAATGTAGCATGCTAGCTGTCTTTAGACAGTATTTACACACTTGTTAGGCAATTTATTAGAAGTCTGTAGGTTTTCGTTGAGCGGAAATCGGATTCCGTTCCGTAAACCGGCGAAATTGTCGGTTTTACGGTTTTCGGTGCGACTTTCGTGATCCGGATTGGATTTGGGTATGTGTGAGTCATTCCTGATCAGTATTTCATGATTCAGGTCCTTGCAGTCTGACTCCGGCCCACGAGCCTTCTGTTGGAGTCGTTGGATCGGCCTACATTCAGGTGGGTTATCTTCGGTCCGGGCTTTATCTTTTCGGCCCTCTGTTTGCTTTAGTCCAGTCGGACACCTGTTCTTCTATTTAGCCCAGATTATGTTTATGAGCTTTATTCTGTTGATCTAGTATCCTTCGCATATACCTGGACATATACCTGCTTGATTGGTCATTAGTTAGATGACAGTTCATTAGCTCATATTTGGACATTTATATCATGCTTGCTCGATCACTACATTATACTTGCTTTTATTCAGAGATGCATATTCCTTATATTCCAGACTGCATGATATATGATTGATATATAGACATTTGCATCCCTGTGGGGATTTCCGGCATATTGCCGATTACCCGGTCTGTGGACCGCGAGATTTAGCATTTGCATTGTGATGATTGTACACCTGCTGTTCGTTCGCGTACGCCGTGGGATTGATCCCCCACATTGCGTTCTTTACCGGTAAAGGGTCTGCTTGACCCGTGAGCTTGCCCCTCTTGCTGTATCACTGGGTACGGGGAGCCCCTTTGCGGTACCGATATGAGGAAACTCTCGGCTGTACCTTTTGGTACGAGGATCCTCTCGGCTATATCAATGGTACGGGGTTGCGGTTCAGTTCTGCTAGGTGGAATCCAGGATGATTGTGGTTGGCTTGGCATAGATATCTTCGCCTGAGGTCCCCGTGACCAATAGTGGCTTCGGTTAGTATTTGCTTTTCTTTTATTGATGCATAGCTGATATTTTGATATTCTAGCATGTTTTACTGTTTAGTCATATACCCATATCTGCACAGTTATTTCCGAATTTCTCGCATTTGTTATCTATAGCTTCCTTATGCTTGATTACCTGCCTTTTTAGCTTTACCTATTGACTTATTACTATCCGCAGATTACGGTATCCAGTAGGTACGATTAGCTATTTCTCGGCTCGTCGTGCCCACTGGGATACATGTACAGTGTATCTCACACCCCCTGGGTGACCATTTTTCAGGTCGCTTGGGTGATGGGATGTCGGGACACGTTGGTGAGACGATTGCGATAGTATCGACCCCTATGTAGTCAGTATATTTCATTTTCCGCATTTTAGTTTAATTATTATAAATTGACTAGTTTTGTGACGCCCCACTTCCCAGGGGGTCACCCATCCTAGAACTACTCTAGCTCTAGCACGCTTAACTCTCATGTTCCTCTTGGATCTTGCTACCATCCAAAATGCTATAGCCGGGTTAGAGATTTAGTCCTATTATATCATTTATATAGAGGACTAATCCAAATTCCGGGGATGTCACATTCTTCCCCCCTTTAAGCTCTGACGTCCACGTCAGGCTCAAGCACACTCACAAGCACCAGGCGATGTGAGACTCGTCTCGCTAGCCTTAGCCGACCTTGTGAGGAGCTGCACTCCACTCACAACGGTCATTAGCCGGGGAGCCTCGCTCTACCCGCTATATAACCCTGGCTCAGCCGAGACTCATCTCACATTTCCGGCTGGTGAATGTCTCTGATACCAACTGTGACGCCCCACTTCCCAGGGGGTCACCCATCCTAGAACTACTCTAGCTCTAGCACGCTTAACTCTCATGTTCCCCTTGGATCTTGCTACCATCCAAAATGCTATAGCCGGGTTAGAGATTTAGTCCTATTATATCATTTATATAGAGGACTAATCCAAATTCCGGGGATGTCACAAGTTTTGCATGCGTAGTTTAGACTACTCTGATATGGACTGATTATGGTTAGCCGTGCATGTATAGGAAATGCTCTGTCCAGTTGGGCAGGGAATTTACTATACATGTGGCGGTCTGTTACGCCCGGTTTGTGAACTCTGATTTATAAAAAAAAAAAATTTAGCCTGCTTTTCAAAACTCGGGGCGTGACAGATTAGATGGTATCAGAGAATAGGTACACGATACCTAGGTATTTGGTTAGGATTGAGCCCTAGGATGACTTTTACGTACATGAGAGCGCGGGGTATTTGGCATAGTGGTTTGGAGCTCAGGTGTGTTTCACACAGTTGAGTCTCGTTGTTTGGTTATTAGTCGCACGCACTCTGGCTTTGGGGATCGTTGTTAGTGCAGGGGTAGCCGCGGTTATGGTTTCGGCCGTGGGCTTGATTGTTTCAGTGGAGCCAGAGGGCTCAGATCAGTTACAGTACATGTGGTTGAAGGATTGGCCACCGTTCTTGTCGTAAACGTCTAGTTGATGGCACAGCAGCAGATGACTGCTATTATTGCACTGGCCTCACAGTTTGCTTAGAGGTTGAACAAGTTATTGATCCTTCAGTGTCCCCGTGTCATAATTTATTAGCTTATGGGCCCGATGGTAACCCTGTTTTGGGATGGATTCAAATTGGCCCCACCTTTTGCACAGATTGTGTGGACCGACGTGGACTCTCCTATGAGTTAGTCAGTGTCACGCCCCGGGGTCGAAACTGCGACCCGGGCTCGCTAACAGATCCGCCATCTGTACGGAAACTGCCGTACAGACGAAGCGTCTAGCCTGCAAAAGACAAAACTACAGCTACACAGATATCAGAGCGGATAAAAAGCTGTACTATAAATTTTTTCTCAACTACAAGCTGCTACAACCCATAGCCTATCTCCCAAAATCAGCTAGTACAAAAAGAAGTGCACCTATACAACATCTACAAATCCAAAGGGGAGATAGCTAACAAGAACATAACCAACTCCCACAATCCGGGAGGGTACATCTACCTCTCTCTAAAGTAACAATGCTGGTAGGGAACTATCACGCGACTCCCTGTCCTCGGTCCGTCCAGTCAAGCACAGCAGGAACGGAAGAAAGCCTCAGCAACCTGTCACCGACAGAGGGTGTGAGAACTACATCCTACAGTAGTTCTCAGTGGGTACCGTCTCCAAGAACCACGGTCTGCCCACTAAGTCTACCAGAGGCATAAGATAGAGAAAAGACTGATGAGAAATATAAATAAGCTGGAAAAGAATCTACAGCTATCATGCCTCTATCTACTATGCTCAACAAGAAGAGACTATGGATGATGGTATGCAGTCACTCACAGCTGATAACATGTCACAAGTACTAAGCCCAAGACGCTCTACTATGACACATGCTACACCATCACTCTCTCAGTACATCTCAAATCTCGGCGACTGCCCACCCGGGTCCAGTCGAGTCAAGCCTGCGCCCCCTGGTGTATCAACCAGGGTGTCCCAACGGACAAACTCGGTATCTCACACAGTGACCCCATGGTAGCACGGCCAGGGGTATCAAGCGACCACTAGTATATGAACTAGGCGCATCATCGCAGCCTCGTCAGGCTCGGTATCATCATCGCAGCCTCATCAGGCTCGGAATCATCAACGCACCCGGGGCGTGGTTCGAGGGGTGCGACCCCACCGAACTCAAGTATCTCATCAGTATCACTGTCTCACAAGTGGCTCCTGCAGGCTGTGGTCCTCGATCAAACAGATCGGTATCTCGATGCTCAAAGCACAAACTCAGTCGGAGAACCCTCCACGACTCAATCTCACAACACAGACCCACTCAACGAAGGTACTACACAGCTGGGACCACCGTCTCTCCCACGGCTCCCACAACACAACTCCACTGAACTCAACACTCAACTCACGGCCGGAGCTACTCCACGGCCCGATCTACGAAGGGTCCGAAACCCAGGGAGACTAACATCTACGTCCCCAAGAGCGAAAGCAGCCCTTAGAACCCAGATCACTCGAATCCACTCGGGTGGATAAGTTTATAAGAAACCATGTCATTTATTTCAGAAAACCATTCGATCTGAGAGAAATCCATCTTTTTAATGATTTTTAGTCTCTTTTAGGAAAACCCTTTGAAATCAAGTTTTATGCCCAAACCTCGAAGAGCTGATGCCTTCGTCCCAACAGACGAGAACAGACTCAAACAACCTTGCGAGGCTTGGAAGAAACATTGGCTGACTAAAATCATGTATTTATCCAAAAAGGTTCTGGGTTCAAGGTCCTGCTAACACACGTGCACCACGACCCCAACCTGGTGGTGACGAGAAGAACAGTGGAAAGGAAAAACCCCCGGGACCACCGTTTATTTGAAACGGCTCCCCAAAATGCTAACACTGGCCTAACCCAGCCACCAGACCCCACTCGGCCCCCCGGGCCCGAGTGCAACACCCGTCCCACAACACTCTGACCACTCGGCCCACTACCCGGGCGAGGAAACTCTAAGTCCCGAAGGATATGAAAAGTGCGGGATGTCTAAAGCATAAGGAACCTAGCCCAAATTAAGGTTCACAATTGGTCTGGTCAAAATCATGCACATATGACGGGGGTGCTAGTTAAGTTCCAAGAAAACACTTAAACTAGCATGCAATCCTAACACATTAGAATTAGAAGGAAGTCCGTAGACTTGGAGAGAAAACCAACCCACCTCAGAAAGCCACCAATTGCTCGTCGACACTTGCAATTGGCACCGCGGGCTTACCTGGCCTCCAAGGGGTCCGCACGCAACACGAAGCCCAAAGCCAGAAACCGCACGCAAAACGGAGCACGCGGCGACCAACCACACGACCGCGCGCTCCGCGGAAGCAAAAACCGCACCGCAAGCTGTCAGAAGCGAAGAAATCGCAAAATCAATCAAAAAGGTCAAAACCGAGCATCCGACGGCGAAAAACAGCTTCCGTCGGCGAAAACAGCCTCCGTCAGCGAAAAATCAGCGCCCGACGGCGAAAAACAGCCCGTCGGCGAAAACCAGCGCCCGGCGGCGAAAACAGCTCCGTCGGCGCGAAAACTGCTCAAAAACAGCTTGCGAAAAACCAGCGAAAACTGCGCAAACCGCTCGCGAAAACCCTGCGAAAACTGCGCAAAACTGCTCGCAACCTGCTCGCGAAAAACGGCGAAAACCTGCGCGAAATCTGCGCGAAAACCTGCGCGAAACGGCGCGAAAACCTGCGCAAAAACTGCGCGAAAACCTGCGCGAAATCTGCGCGAAAACCTGCGCGAAACGGCGCGAAAACCTGCGCAAAAACTGCGCGAAAACCTGCGCAAAACGGCGCGAAAACCTGCGCAAAACTGCGCGAAAACCCCCCGCGAAAAAACAGCGGCCGACGGTGGGAACCAACGGCGCCGGCACACAAACCGAGGCGCCACCGCTGTCCCGGGAGCACGCCGAGCGGCGAAAAACCAGCCGCGCGACGAGGGAGGCCCGCCGCACGGCGCCCAACCAAGCGGCGCCGCGCAGCGACCCGCTGCGCGGTGCCGGAGCGCACCGCGCAGCGCCCAGCGGCGCTGCGCGCGGTGCCCAGCGGCGCTGCGCGCAGCGCCCAGAGGCGCTGCGCGCGGGCCCGCGCGCAGCCCACTGCGCTGCGCGCGGCCGCGCGCCTGCGCAGGCCCGCGCGCGGCCCGCGCGGCCCACGCAGGCCCGCGCGCGCCCTGCCGCGCGCCCCTGCGCGCGGCCAGAAGGTGCCGCGCGCACGCGCGGCCCTGCCGCGCGCCCTTGCGCGCGGCACTGCCGCGCGCACGCGCGCGCGGCCAGGAAATGCCGCGCGCACGCGCGCGGCCCTGCCGCGCGCACCCGCGCGCGGCCAGGAGGTGCCGCGCGCACCTGCGCGCGGCCCTGCCGCGCGCCCCTGCGCGCGGCCAGGCAGCGCCGCGCGCACTTGCGCGCGGCCCTGCCGCACGCACCTGCGCGCGGCCAGGCAGCGCCGCGTGCAGCACTTTGCTGCACGCGGCGCCGCGCCCAGCGGCACCGCCACAGGGTGCTGCCAATAGCAGCACCCTGGCGCCACGCGTGCGCCGTTGCGCGCGCGCGCGGCCGCCGGCGACGGCAAAAATCAGAAAAAGCCCAATAAATCCGATTAAAATCCGAAAATCCCAAAAATCCAAGAATCCACCTTTTCCTTGATTTTTAAACACCAAATAAAATCCTCAAAGCTCCAAAACACCGAAAAACCTCAAAAAGAGAGAAATTACTTACCTCGTTGTCGCACGCCGCACGCCCACGGCGCTCTCTCGGCCACCAACGGGGAGTCCAAAAATCCAAGAAGCTCCAATCCCATTTTCTTCTTCTTCTTCTTCTTCCTTTTCCTCTCTTTTCCTTTCCTTTCTTTCTTTCTTCCTTTCTTTCTCTTTTCCTTTCTTTCTCTGCTGCTACAGGGAGGCTGGGCCCTTTATATAAAGCATAAAGCTTTATTAATTAATTCCGCTAATTAATTAATTCCAATAATCCAACTCCAACTCACTTTTTGCCTTCGGGCTCTCCGCCGCTGCCCGGAACCTCCCGAACTCCGCTGTAAATCGAAAATACACGCGCTCACAGCTTTTTCTCTCCAAAAAGCTCATCCGTTGAGTCGGGGTGCTCAAATCAATTACCGGCTCCAAAATTGCCAGTTCCGACTCACTTTTTGCCTCCGGGCCCTCTGCGTCAGTCCGGAACCTCCCGAACCTCGCTGTAAATCAAAAGTACACGTGTCCACAGCTTTTTCTCTTCAAAAAGCTCGTCCGTTGAGTCGGGGTGCTCAAATCAATTACCGGCTCCAAAATTGCCAGTTCCGACTCACTTTTTGCCTCCGGGCCCTCTGCGTCAGTCCGGAACCTCCCGAACCTCGCTGTAAATCAAAAGTACACGTGTCCACAGCTTTTTCTCTCCAAAAAGCTTATCCGTTGAGTCGGGGTGCTCAAATCAAATACCGGCTCCAAAACTGCCAGTTCCGACTCACTTTTTGCCTCCGGGCCCTCTGCGTCAGTCCGGAACCTCCCGAACCTCGCTGTAAATCAAAAGTACACGTGTCCACAGCTTTTTCTCTCCAAAAAGCTTATCCGTTGAGTCGGGGTGCTCAAATCAAATACCGGGTCCAAAACTGCCAGTTCCGACTCACTTTTTGACTGCGGGTCCTCCGCGTCAGTCCGGAACCTCCCGAACTTCGCTGTAATCTGAAAGTACACCTGTTCCAAGTGTTTCCTGAATTTCCGGCGCTCCACGGTGAAGTCGGAAATTCCCAATCTCATCCTCAATCGGCCTACAAAGCCCGGAAAAACCCCGAATCGAGCTGGAGCTTCCGCGTTGATCCGAATCAACCCGGCATCGACGGTAACCTCAGATACAACACGCTCAAGGCAACTCTCTGCTCCAAGTCATCTGTGTGGTCGGCGCGCTATCCAATGCCCCGGTACTCTACAGTCAGGGTAGTATTTATGACCACGAGGTGGTAGTAATCCATGATAAAGGTTATGTCATTAGCACTGAGACTGAGTTGGGAGGTATGTGATATACCTTCTGATGGGAGTTGTGTCCCCAACTAGATGTTGGCGACAGATCGATGGTGTTTCGCTATTCTTTTGGTAAGCACGTTGGCTGCAGACAACGTACTGTCGAAAGAACTGAGGAAATACTCTGCCCTGTAATGGGGAGTATCAGATTGGGTCTAAAAGAGTAGCCTGAGAGTTGCTGATATTTTGTGACTGATTGTCACTACTGCGAACCTGTTAGAGGCTTAATAGTGGTTTAGTTAACTTTAAGCTTCGGAAACAAAACTTTTTTTAAGTTGTAAGTTTCGGGGACGAAACTTCTTTTAAGTTGTAAGTGATGTAGAAACTCAAAATATCTTATTTTTAATAAATAGATTAAAAGCGAATTTTGAGCTGGTTTTGAATTCAAAAGACCCTGGTTGACCTATTTGGTCAAGCGCCAGTGTGCAAGTTGCACTATGCACTAGACAAAAAGCTATTTTCCAATCTGGACATGATCTTGGAAATCCGAGATGACCATTGTGATCGTCTCGTCGAACTGAGCGAGATTTATATTCTGCACTTTTCGATCTGACGGTCGGATCTTACAGAAATCGATGAAGAGGCGGGCAAATTACCGCGACCAATGTAACAGTGGTCTGCGCACAGGTCACTTAAGTGAATTACTGTAGATGAACAATACCTCAATTTTCGAGACTCCGGCGGATGCAACGTTGACTGATTCACTGTTCGGAATCCGAACATAGTGATCCAGGTAGTCGATTTGATCGGTTTCGTCGTTCTGAACGCAATGGCACTGACGAAATTTGCATTTGACGAGCCTAAAGTATCGTAAAGCGTGCCGAACTGTATAATTTACAGTATAAGATGGAATTTAAAAATTAGAGAGCAAAATTTTAGCGAACCAAAATCGCTACCTGATAGGTTTTGTCGAGCCGGACGTCGTGGCGGTGTCAGATTTTTAGTTTGACAGTCCGGTTGTCTCGAAAAGCGTGAAATAGGAGAAAAATCACAGTATTTCGCGTAAAGACGCTATATTTTTATGTGTCGAATTGCACCAAACTTGTAGAGGAGGGACCTAACTGTGAAAGGAACATACTGTAAAGGATCCAGCTCTTAATATCAGGAGTTGAGGGTGTAAGTTGCAATTGTACACTACACTATATATACACATGCATTCGGGTTAGGGTTTCCGAAAACCCCTAAGCCCCCAGCCTCTGCCCAAGCCGCCTGCTCCAACAAACTCCCCTTCTCTGCCGTGCTCCCCGGAGCCTCCCCGCACCGGCCGCCGCTTCGCCGCCGGAGAAGAAGAAATAAGGAAACCTAATATTTGGCCGGATCTATTCCCGAGTCCCATCCAGCCGTTGTAATCGAGATCAATCACATTAGAGATCGTTCCTCTTGTCGACTGCAGCCTACTCCCGAAGTCTGGAGTTGATCGGTTGAGGATCCGCGAAGATCAAGCTTGCCCTAGAACCGGGCAATTTTGCACCGCGGCCGAGCTTCGCTGTCCGGCGCCGACGTGCACCCGCGCCGCCGGCCATCACCACAGGAAGCATCGGGGAGCCGAGAGGACTCATCTGGTCCAAGTTGGAGGGCTTCTAGTGCACCCGATCAAAATCCGCCATTAGAGCTCTCTCGAGCTTGGCCGAGCTTCGCCGCCGGCGATCGCCGGGGCTCCGCGCAATGGGAAAATGACCCAGGTGAGTTCGTAGGATCATTTAGAAACTCCCCATGCATTTGCATGAGAATTTTAACGTGGGTTTTCCTTTATCTGTGATTGCACCCAAGGTTAACCCGAGCTCCACCGCCGACCGTCGCCGTCGCCTCCAGTCGCTGGTGGGACACCCAGGTAACCTCTAAACCCTGCATGCCTGCTTTCCATCCAAGTTAGAAGTCCCCAAACCCAACCTTGCTCTGCTTACTACTTGGGTTAGAGTTGGTTGTGTGTTTTGTGAACTATGCCCACTAGCTGTTCGATAAAATGCCTCAAAGAATAAAAATTGAGAATCTGGCCATGATCAAAATATGAAAGATGCTCCACACTGTTCCCTGAGCTCAGTGCTCACTTCAGATCAAAAATTGGCTGAGTGGATGTGTGTGTGGAGCATTGTCGAAGTGTTAGAGAGCATGTGTGTTGGAACTACTTGGTCCAGCAGGATTTGGGTTGCAAAAGTGCAAGCCCTGGTGTCCTGGTGTTGTCTAAAGACAAATGATCCAAGTTATACTAAATTTGCACAAGTATTTTTCAAGTTGTTGCATTATAAGCTCTCAATTTAATAAATGGCCGTGGGATCGGTTTTGGGGTTGTTTGCGAAGCCGTGAAAGTGAGCTCCTGGCTAATTTGGGGTCACTGAACGCGATGCTCGCGTTTAATTTAGGTTTTGATGAGCCGGAGAAACGAAAATGCGTATAGGCTATGTTAGTAAAGTATGTTATGGCCCGAAGTTTTCCTCGGGTTCCGTGCTGCTGCAAATGGGTGAGCACGTTGTTCAGCAAGTCGAATGTCACCTACTGGAAGTGACGGTTCGTAAAAATAATGTCTCGATAAAGAGAACGAGCGAAAACGGCTCTAAAAAAGCTATAAAAAGTGCGATTTTTGGAAACCCTAGGGGTCAAAATGCAATTGTAGCAATGCGTACTGTCTAGGGCAGTGTATACATGATTCCTAAGCTTTTCGTTAGGAATCCAACGGCTCATGTTGAGCGAAAATTGGTTATCGGTCCGAGAATCGGCAAAATCGTCGGTTTAACGACTTTCGGCGCGAGTTTCGCGTACTTCGATGTAAACAGAACAATTTATAGATGTGGTTATCCGTCCCTGATTAGTATTCATGATCCAGGTCCTTGCAGTCTGACTCCGGCCCACGAGCCTTCTGTTGGAGTCGTTGGACCGCCTACATTCAGGTGGGTTATCTTCGGTCCGGGCTTTATCTTTTCGGCCCTCTATTTGCTTTAGTCCAGTCGGACACCTGTTCTTCTATTTAGCCCAGATTATGTTTATGAGCCTTATTCTGTTGATTTAGTATCCTTTGCGTATACCTGGACATATACCTGCTTGATTGGTCATTAGTTAGAGGACAGTTCATTAGCTCATATTTGGACATTTATATCATGCTTGCTTGATCACTACATAGACTTGCTTTTATTCGGATTTATATACTTCTTGGATTCCGGCTTTGCATGATATGACCTATGATTGATATACAGACATATGCATCCCTATTGGGATTTCGCTCAGATATACATACTCCTTTATTGATAGACATCTACCTGGATATTTTTCTGCATACCTGTCGTTTACATTCCAGTATTCAGCACAGTTGGTATTCAGGGTCTGATCATGCTTATTATTGCTTCATGTCTATCAGATATTGTATTGCAATATGGTCAGTTATTCTTGCTACTATATCCAGTTATGCATGATAGACCTCATTGATGTATAAATACCTGCATCCCTGTTGGGATTTTTCCCGGCTTTTTGCCGATTACCTTGGGTTGAGATTCAGTTGGCCTTTGCCATTGCATCCCTGTGGGGATTTCCGGCATGTTGCCGATTACCCGGTCTGCGGACCGTGAGATTTAGCATTAGCATTATGATCGTTGTGCACTTGCTGTTCGTTCGCGTACGCTGTGGGATTGATCCCCCACATTTGCGTTCTTTACCGGTAAAGGGTCTGGTTGACCCGTGAGCTATCCCCTCTGGCTGTATCACTGGGTACGGGGAGCCCCTCGGCTGTACCGATATGAGGAAACTCTCGGCTGTACCGTTTGGTACGAGGATCCTCTTGGCTATATCAATGGTACGGGGTTGCTGTTCAGCTCGGCTAGGTGGAATCCAGTATGATTGTGGTTGGCTCGGCATAGATATCTTTGCCTGAGGTCCCCGTGACCAATAGTGGCATCGGTTGGGTACTTACTGTTCCTTTGTTGATGCATAGCTTATATTTTCATATTCTGGCATGTTTTACTATTTATTTCTGTACCCATATCTGCTCAGTTATATTTGATTATCACCATGATTGATTCTGATATTTCTGTACCCATATCTGCTCAGTTATATTTGATTATCACCATGATTGATTCTGATATTTCTGTACCCATATCTGCTCAGTTATATCGTGACTTATTGATTATTCATCTTTACCTATTGATCTATTACTATCCGCAGATTATTGTATCCAGTAGGTACGATTAGCTATTTCTCGGCTCGTCGTGCCCACTGGGATACATGTACAGTATATCTTACACCCCCTGGGTGACCATTTTTCAGGTCGGCCGGGTGCTGGGTTGTCGGGACACGTTGGTGAGGCTGTTGCGATAGTACCGACCCTTATGTCACCAGTATATTTTATCTTCCGTATTTTGTTTAAAATATTGTAAAATGACTATTGTTGTATGCGTAGTTTAGACTACTCTGGTATTGACTGTAAGTGCTTAGCCGTGCATGTATAGGAAAAAAATATTTAGTCTGTTTTTCAAAACTCGGGGCGTGACACTACTACCATTACATTCAAGGAGAACTGGAATTACGTAGGGCGTCCAAACTGGCTACATCGACGTCACGTAGAAAACTGGCCTAGCTCCGAAGCGGCACTCGAGGGGCGCGACCCCACAGAGAAAAACTGCGCATCTTAGTCGAGCTCAATATGACTCATGCATACTATAGTTCAAATCCAATGATCAACCAAATCAACCAACTCACAACTCTCAACATGCCCACAGTATAGGCTGGAAAACACTCAATGGTCCGGAACCTGTAGAAACTCGAAATATCTTATTTTTAATAAATAGATTAAAATCGAATTTTGAGCTGGTTTTGAATTCAAAAGACCCTGGTTGACCTATTTGGTCAAGCGCCAGTGTGCAAGTTGCACTATGCACTAGACAAAAAGCTATTTTCCAATCCGGACATGATCTTGGAAATCCGAGATGACCATTGTGATCGTCTCGTCGAACTGAGCGAGATTCATATTCTGCACTTTTCGATCTGACGGTCGGATCTTACAGAAATCGATGAAGAGGCGAGCAAATTACCGCGACCAATGTAACAGTGGTCTGCGCACAGGTCACTTAAGTGAATTACTATAGATGAACAGTACCTCAATTTTCGAGACTCCGGCGGATGCAACGTTGACTGATTCACTGTTCGGAATCCGAACATAGTGATCCAGGTAGTCGATTTGATCGGTTTCGTCGTTCTGAACGCAATGGCACTGATGAAATTTGCATTTGACGAGCCTAAAGTATCGTAAAGCATGCCGAACTGTATAATTTACAGTATAAGATGGAATTTAAAAATTAGAGAGCAAAATTTTAGCGAACCAAAATCGCTACCTAATAGGTTTTGTCGAGCCGGACGTCGTGGCGGTGTCAGATTTTTAGTTTGACAGTCCGGTTGTCTCGAAAAGCATGAAATAGGAGAAAAATCGCAGTATTTCGCGTAAAGACGCTATATTTTTATGTGTCGAATTGCACCAAACTTGTAGAGGAGGGACCTAACTGTGAAATGAACATACTGTAAAGGATCCAGCTCTTAATATCAGGAGTTGAGGGTGTAAGTTGCAATTGTACACTACACTATATATACACATGCATTCGGGTTAGGGTTTTCGAAAACCCCTAAGCCCCCAGCCTCTGCCCAAGCCGCCTGCTCCAACAAACTCCCCTTCTCTGCCATGCTCCCCGGAGCCTCCCCGCACCGGCCGCCGCTTCGCCGCCGGAGAAGAATAAATAAGGAAACAAACTCTCCTCTCGGGTTATTGGTGTTGTTGGAGAAGGAAACACCTGGGGAGGCCAGGGTTGCTCCAAAACCTACCTGTGAACCCCTCTGTGAGGACGACACCCAGCCTGGGTGAAGCCGTCGCCGGCGCCGCCGCGGCCATCACCCTTCTTCTCCAACTTTTCCGGCGAGGTAAGGTTTTAGATTTGGTTGTTTTTAAAAGGCCCTAGGAGTATATCATTGTGTTCTTAACCATTAATAGACCTTACCTGTGAAGCCTGAGTCGTCGCCGTCGTCCCGGCCGCCGGCGGAAGCAGGTTTTGCCGGAAATTCTTGTTTCGGCCGAGAATCACCACTAGCCTCATCCGATCGACTAAATCCAGATCAAGACCGTTAATCTTGGTCTTCTTGATGACTGCAAGCTGCTCCTAAAGTTTGGAGTTGATCGGCGGAAGATCCGCGAAGATCCGATATGCCCTAGAATCGACCATTGTTGAACCGCGGCCGTGCCTCGCCGTTCGGCGCCGCCGCTGCCCCGAGCCGCCGGCCAACCACTCAGCAAGCTTCAGGGGACCGAGAGGAGCAAGTTGGTCCATCTTGCGCCGGCCCGGGGGTCGCCGCCCGGAATCTGCCATTGATGGTGGCCGGTATCACCAATCTTCGGAAATCTTGGTCTCCGGCGATCGCCGGGGCTCCGTCAAATGGGTGAGCGGCCCAGGTAAGTTCCCTTGGTCTCTGTGAAGCCCCCCATCCATTTTCATGTGAAGTCTAACGTAGGTTTTGTGTAACCGTAGTTGCACCCCTTGGCAAATCCGAGCTCGGGTGAGCTCCGCCGCCGCTTCTGGCCGCCGCGTTGTGACCCAGGTAACCTCTAAACCCTACATGCTTGTTGTTCATCCATCTTAGAAGGGCTCTGGGGCTGTCTTTGCAGAAGAACAAGCTCGGGAAAAACTTAGTTGCTTGTTTATATTTTGTGCCCACTACGTGTTCGATGAAATATTTCAAAGAAGAAAAGTTGGGAATTAGACTTCGATCTAAATATTAAAGTTGTTTTAAATCATCCCCTGAGCTCAGTGCTCACTTCAGATTAAATTGGGTCTGAGTGGATGTGTGTGTGGTGCATTGTCAAAGTGTTAGAGAGCGAGGGACTTGGATCTGGTTGATCCATCAGTTTTGGACTGAAAATAGGGTGAGCCCTGGTGTTCTGGCACTGTCCAGAGACATTTTGATATATAACATTTTAGTTTATGATGAATGGATTTAAGGTTGTATTAAAAACTAAGTGTTAAGAGAATAGTTGCCCGTAGTAGGGTTTGGGGCTGTTTGCGAAGCCGCGACAGTGTGCTCCTGGCTAATTTGGGGTCACTAGACGCGATGCTTGCGTCGGATTTAGGTTTTGAGCAGCCGAAGAAATAAAATGCATATAAGCTATGTTAGAAGAGTAAATTATGGCCCGAAGTTTTTCTCGGGTTCCGTGCTGCCGCAAATGGGTGAGCACGGTGTTCAGCAAGTCGATTTTCACCTATTGGAGGTGACGGTTCGTTAAAATGATGTTCCGATAAAAAGAACGAGCGAAAACGGCTCTCAAATACGCATAAAAGTATGATTTCTGGAAACCCTAGGGGTCAAAATGCAAATGTAGCATGCTAGCTGTCTTTAGACAGTATTTACACACTTGTTAGGCAATTTATTAGAAGTCTGTAGGTTTTCGTTGAGCGGAAATCGGATTCCGTTCCGTAAACCGGCGAAATTGTCGGTTTTACGGTTTTCGGTGCGACTTTCGTGATCCGGATTGGATTTGGGTATGTGTGAGTCATTCCTGATCAGTATTTCATGATTCAGGTCCTTGCAGTCTGACTCCGGCCCACGAGCCTTCTGTTGGAGTCGTTGGATCGGCCTACATTCAGGTGGGTTATCTTCGGTCCGGGCTTTATCTTTTCGGCCCTCTGTTTGCTTTAGTCCAGTCGGACACCTGTTCTTCTATTTAGCCCAGATTATGTTTATGAGCTTTATTCTGTTGATCTAGTATCCTTCGCATATACCTGGACATATACCTGCTTGATTGGTCATTAGTTAGATGACAGTTCATTAGCTCATATTTGGACATTTATATCATGCTTGCTCGATCACTACATTATACTTGCTTTTATTCAGAGATGCATATTCCTTATATTCCAGACTGCATGATATATGATTGATATATAGACATTTGCATCCCTGTGGGGATTTCCGGCATATTGCCGATTACCCGGTCTGTGGACCGCGAGATTTAGCATTTGCATTGTGATGATTGTACACCTGCTGTTCGTTCGCGTACGCCGTGGGATTGATCCCCCACATTGCGTTCTTTACCGGTAAAGGGTCTGCTTGACCCGTGAGCTTGCCCCTCTTGCTGTATCACTGGGTACGGGGAGCCCCTTTGCGGTACCGATATGAGGAAACTCTCGGCTGTACCTTTTGGTACGAGGATCCTCTCGGCTATATCAATGGTACGGGGTTGCGGTTCAGTTCTGCTAGGTGGAATCCAGGATGATTGTGGTTGGCTTGGCATAGATATCTTCGCCTGAGGTCCCCGTGACCAATAGTGGCTTCGGTTAGTATTTGCTTTTCTTTTATTGATGCATAGCTGATATTTTGATATTCTAGCATGTTTTACTGTTTAGTCATATACCCATATCTGCACAGTTATTTCCGGATTTCTCGCATTTGTTATCTATAGCTTCCTTATGCTTGATTACCTGCCTTTTTAGCTTTACCTATTGACTTATTACTATCCACAGATTACGGTATCCAGTAGGTACGATTAGCTATTTCTCGGCTCGTCGTGCCCACTGGGATACATGTACAGTGTATCTCACACCCCCTGGGTGACCATTTTTCAGGTCGCTTGGGTGATGGGATGTCGGGACACGTTGGTGAGACGATTGCGATAGTATCGACCCCTATGTAGTCAGTATATTTCATTTTCCGCATTTTAGTTTAATTATTATAAATTGACTAGTTTTGTGACGCCCCACTTCCCAGGGGGTCACCCATCCTAGAACTACTCTAGCTCTAGCACGCTTAACTCTCATGTTCCTCTTGGATCTTGCTACCATCCAAAATGCTATAGCCGGGTTAGAGATTTAGTCCTATTATATCATTTATATAGAGGACTAATCCAAATTCCGGGGATGTCACATTCTTCCCCCCTTTAAGCTCTGACGTCCACGTCAGGCTCAAGCACACTCACAAGCACCAGGCGATGTGAGACTCGTCTCGCTAGCCTTAGCCGACCTTGTGAGGAGCTGCACTCCACTCACAACGGTCATTAGCCGGGGAGCCTCGCTCTACCCGCTATATAACCCTGGCTCAGCCGAGACTCATCTCACATTTCCGGCTGGTGAATGTCTCTGATACCAACTGTGACGCCCCACTTCCCAGGGGGTCACCCATCCTAGAACTACTCTAGCTCTAGCACGCTTAACTCTCATGTTCCCCTTGTATCTTGCTACCATCCAAAATGCTATAGCCGGGTTAGAGATTTAGTCCTATTATATCATTTATATAGAGGACTAATCCAAATTCCGGGGATGTCACAAGTTTTGCATGCGTAGTTTAGACTACTCTGATATGGACTGATTATGGTTAGCCGTGCATGTATAGGAAATGCTCTGTCCAGTTGGGCAGGGAATTTACTATACATGTGGCGGTCTGTTACGCCCGGTTTGTGAACTCTGATTTATAAAAAAAAAAAATTTAGCCTGCTTTTCAAAACTCGGGGCGTGACAGATTAGATGGTATCAGAGAATAGGTACACGATACCTAGGTATTTGGTTAGGATTGAGCCCTAGGATGACTTTTACGTACATGAGAGCGCGGGGTATTTGGCATAGTGGTTTGGAGCTCAGGTGTGTTTCACACAGTTGAGTCTCGTTGTTTGGTTATTAGTCGCACGCACTCTGGCTTTGGGGATCGTTGTTAGTGCAGGGGTAGCCGCGGTTATGGTTTCGGCCGTGGGCTTGATTGTTTCAGTGGAGCCAGAGGGCTCAGATCAGTTACAGTACATGTGGTTGAAGGATTGGCCACCGTTCTTGTCGTAAACGTCTAGTTGATGGCACAGCAGCAGATGACTGCTATTATTGCACTGGCCTCACAGTTTGCTTAGAGGTTGAACAAGTTATTGATCCTTCAGTGTCCCCGTGTCATAATTTATTAGCTTATGGGCCCGATGGTAACCCTGTTTTGGGATGGATTCAAATTGGCCCCACCTTTTGCACAGATTGTGTGGACCGACGTGGACTCTCCTATGAGTTAGTCAGGGTAGTATTTATGACCACGAGGTGGTAGTAATCCATGATAAAGGATATGTCATTAGCACTGAGACTGAGTTGGGAGGTATGTGATATACCTTCTGATGGGAGTTGTGTCCCCAACTAGATGTTGGCGACAGATCTATGGTGTTTCGCTTTTCTTTTGGTAAGCACGTTGGCTGCAGACAACGTACTATCGAAAGAACTGAGGAAATACTCTGCCCTGTAATGGGGAGTATCAGATTGGGTCTAAAAGAGTAGCCTGAGAGTTGCTGATATTTTGTGACTGATTGTCACTACTGCGAACCTGTTAGAGGCTTAATAGTGGTTTAGTTAACTTTAAGTTTCGGAAACAAAACTTTTTTTAAGTTGTAAGTTTCGGGGACGAAACTTCTTTTAAGTTGTAAGTGATGTAGAAACTCGAAATATCTTATTTTTAATAAATAGATTAAAAGCGAATTTTGAGCTGGTTTTGAATTCAAAAGACCCTGGTTGACCTATTTGGTCAAGCGCCAGTGTGCAAGTTGCACTATGCACTAGACAAAAAGCTATTTTCCAATCCGGAAATGATCTTGGAAATCCGAGATGACCATTGTGATCGTCTCGTCGAACTGAGCGAGATTCATATTCTGCACTTTTCGATCTGACGGTCGGATCTTACAGAAATCGATGAAGAGGCGGGCAAATTACCGCGACCAATGTAACAGTGGTCTGCGCACAGGTCACTTAAGTGAATTACTGTAGATGAACAATACCTCAATTTTCGAGACTCCGGCGGATGCAACGTTGACTGATTCACTGTTCGGAATCTGAACATAGTGATCCAGGTAGTCGATTTGATCGGTTTCGTCGTTCTGAACGCAATGGCACTGACGAAATTTGCATTTGACGAGCCTAAAGTATCGTAAAGCGTGCCGAACTGTATAATTTATAGTATAAGATGGAATTTAAAAATTAGAGAGCAAAATTTTAGCGAACCAAAATCGCTACCTGATAGGTTTTGTCGAGCCGGACGTCGTGGCGGTGTCAGATTTTTAGTTTGACAGTCCGGTTGTCTCGAAAAGCGTGAAATAGGAGAAAAATCACAGTATTTCGCGTAAAGACGCTATATTTTTATGTGTCGAATTGCACCAAACTTGTAGAGGAGGGACCTAACTGTGAAAGGAACATACTGTAAAGGATCCAGCTCTTAATATCAGGAGTTGAGGGTGTAAGTTGCAATTGTACACTACACTATATATACACATGCATTCGGGTTAGGGTTTCCGAAAACCCCTAAGCCCCCAGCCTCTGCCCAAGCCGCCTGCTCCAACAAACTCCCCTTCTCTGCCGTGCTCCCCGGAGCCTCCCCGCACCGGCCGCCGCTTCGCCGCCGGAGAAGAAGAAATAAGGAAACAAACTCTCCTCTCGGGTTATTGGTGATGTTGGAGAAGGAAGCACCTGGGGAGGCCAGGGTTGCTCCAAAACCTCCCTGTGAACCCCTCTGTGAGGACGACACCCAACCTGGGTGAAGCCGCCGCCGGCGCCGCCGCGGCCATCACCCTTCTTCTCCAACTTTTCCGGCGAGGTAAGGTTTTAGATTTGGTTGTTTTTAAAAGGCCCTAGGAGTATATCATTGTGTTCTTAACCATTAATAGACCTTACCTGTGAAGCCTGAGTCGTCGCCGTCGTCCCAGCCGCCGGCGGGAGCAGGTTTTGCCGGAAATTCTTGTTTCGGCCGAGAATCACCACTAGCCTCATCCGATCGACTAAATCCAAATCAAGACCGTTAATCTTGGTCCTCTTGATGACTGCAAGCTGCTCCTAAAGTTTGGAGTTGATCGGTGGAAGATCCGCGAAGATCCGATATGCCCTAGAATCGGCCATTGTTGAACCGCGGCCGTGCCTCGCCGTTCGGCGCCACCGGTGCCCCGAGCCGCCGGCCAACCACTCAGCAAGCTTCAGGGGACCGAGAGGAGCAAGTTGGTCCATCTTGCGCCGGCCCGGGGGTCGCCGCCCAGAATCTGCCATTGATGGTGGCCGGTATCACCAAGCTTCAAAAATCTTGGTCTCTGGCGATCGCCGGGGCTCCGTCAAATGGGTGAGCGGCCCAGGTAAGTTCCCTTGGTCTCTGTGAATCCCCCCATCCATTTGCATGTGAAGTCTAACGTAGGTTTTGTGTAACCGTAGTTGCACCCCTTGGCAAATCCGAGCTCGGGTGAGCTCCGCCGCCGCTTCTGGCCGCCGCGTTGTGACCCAGGTAACCTCTAAACCCTACATGCTTGTTGTTCATCCATCTTAGAAGGGCTCTGGGGCTGTCTTTGCAGAAGAACAAGCTCGGGAAAAACTTAGTTGCTTGTTTATATTTTGTGCCCACTACGTGTTCGATGAAATGTTTCAAAGAAGAAAAGTTGGGATTTAGACTTCGATCTAAATATTAAAGTTGTTTTAAATCATCCCCTGAGCTCAGTGCTCACTTCAGATTAAATTGGGTCTGAGTGGATGTGTGTGTGGTGCATTGTCAAAGTGTTAGAGAGCGAGGGACTTGGATCTGGTTGATCCATCAGTTTTGGACTGAAAATAGGGTGAGCCCTGGTGTCCTGGTACTGTCCAGAGACATTTTGATATATAACATTTTAGTTTATGACGAATGGATGTAAGGTTGTATTAAAAACTAAGTGTTAAGAGAATAGTTGCCCGTAGTAGGGTTTGGGGCTGTTTGTGAAGCCGCGACAGTGTACTCCTGGTTAATTTGGGGTCACTAGACGCGATGCTTGCGTCGGATTTTGGTTTTGAGCAGCCGAAGAAATAAAAAAGCATATAAGCTATGTTAGAAGAGTAAATTATGGCTCGAAATTTTCCTCGGGTTCCGTGCTGCCGCAAATGGGTGAGCACGGTGTTCAGCAAGTCAATTTTCACCTATTGGAGGTGACGGTTCGTTAAAATGATGTTCCGATAAAAAGAACGAGCGAAAACGGCTCTCAAATACGCATAAAAGTATGATTTCTGGAAACCCTAGGGGTCAAAATACAAATGTAGCATGCTAGCTGTCTTTAGACAGTATTTACACACTTGTTAGGCAATTTATTAGAAGTCTGTAGGTTTTCGTTGAGCGGAAATCGGATTCCGTTCCGTAAACAGGCGAAATTGTCGGTTTTACGGTTTTCGGTGCGACTTTCGTGATCCGGATTGGATTTGGGTATGTGTGAGTCATTCCTGATCAGAATTTCATGATTCAGGTCCTTGCAGTCTGACTCCGGCCCACGAGCCTTCTGTTGGAGTCGTTGGATCGGCCTACATTCAGGTGGGTTATCTTCGGTCCGGGCTTTATCTTTTCGGCCCTCTGTTTGCTTTAGTCCAGTCGGACACCTGTTCTTCTATTTAGCCCAGATTATGTTTATGAGCTTTATTCTGTTGATCTAGTATCCTTCGCATATACCTGGACATATACCTGCTTGATTGGTCATTAGTTAGATGACAGTTCATTAGCTCATATTTGGACATTTATATCATGCTTGCTCGATCACTACATTATACTTGCTTTTATTCAGAGATGCATATTCCTTATATTCCAGACTGCATGATATATGATTGATATATAGACATTTGCATCCCTGTGGGGATTTCCGGCATATTGCCGATTACCCGGTCTGTGGACCGCGAGATTTAGCATTTGCATTGTGATGATTGTACACCTGCTGTTCGTTCGCGTACGCCGTGGGATTGATCCCCCACATTGCGTTCTTTACCGGTAAAGGGTCTGCTTGACCCGTGAGCTTGCCCATCTTGCTGTATCACTGGGTACGGGGAGCCCCTTTGCGGTACCGATATGAGGAAACTCTCGGCTGTACCTTTTGGTACGAGGATCCTCTCGGCTATATCAATGGTACGGGGTTGCGGTTCAGTTCTGCTAGGTGGAATCCAGGATGATTGTGGTTGGCTTGGCATAGATATCTTCGCCTGAGGTCCCCGTGACCAATAGTGGCTTCGGTTAGTATTTGCTGTTCTTTTATTGATGCATAGCTGATATTTTGATATTCTAGCATGTTTTACTGTTTAGTCATATACCCATATCTGCACAGTTATTTCCGAATTTCTCGCATTTGTTATCTATAGCTTCCTTATGCTTGATTACCTGCCTTTTTAGCTTTACCTATTGACTTATTACTATCCGCAGATTACGGTATCCAGTAGGTACGATTAGCTATTTCTCGGCTCGTCGTGCCCACTGGGATACATGTACAGTGTATCTCACACCCCCTGGGTGACCATTTTTCAGGTCGCTTGGGTGATGGGATGTCGGGACACGTTGGTGAGACGATTGCGATAGTATCGACCCCTATGTAGTCAGTATATTTCATTTTCCGCATTTCAGTTTAATTATTATAAATTGACTAGTTTTGCATGCGTAGTTTAGACTACTCTGATATGGACTGATTATGGTTAGCCGTGCATGTATAGGAAATGCTCTGTCCAGTTGGGCAGGGAATTTACTATACATGTGGCGGTCTGTTACGCCCGGTTTGTGAACTCTGATTTATATAAAAAAAAAAATTTAGCCTGCTTTTCAAAACTCGGGGCGTGACAGATTAGATGGTATCAGAGAATAGGTACACGATACCTAGGTATTTGGTTAGGATTGAGCCCTAGGATGACTTTTACGTACATGAGAGCGCGGGGTATTTGGCATAGTGGTTTGGAGCTCAGGTGTGTTTCACACAGTTGAGTCTCGTTGTTTGGTTATTAGTTGCACGCACTCTGGCTTTGGGGATCGTTGTTAGTGCAGGGGTAGCCGCGGTTATGGTTTCGGCCATGGGCTTGATTGTTTCAGTGGAGCCAGAGGGCTCAGATCAGTTACAGTACATGTGGTTGAAGGATTGGCCACCGTTCTTGTCGTAAACGTCTAGTTGATGGCACAGCAGCAGATGACTGCTATTATTGCACTGGCCTCACAGTTTGCTTAGAGGTTGAACAAGTTATTGATCCTTCAGTGTCCCCGTGTCATAATTAATTAGCTTATGGGCCCGATGGTAACCCTGTTTTGGGATGGATTCAAATTGGCCCCACCTTTTGCACAGATTGTGTGGACCGACGTGGACTCTCCTATGAGTTAGTCAGGGTAGTATTTATGACCACGAGGTGGTAGTAATCCATGATAAAGGATATGTCATTAGCACTGAGACTGAGTTGGGAGGTATGTGATATACCTTCTGATGGGAGTTGTGTCCCCAACTAGATGTTGGCGACAGATCTATGGTGTTTCGCTTTTCTTTTGGTAAGCACGTTGGCTGCAGACAACGTACTATCGAAAGAACTGAGGAAATACTCTGCCCTGTAATGGGGAGTATCAGATTGGGTCTAAAAGAGTAGCCTGAGAGTTGCTGATATTTTGTGACTGATTGTCACTACTGCGAACCTGTTAGAGGCTTAATAGTGGTTTAGTTAACTTTAAGCTTCGGAAACAAAACTTTTTTTAAGTTGTAAGTTTCGGGGACGAAACTTCTTTTAAGTTGTAAGTGATGTAGAAACTCGAAATATCTTATTTTTAATAAATAGATTAAAAGCGAATTTTGAGCTGGTTTTGAATTCAAAAGACCCTGGTTGACCTATTTGGTCAAGCGCCAGTGTGCAAGTTGCACTATGCACTAGACAAAAAGCTATTTTCCAATCCGGACATGATCTTGGAAATCCGAGATGACCATTGTGATCGTCTCGTCGAACTGAGCGAGATTCATATTCTGCACTTTTCGATCTGACGGTCGGATCTTACAGAAATCGATGAAGAGGCGGGCAAATTACCGCGACCAATGTAACAGTGGTCTGCGCACAGGTCACTTAAGTGAATTACTGTAGATGAACAATACCTCAATTTTCGAGACTCCGGCGGATGCAACGTTGACTGATTCACTGTTCGGAATCCGAACATAGTGATCCAGGTAGTCGATTTGATCGGTTTCGTCGTTCTGAACGCAATGGCACTGACGAAATTTGCATTTGACGAGCTTAAAGTATCGTAAAGCGTGCCGAACTGTATAATTTATAGTATAAGATGGAATTTAAAAATTAGAGAGCAAAATTTTAGCGAACCAAAATCGCTACCTGATAGGTTTTGTCGAGCCGGACGTCGTGGCAGTGTCAGATTTTTAGTTTGACAGTCCGGTTGTCTCGAAAAGCGTGAAACAGGAGAAAAATCGCAGTATTTCGCGTAAAGACGCTATATTTTTATGTGTCGAATTGCACCAAACTTGTAGAGGAGGGACCTAACTGTGAAATGAACATACTGTAAAGGATCCAGCACTTAATATCAGGAGTTGAGGGTGTAAGTTGCAATTGTACACTACACTATATATAAACATGCATTCGGGTTAGGGTTTCCGAAAACCCCTAAGCCCCCAGCCTCTGCCCAAGCCGCCTGCTCCAACAAACTCCCCTTCTCTGCCGTGCTCCCCGGAGCCTCCCCACACCGGCCGCCGCTTCGCCGCCGGAGAAGAAGAAATAAGGAAACAAACTCTCCTCTCGGGTTATTGGTGTTGTTGGAGAAGGAAACACCTGGGGAGGCCAGGGTTGCTCCAAAACCTCCCTGTGAACCCCTCTGTGAGGACGACACCCAGCCTGGGTGAAGCCGCCGCCGGCGCCGCCGCGGCCATCACCCTTCTTCTCCAACTTTTCCGGCGAGGTAAGGTTTTAGATTTGGTTGTTTTTAAAAGGCCCTAGGAGTATATCATTGTGTTCTTAATCATTAATAGACCTTACCTGTGAAGCCTGAGTCATCGCCGTCGTCCCGGCCGCCGGCGGGAGCAGGTTTTGCCGGAAATTCTTGTTTCGGCCTAGAATCACCACTAGCCTCATCCGATCGACTAAATCCAAATCAAGACCGTTAATCTTGGTCCTCTTGATGACTGCAAGCTGCTCCTAAAGTTTGGAGTTGATCGGTGGAAGATCCGCGAAGATCCGATATGCCCTAGAATCGGCCATTGTTGAACCGCGGCCGTGCCTCGCCGTTCGGCGCCGCCGGTGCCCCGAGCCGCCGGCCAACCACTCAGCAAGCTTCAGGGGACCGAGAGGAGCAAGTTGGTCCATCTTGCGCCGGCCCGGGGGTCGCCGCCCAGAATCTGCCATTGATGGTGGCCGGTATCACCAAGCTTCGGAAATCTTGGTCTCCGGCGATCGCCGCGGCTCCGTCAAATGGGTGAGCGGCCCAGGTAAGTTCCCTTGGTCTCTGTGAATCCCCCCATCCATTTGCATGTGAAGTTTAACGTAGGTTTTGTGTAACCGTAGTTGCACCCCTTGGCAAATCCGAGCTCGGGTGAGCTCCGCCGCCGCTTCTGGCCGCCGCGTTGTGACCCAGGTAACCTCTAAACCCTACATGCTTGTTGTTCATCCATCTTAGAAGGGCTCTGGGGCTGTCTTTGCAGAAGAACAAGCTCGGGAAAAACTTAGTTGCATGTTTATATTTTGTGCCCACTACGTGTTCGATGAAATGTTTCAAAGAAGAAAAGTTGGGAATTAGACTTCGATCTAAATATTAAAGTTGTTTTAAATCATCCCCTGAGCTCAGTGCTCACTTCAGATTAAATTGGGTCTGAGTGGATGTGTGTGTGGTGCATTGTCAAAGTGTTAGAGAGCGAGGGACTTGGATCTGGTTGATCCATCAGTTTTGGACTGAAAATAGGGTGAGCCCTGGTGTCCTGGCACTGTCCAGAGACATTTTGATATATAACATTTTAGTTTATGATGAATGGATTTAAGGTTGTATTAAAAACTAAGTGTTAAGAGAATAGTTGCCCGTAGTAGGGTTTGGGGCTGTTTGTGAAGCCGCGATAGTGTGCTCGTGGTTAATTTGGGGTCACTAGACGCGATGCTTGCGTCGGATTTAGGTTTTGAGCAGCCGAAGAAATAAAAATGCATATAAGCTATGTTAGAAGAGTAAATTATGGCCCGAAGTTTTCCTCAGGTTCCGTGCTGCTGCAAATGGGTGAGCACGGTGTTCAGCAAGTCGATTTTCACCTATTGGAGGTGACGGTTCGTTAAAATGATGTTCCGATAAAAAGAGCGAGCGAAAACGGCTCTCAAATACGCATAAAAGTATGATTTCTGGAAACCCTAGGGGTCAAAATGCAAATGTAGCATGCTAGCTGTCTTTAGACAGTATTTACACACTTGTTAGGCAATTTATTAGAAGTCTGTAGGTTTTCGTTGAGCGGAAATCGGATTCCGTTCCGTAAACCGGCGAAATTGTCGGTTTTACGGTTTTCGGTGCGACTTTCGTGATCCGGATTGGATTTGGGTATGTGTGAGTCATTCCTGATCAGTATTTCATGATTCAGGTCCTTGCAGTCTGACTCCGGCCCACGAGCCTTCTGTTGGAGTCGTTGGATCGGCCTACATTCAGGTGGGTTATCTTCGGTCCGGGCTTTATCTTTTCGGCCCTCTGTTTGCTTTAGTCCAGTCGGACACCTGTTCTTCTATTTAGCCCAGATTATGTTTATGAGCTTTATTCTGTTGATCTAGTATCCTTCGCATATACCTGGACATATACCTGCTTGATTGGTCATTAGTTAGATGACAGTTCATTAGCTCATATTTGGACATTTATATCATGCTTGCTCGATCACTACATTATACTTGCTTTTATTCAGAGATGCATATTCCTTATATTCCAGACTGCATGATATATGATTGATATATAGACATTTGCATCCCTGTGGGGATTTCCGGCATATTGCCGATTACCCGGTCTGTGGACCGCGAGATTTAGCATTTGCATTGTGATGATTGTACACCTGCTGTTCGTTCGCGTACGCCGTGGGATTGATCCCCCACATTGCGTTCTTTACCGGTAAAGGGTCTGCTTGACCCGTGAGCTTGCCCCTCTTGCTGTATCACTGGGTACGGGGAGCCCCTTTGCGGTACCGATATGAGGAAACTCTCGACTGTACCTTTTGGTACGAGGATCCTCTCGGCTATATCAATGGTACGGGGTTGCGGTTCAGTTCTGCTAGGTGGAATCCAGGATGATTGTGGTTTGCTTGGCATAGATATCTTCGCCTGAGGTCCCCGTGACCAATAGTGGCTTCGGTTAGTATTTGCTGTTCTTTTATTGATGCATAGCTGATATTTTGATATTCTAGCATGTTTTACTGTTTAGTCATATACCCATATCTGCACAGTTATTTCCGGATTTCTCGCATTTGTTATCTATAGCTTCCTTATGCTTGATTACCTGCTTTTTTAGCTTTACCTATTGACTTATTACTATCCGCAGATTACGATATCCAGTAGGTACGATTAGCTATTTCTCGGCTCGTCTTGCCCACTGGGATACATGTACAGTGTATCTCACACCCCCTGGGTGACCATTTTTCAGGTCGCTTGGGTGATGGGATGTCGGGACACGTTGGTGAGACGATTGCGATAGTATCGACCCCTATGTAGTCAGTATATTTCATTTTCCGCATTTTAGTTTAATTATTATAAATTGACTAGTTTTGCATGCGTAGTTTAGACTACTCTGATATGGACTGATTATGGTTAGCCGTGCATGTATAGGAAATGCTCTGTCCAGTTGGGCAGGGAATTTACTATACATGTGGCGGTCTGTTACGCCCGGTTTGTGAACTCTGATTTATAAAAAAAAAAAATTTAGCCTGCTTTTCAAAACTCGGGGCGTGACAGAACCACTGTCACGCCCCAGGGTCGAAACTGCAATCCGGGCCTGCCAACAGATCCGCCGCCCATACGGAAAGCCCCGTATGGACGAAGCGTCTAACCTGCAAAAGATAATACTACAGCTATACATATATCAGAGCAGAAAAGTATACAACTGAAATAAGAAAATACATCAACAAATAGTAGAAGTCTGAAACTCACTGCATAAGTCTCTCGAAAATAAAACTCTCAACAGCAACTATCTACAATAATCCAGCAGACTGTACTACAAGCTCCAAAAAGGGGTATAGTTATACTCCAAGGATAGATAGGGAACTAGCTCACGACTCCCTCACCTCCAACTGCTGTCTCCGCTCGAACAGAAGCGGGAACAGCTACCTCAGAAAAACCTGTCACCACAGCGGGTGTGAGAACTACACCGTCACGTAGTTCTCAGTGGGTACCGCCACCAAGCCCGACGGTCTGCCCACTAAGTCTACTAGAGGCATAAGATAACAGGAAAACTGAAATAATGAAAAGATGAGCTGGAAAGAAAATTACAGCTATCATGCCTCTATCTACGATGCTCAAAGGGTGATACAGATGAAAATGATGCATCGACTCTGACCCAAAATACTCGATCAACCCAATCATAGTGACTGTCACATAGGGTCCAGTCAAACCTGCGCCCACCTACTGCTATTACATCCATGGAGGACTGAACTTACGCAGGGCGTCCGTGACTGCCAAAACTGGCCCAGCCAGAAGGACTGCATCGACAAGTCGCGATAGCAAAGTAACAGTCCCAGTTCTGGAGCGACACTCGAGGGGCGCAACCCCATCGAGAAAAGTATCCGCGCATCTCCGTCGAGCTCAATATGGCTCATGCAGGCTATAATCCAAATCCACGATCAACAAGATTGACAGTAACCAACATCACAACTCTAACTCACGGGCTAGAAATACTCGATAGCCAGGACCACCGTAAACCCAACGGCTCCCCAAATAGGATGTCAACTCAACATGGAAACTCACTAGCAGGGTATACTCCACGGCCGACAACAATGAAGGGTCCGAAAATTTCGAAAGACTAGAACCTACAACCTAAATCAAACAAGAACATGCTCTAGGCATAGCCTCTCGTAGTTCTCGACCCAAAGAAAAAGGCAGCCCTTAGAATCCAGATCACTCGAACTCTCTCGGGTGAAGAAGTTTACAGAAAAGGTGATATTTATTACCGAAACCATTTTCACTCGAACCCACGCGGGGTGAGAACTAAAAGCAGTTTCTTTTTGTAAAACCATCTTGATTTAAGGAAACCCATTTTAATGAATTTTAGCTATTTTAGGAAAATCAGTTAGAAAACAAGTTTTATTCCCAAACCCCGAAGGGCTAATGCCTTCGCCCAAACAGACAAGAACAAACTCCAGCGACCCTTCGACATTTGAAAGAAAAAATATTGGTTTACTGAAATCATGTGTGCCCAAAAAGATTCTGGATTCAAGGTCCTGCTATCACTGGTACACCACTGCCACGAACACAGTGGCGACAAATAAATCGAAGAACGCGACAACCCGGGACCACCGTTTACCCAAACGGCTCCCGCCACTGGTACAAGACTAGCTACATCTACCAGACTCCACTCGGCCCCCAAGCACGAGTGTAACATGCATACTACACTAAGCTTCAGCATAAAGGCGAGAAAAAGGGAGAGAAGTGTTGAAGCCGTTCCTGGTGTGGCTACAAAAACGAAAGCTACGATCTAACCGTGACCTCTAGGGACACAACCTCTAGTCCTAATCGTCACATCTGCTCAAGTGGTGGCATCTGTCCACTGTTGCTGAAGCCATCGCTGTGGGAAGGGTACTTCAGCAACATGTGAAAATGAACTCCTCCTGTCCAACTTGCGGAAGGGTCACTGTTCTCATTCCACAATCAGTCGTCGAATGATATCGCGCCAATCGGTCCATCCCGTGTGCTCCGTCAGAGTCTTGGGGCTGCCACCAAACCGTCACGCCTGCCGGTATAATCCCAGTCTCAATTGCCTAGTGATCATGCTCCACAACCTCCTCTACTCGTAGAATCCAATCGAGAATCTAAACCACTAATACAAGTAGCAATAATCCTATCTCTTATCCATGCAGAGATGCAAATGCTCTACTAACATATGCAGAAAAAATACGGCGGTACCGAAATGCTCGAGTTCAACCAACTGTAAATAAAATCATACCTGCGACGACACAATCCGCTGTTGGGGTGTCCTCCACCTGGGCTGCGTAAACCCCCCTACTGGGCGTTGAAGGTCGTCGCTCCGTTTGTCTCGACGTCGTAGCCCAATCTGTCTGGAGGTGTACCGTAGAGGCTTCCGCTTCCCGAACAGGCAAGGGTGGAGCTATAGCAATGGGTTGCACTGATAAAATTTCTCGGGGGCATGTTGCTCGAAAATGTCCTAACACTCCACATAAGAAGCACTGTCCCTGTCTCCAGTCACACTGCGCGGTGAATGAGGTCCACCGCAAATAACACACCGATCCTGTCACTGGTGCTGGTACTGTTGCTGCTGGGGGTACTGCTGCTGAGACTACTGTCGCTGTTGAGGCGGTCGTCGCTGCTACTGCTGAGGGCGACGGGGTCCACCTGACCTCTGGCGCCCCTGAAACCCACGACCCTGAGGATGGAATCGTGGAGGTCTCAGAGGCCCTTGTCGACTCGTCTGTCCCCCGTCAACGGGTGCTGGGAGCTTCGCCCCCGAAGTCACTGCGGGAGCAGGGGTGGTCACCTCATCCATAACTGCCTCCCCGCGCTTGACATATAGTGTCTGCTCCATCGAGGCATCCAGAGTCTACAGCCTGCGCGAACGGACGAACTGATAAATATCCCGGCGCAAACCTCGCTCAAACATATAGATCCGATGGGCCTCGTCCCTGGCCGCGTGTGGTACACTGGCCAATAACCGGTTGAAATCCTCTATGTACACCTGCACAGTACGGTCTACCTTTGGAGATTCTTCAACTCCTCCTCCAGTCTCTGTCTGACACTCTACGGGAAGAAGGCTCCAAGAAGAAGGCTGCGGAACTCCGCCCAAGTGAGTAGTTGGGTCCCAGGCGGACCAACAGGGTGATACAGATGAAAATGATGCATCGACTCTGACCAAAAATACTCGATCAACCCAATCACAGTGACTGCCACATAGGGTCCAGTCAAACCTGTGCCCACCTACTGCCATTACATCCACGGAAGACTGGACTTACGTAGGGCGTCCGTGACTGCCAAAACTGGCCCAGCTAGAAGGACTGCGTCGACATGTCGCGATAGCAAAGTAACAGGCCCAGCTCCGGAGCGGCACTCGAGGGGCGCGACCCCACCGAGGAAAGTATCCGCGCATCTCTGTTGAGCTCAATATGGCTCATGCAGGCTATAATCCAAATCCAAGATCAACAAGATCGACAGTAACCAACATCACAACTCTAACTCACGGGCTGGAAATACTCGACAGCCAGGACCACCGTCATCCCAACGGCTCCCCAAATAGGACGTCAACTCAACATGCAGGAAATACTCGACAGCCAGGACCACCGTCATCCCAACGGCTCCCCAAATACGACAGTAACCAACATCACAACTCTAACTCACGGGCTGGAAATACTCGACAACCAGGACCACCGTCATCCCAACGGCTCCCCAAATAGGACGTCAACTCAACATGCAAACTCACTAGCTGGGTATACTCCACGACCGACAACAATGAAGGGTCCGAAAATTTCGAAAGACTAGAACCTACAACCCAAATCAAACAAGAACAGGCTCTAGGCATAGCCTCTCGTTGTTCTCGACCCAAAGAAAAAGAAATCCCTTAGAATCCATATCACTCGAACTCTCTCGGGTGAAGAAGTTTACAGAAAAGGTGATATTTATTACCGAAACCATTTTCACTCGAACCCACGCGGGGTGAGGACTAAAAGTAGTTTCTTTTTGTAAAACCATCTTGATTTAAGGAAACCCATTTTAATGAATTTTAGCTATTTTAGGAAAATCAGTTAGAAAACAAGTTTTATTCCCAAACCCCGAAGGGCTAATGCCTTCGCCCAATCAGACAAGAACAGACTCCGGCAACCCTTCAACATTTGGAATAAAAAATATTAGTTTATTGAAATCATGTGTGTCCAAAAAGATTCTGGATTCAAGGTCCTGCTATCACTGGTACACCATTGCCACGAACACAGTGGCGACAAATAAATCGAAGAACGCGATAATCCGGGACCACCGTTTATCCGAACGGCTCCCGCCACTGGTACAAGACTAGCTACATCTACCAGACTCCATGTGACACCCCCGGAATTTGGATTAGTCCTCTATATAAATGATATAATAGGACTAAATCTCTAACCGGCTATAGCATTTTGGATGGTAGCAAGATCCAAGAGGAACATGAGAGTTAAGCGTGCTAGAGCTAGAGTAGTTCTAAGATGGGTGACCCCCTGGGAAGTGGGGCGTCACAAAATGTGACACCCCCGGAATTTGGATTAGTCCTCTATATAAATGATATAATAGGACTAAATCTCTAACCCGGCTATAGCATTTTGGATGGTAGCAAGATCCAAGAGGAACATGAGAGTTAAGCGTGCTAGAGCTAGAGTAGTTCTAAGATGGGTGACCCCCTGGGAAGTGGGGCGTCACAATTGGTATCAGAGCCATTCACCAGCCGGAAATGTGAGATGAGTCTCGGCTGAGCCAGGGTTATATAGCGGGTAGAGCGAGGCTCCCCGGCTAATGACCGTTGTGAGTGGAGTGCAGCTCCTCACAAGGTCGGCTAAGGCTAGCGAGACGAGTCTCACATCGCCTGGTGCTTGTGAGTGTGCTTGAGCCTGACGTGGACGTCAGGGCTTAAAGGGGGGAAGAATGTGACACCCCCGGAATTTGGATTAGTCCTCTATATAAATGATATAATAGGACTAAATCTCTAACCCGGCTATAGCACATTTTGGATGGTAGCAAGATCCAAGAGGAACATGAGAGTTAAGCGTGCTAGAGCTAGAGTAGTTCTAAGATGGGTGACCCCCTGGGAAGTGGGGCGTCACACTCCACTCGGCCCCCAAGCACGAGTGTAACATGCATCCTGCACTAAGAGAAATCCGGACCACTAAGCCCACTACCCGGGCTAGGAAAACACTATATCCAGGGATAGAATGTAAAGTGTGGATGTCTAAAGCATAAATAAACCTAGCCCAAGTGAGAGTTTTCTACTAGTCTGGTTGAACATACATCATATAACAGGGTGCTAGGTCAAGTTTCAATAATAACATTTGTTAATACAACTAGGAAGCATTAGTCGACATGAACTCAGTAACAACACAAGAAAGTATCATCTCTCACTCTAACATGCTTCCTAACTCTCTCGCAATCATGCATGCAATTCTATTCAATAGAATTAGAGAACCGTCCACCGATTTTGGAGACGAAGCAACCCACCTAAAAGTTTTCATCGATCCAAGGTCCAAATGGGCTGAAACTAAACAGGGATAATCCTCAGATTCCCACAATTCCAACGAGCCCAAAAACAGCTGAAAACTCCTCCTGGGCACAAAGATACAGTCCAAACATCGCGGTAAGCAAAAATCCCCACGATCACAAATCTGCGAAAAGATCACTCCGAAAGAATCCAAAATATCACCTGTTAGATGATCTTCAAAAATTCCAATAAAAATATGGCTGTGATTTTCGTGAAGCGTAGATATCGAACGAGTCCTCACAAGATGAAATCCGATAACCGAGCACGGAGATAAAAATCGAACAAGCTCGGGGGCTCCAGGAAAACCAGCAGCAAGAAAGGGGTTCAAAGATGCTCCGAATACCCTAATAAAAACCCAAAACTGAGAGGAGCGGTAAACACAAAAAACGAAGATCTATCTCTCATGGAAACGATGCCATAGAAATCGGCCAAAAACGCCCTCCCGTCAGCCCTGGGGAGCTCGTGGAAGAAGCGTCGACGAAAAAACTCGGTATCAAAGGCACGTCGAAGCTCGTGATGTTGAGAAGAACGCAGATGGCACGACTCCCAAAAATCTGTGAGATCCCAAATACCGAAGAAGACTCACAGACGACGCTCCCTGTTTAAAATGGGCCGAAGAGCTCGGAAAAAAAGCCCACAAACGAAACCCCAAATGGCTATTTATAGCCCAAGCCCACTAAAGAGGGGGGTTTGGATTCGGGCGCAGGAATCGGGCGCTCAAATCCGGCACGGCCCGTTACTGTGCGCGCCACGTGGCCCTCTTCACGCCCCGCGCATGCGCGCCCGCCAATTGCGGCGCGCCGCTTGGCAGCGCGGTCCACGGCGGAAACCGTGGTCCGCGGTTCACGGCGGGGCAACCGGGTTGCTGCGCCCGCCAATGAGCGGGCGACACGTGGCCTGGCGGGGTCCACGGTGCGTCGCGCCCAGCGCACTGTCGCGCATGCGTTGACCGCCCAATCCGCGCGCGCCATATGGCATACCGCAACATTCGCTGGTCCCGGTGCACGCCAAGTCGTGTGGACCGGCCGGCCAGCGCCTACCCCCGTCGCCACCCCCGTGGCCGCGCCACCGGTGCTGCCCTAGCCTACCGGAACAGTAAAAAATGCCTCGAAATCCGTATTTCGGCATTTGGGCTCCGAAAAATACAAGTAAATAGTCAATTTTTATCGTTTTCGCGCGCTGAGTCCAAATCCGATGTCCGTTTTGCCAAATTTCACTTCTAAAATTTGTCGAAGGCATCTAGATAAGTAATCTTAATCCAAATTTTGCGCTGGGTCCAATCCTGAGGTCCGATTTGTGCGCAACCATCACTAACACACATCATAGGCCTCCAGAAGCCACAATTCACTCCGTAAGACCTTCGCAGATATCCGGGTCATCACAACCACTGTCAACCTGAACAGCTCGCAACACTAGAACTCAGTCTATCAGCTGCCACAAAATTTCACTCGGCTCCCAGGCACGAGCGTAAATGCAATCTAACCACTCACACCCCTCTACCGAAGATGATAAAAATATAATAATAATAGAAATGCACAGGCACGTACAGATAATTTATTGGGTATCCAAATACAAATTAAAATATTATTTTAATAAATTTTCTAGTGTCATGTACTTCCTATTTTATACAAAAAAATGTCGAGGGTTCAAATAAAATTTTATACTAATTTTCAGGCAATGTTAGATTTAACAGAAAAATCATAATTTACTCTAACATGGTGGATCTCAAAATAAAATAGATATAATAAAGAGTTCGTTTATGTTGGTAAAATCAAACCTACCTATGTTGGGTTATACTTCATATGGATCTAAATAGGGGAAAAAAAATACCTAGAGGGGGGTGAATAGGTATAAACAATAAACACTCAAAAATCTTTGCGTAATAAAAACCCAATGCGGAGATGAAAAATAACACGCAAGATTTTTACGTGGAAAACTCCATCACAGGAGTAAAAAACCACGGGACCGATAACACGGTGAAATCAACTAAGATTATAACACGTACAAAGGTGATATAACACACTCACAGACGACTCAACCTTTCTCCATATGCTCCGAGTTGATCTTCTCCGCTCGCTCCGCAACGCGCCTCGAATCCACAATTTGCGTCCAACGCCGAATCCACGGCGTCCAACGTCGAATCCACGATGTCTGACCGAATCCACGGTCTCCACCAGGTAGTACGTCTCGATCTCACGAACGTACCTCGCTCCGAATCCACGAGAGCGGTAGCACCTTGAATCCACAAGGCCACGCGAATCCACGCGTCGATTTTGGAGAAAAATCGTTGTTTTGTTGGTGGTGATGATCCGCCGAATACTTAGATCAAAGATAGATCGGAAATGCCATCTAAGTATTGATTAATTTGATTCTACTCAAAATCTGAGTATGACAACCTAGAATCAAATTAATTAATATAGATAAAGAAATATAGATTTAAATCTAGTTATTTTCTTTCTTCTCTATATGTGGATCTATAAGTTTTTCTCCGTTAATATTTTTCCGTCATTTTCCGGAGTATAAAACTTATTGTGGATTACCCTAAAAGATAGAATTAGGGTTTACTTATAGGTTAGAAACCGTTGGAAGAGGATAAGAATCAAAAACTGATTGTAACAGAATTTTTTCCGCACGACGGTCCGGACCGGATTAGGCTCGTTCAGGACTGTCGTTGTTTTTCAGAGAATTCCTGAAAAAACAAGGTTCGGGGTCCGGAACGAAATCCTACGGTCCGGACTGTTCATGCAATTTTAGCAAACTCCACGTTCGGTGTCCGAAACAAAACAGGGATGTTCAGGACTAGATTTGTGCATGAACCAACCAACGTTCGGGGTCCGGACTGTAGTCCCCTGTTCCGGATCCTGAACATATACCATGTCCAGTTTTTGATTTTTATGCGATTAAAAATCCATCCAAGTGTTTCTACATTATAAGAAGTATTCGGATCACCAAAATTGTTTAGTTAAACTTACCCGATCCTTTTGAATTATTCTTTCTTGAGATTGAGGTATATGATCCAAGATTCCTCATCTTCAATCTTCAAGACTTAAACACTTTCACGAAATACGCCAAAACAAAATCCTTAACAATCTCCCCCTTTGGCGGTTTCGTGACAAAACACAGATCCACTTAAGAAAATTCAAAAAGATATTTTTGTTGCTATCACCATACAACAAAAATTTACAATAGAGATCCAAATAAACTAAAAACATGAGATAAACTTCTAAAACAAACTCTAGACTTAGATGTTTGTACTCTCTGCAAAAGAAATAATTCTTGACAAGAGAAATCGTTAGATACCTCAAGAATTTTAGCATTCAAACACCAAACAGAGAGATAGAGTTTATACTCACCATGACATATATGAACTCAGTAAGATCACAATCAGAAATAGACATATCTTCTAAGCATTAAAAATCCAAATGTCATTAGTGTAGTGGTCCAGATTTTCCATGCAACCTTTCTGATGAATCCACTGTGTAGAACACCTAGTGTTGGTGTGTCTGGCCCATGGTGCATCAAAGGGATGCCACAGATGGACCCTGTGAGACATTGTTAGCTGATTTGGCCTTCGGCTGCATTTGCCGAATTTTAGAAAAGGTTTTGGGCCAAACTGAGGTTGGATTTGCATTCAGCGCGGAAAAACGCTTGAAAACGACTATTTGCTTGTTAAATTCGGAGTCCGGATGACCAAAAACGGGCTTTCGGAAGTTTTCGGGGATTTTTGGTGCATGGGAGGTGACCGTGGACCGGCCTGAGCCACGTGGCGGCCTGTCATTGGCCGGCTCTTGCAGCTCGGTCCACGGGGAGGCGCGGCGGGTGCATGGACCTCCGTGCGGGCCACGTGGCGCGTCCGGAATGGAGGGTGCGCGCGGCGCGGTCCAAGAAAAAACTGTGCGGCTTCGGTGGACCGGGTGTATGATACGTGGCATCCTGGCATAGGCTGTGTCACGCCCCGGGGTCGAAACTGCGACTCGGGCTCGCCAACAGATCCGCCACCTATGCCAACCTGCATAGGCGAAGCGTCCTACCTGCAAGAAAAGTACTACAGCTAAACATAATATCAGAGCTATAAGTAAAAACCTGCTGTATAACTAAATCAATCACTGTACAACTGGAAATAATACAATAATGTCCGTCTCCCAAAAATAATAACCATACAATATCCTTGGGTACAAAACTCAGAACTCAACCGGGAGATATCTCCAATATACATCAGTGTACAGTCTCTCGATACATAATATATCCTCACTACATCTGTCACTCAAAAGAGAAAAATAAAACAACTAAGCTACTGAAGATCTCCTCTGAATGGGGTACCGCTACTCTCCAACGACGGGTAGGAATCTAGCTCGTGACTCCCTCGGCTCGAACAACAACCGCAGAATCAGCAACATCCGCTAGGACTCTGCAAAACAAAGGAGAGGAAGGAAAAAGGAGGGGGAAAACCCCAAAGGGTGTGAGAACTACACCAAAAAGGGAGTTCTCAGTGGGTAACACCGCCAGACCCGACGGTCTGCCCACTAAGTCCTCAAGAGACAAAAACTAACCCAAGCCGTAAAGACTGAAATAAGGAAGCTGGAGACTCTCAACAGCTATCCTGCCTCTATGCTTGCTATGCCTGCCTATGCCTGCTATGCCTGCCATGCCTGCCTATGCCTGCTATGCCTGCCATGCCTGCCATGCCTGCCTATGCCTGCTATGCCTGCCTATGCCTGCCATGCCTGCTATGCCTGCTATGCCTGCCCTGCCTGCCATGCCTGCCTATGCCTGCTATGCCTGCCTTTGCCTGCTATGCCTGCCATGCCTGCCTATGCCTGCCATGCCTGCTCTGCCTGCCTGTCACGCCCCGAGTCCAAAAACTAGTGTATAAATTTTTTTTTTTTAAAATCAGAGTTGCAAAAACAACCAGGGCAATGACAGACCGCCACATATATAGAAGAGTCCCAATCCCCAATGGAATTGAGCCTTTTCTATATATGCACGGCTAGCTTGGCAACAATCATCAGAGTACTAACTACGTACAACTACATGCAAAAGTTACAATTATCTTTACAATTATTTACATCTGAATTACAACTCTTTCCTTTAACATCAAATAATACATGAACTTTCGGCTGTCCAGGGTCAGCATCTAACACGGAATCTCACCAACACGTCCCGACATCCCAGCACCCGCTCGGTCTGAAAAACAGTCACCCGAGGGTGTGAGACACACCGGAGTGTATCCCAGTGGGCACGACGAGCCGAGAAATAGCAGATCGTACCTACTGGTATACAATACTAGAGGATAGTAATAATCAGGGGTTAGAATAATCAGATAGGCAATCATGAAGATCAACAGATATATAATCACAGTTAGGATATGCAGATATATGACTGGTGCTGTAAAGAAAGCAAAACTTATAATCTGGGTACAAGCATAGAAGATACTTTTAGCAGAATTTAAAATAGGACAAACATATATCAGGATAATCAACGCATCAAGGAGTAGGACAATCAGCAAGATAACAATGAAACTATAATCAAAGGCATCACAAAGAATCATATACAGGCAGATAACTAGAAGCCAGATCAAAGAATCAAGGAGGCTTGTTAAAGCAACTTAACAACACATGCATCAAATAAATGAAAACACAAAGACCCAATCACAAGCTACCATATTGGCCTTCACAAGACCTCAGGCAAGGCTGCCCACTTGGCACCACCTGGTTGACATTCCCCAAACTAGGGTCACGGGTTGCCTCAGCTAACCACTTTACCGGTAAAGTACACCGCTACGGGGGATCAGTCCGCTAGTGTACGTGAAGAACAACGGTGCGGGCGAATCATGTGCAAATGCTCAAACTGACGGTCCACTGACCGGGTAATCGGCAACAAGCCGGGAAATCCCCACTGGGATGCAATAACCAAATCAACTGAATCTCAACTCATATGCAAGACCAAGGCAAATCTCAACTCAGCATAAGCTCAACCGAAAAACTCAACTCAATCATGCAGACCAACCCAATGATACAACACTTAAACACATATTTTTAAGAAAACTGTTTTGAAAAGTCCACACCCCGAAGAGCATTGCCCTCGTCCTATCAAACAAGAACAGACTCAGGCGACACTACGAAGCTTGGGTTTCCAAACCTCGCAGAGCAATTGCCTTTGTCCTATCAAACAAGAACAGACTCCGGCGACCCTACGAAGCTCGGTAAAAACATCAGTTAAACAAATCTATGTGCTCAGCAGTGTATCATTTGATCGACAGGACAAACAGGCTTACTCATCAACCATGGAAATGTTCCAAGATAAGATATAAATACCAGAGGCACTAAGAATAATCCTGTAAGGCAGAATAGAACTGATAACAGGCGTAGCTCAACTATCAGATGACCAAACAGGCATGGCAATATGTAGAGCAATAATATAACCACTGGAAACAACTAATCAGCAGATATGGTAAAGATCACTAAAGAAGATCATAATCAGGCATAAAGCAGGTATGACGTAGCAAATAACTGAATCAAAGGAAGGCAGGCTCAAGCATTGGTAGATCAATATAATAATCAAGCATAGGAGTGCAACTACGAAATGGCCAATCAGTCAAAGCAACTAACAGTAATATATATTGTAACCAAAGGCAGACAAGCTCAAGATAAACTAGGTTACCAAAAACAGGAGTCCAACCAATACCGTACACCGAGGGCCGAACTGATAAAGCCCGGACCGAAGATAAACCCACCTGTCAATGCGCAGGCAATTAATCTGTAATTCTCTAAATGCTCAACTCCAGGTGCAAACTGAATCAACCTGGATCAAAAATCACCAATCAGGGATCAATTCAGTCCCGCTAACTCTAACCTAAACCCAGATCAATTTGAAACCCTCTTAGTTATTTTAATTGTCACCCGGATACCGTTAAATCGACGATTTTGCCGATTCTCGAACTGTTATCCGATTTCCGCTCAACGAAAGCCGATGGATTCCCAACGAAAAGCTTAGGAATCATTTAAACATTTTACTAACCAGTACACATTGTCTATTTTGCATTAAAACCCCTAAAGTTTCCAAAAATTACACTTTAGTGCCTTTTTAGCACTGTTTTCGCTCGTTCTTTCAACTGGAAAACCATTTTAACATTCCGTCACTTCCAGCAGGTTACTTATGTCTTGCTGAACACCGTGCTCACCAATTTGCAGCAGCACGGTGCCCGAGGAAAACTTTGGGTCATGAAAACCCTCTCTAACATAGCCCAAAATGAATTTTTGTTTCTCCGAGACTTCAAACACTGTTTCTAACGCGAGCATCGCGTTCAGTGACCCCAAATTAGCTAGGAATGCACTGTCGCGGCTTCGCTAACAGCCTAGAATAAGGTTTTGCTCCAACATTATTGTTTTATGTTGTTTCTACTATATCTTTTAATTTAAACTTCAAACAAGAACATTTTGTATATCAAAGTTGGTCTGGGCACTGCCAGGACCTCAGTGCTCACCCTGGTTGAGGCCCAGGGGTGCTGGTTCAAGCAGAACCAAGGTCAAGCTTACACCCTAATTCACAATGCACCAAACTTTAATCCACTCAGTTTCTGTTTGAATTGAAGTGAGCACAGAGCTCAGGGGACTATTTGGAGCAAGTTTCATATTTACAGTTTTATCAAATTCTAATTCAAAGTTCTTTGAGGCATTTTTACAAACAGGTGGCATGCACATTTGCAACACATACACACAACACCATGGGAAACTTGGTTCTCTGCAACCAGGGCACCTGAGGGCTTCCAACTTGGATCAACTAGATCCCCAGAGATTCTGGAACATTTCCCCTCAACTGGAGCAACTCGAAAACCCTCCAAGTTGGGCTTGGCTCGAGGAAGAAGATGACATGTTTTCTTGAAATTCGTGATGTTCCATCCAGAGGGTCTGGGGCTCAACCAAATGCACCAATAGGTGCCATTTGCCTCTTGGAAGCTTCCCATACCCTTGGCTGGCCTCGGGATGCGGCGGCGGCGGCGGGGAGCAAAGCTCCATTTTGGAGCTCAAGCCCATTAATGGCGGATTTTTACAGAGGCTATAGGAAGCCTTCTAAATTGCATGGAAGCTTCCTCTGGTCCATAAAAAGCTTCCCGACCTTCCCACCCCGGCCGGAGATGGCCGGAACGCCGGCGGCCGAGATTTGATCCCATTTCGAACCCATCTTGGCCGCGCTTCAACCGCGCTGCATGGTTGCCATGCAAGTGCATGGATGGACTCCCCTCGGTCCCTAGAAGAGTTCTGGGCATGTGGCCGGCGTCGGAGAAGCCCGCCGGCGCCGGAGCAAGAAGCTCGGCCAACTTGCAATAATTCAAAAAGCTAGGGCATCCATTTTCTTTCTAAATACTTAGCCATATTCAATGAAACTTTGCAGATTTAATCTACATATCCTAAAGTCCTTGCATACAAATTTTTAGCTATTTTGGTTCAGCGGTTGCCGAGTTCTTTCGAGGCGGAGCACATCTAGGTTTCCGGCGAGACTTTGCTCCCGCCGGCCAACCAACTTGCATGGGAGACTCAGGCTGTGCATGGAGCATCACAAAGACCTAATAAACCTACTGCTAGGGGTCTCGGGTGCAAACAAACCGGGGTTATTAAAAACCTTACCTTGGCCGGAGTTGTAGAAGATGGAAGAAGCCGGTTCTCTTCCTCCTCCTTCGCGCGGCCACGGCAACCTCCCAAGATGCTCCACAGACACCAAGGAAGTCCTCAAAGAACTCCAACTCCACCTTGGAAGAGTTTTGGTCCAACTTCTTCTTTCTCTCTCTCTCTCTTGGGTAGCAACAATGGGAGGGGTGACCCCTCGGCCATCCCAACACCTGGGTTATGAAAGAAATAACTCCTGGGAGTTATGAAATCTCAAGAGTCACCTCGTGTAACTCCCACACGAGTAGCCCAAGAGACATCTCACATAAATGCAAGATTCTTTTCCAAAAACCTTAAACCCGGTTCACACTCAATCCCCAACTCTGGGGTCTTCGCAGGAGACACAATTTGCACCCAACACCCTATGGTATTAATCCCACTAATTTAGCTACATAAAATATTAAGGTTTCTTCAAAATACCCACTTTTTCGGCACCTTTCACGCAATTCGAGACAATCCGGTCGCCGTTTTGCGAAGCGGACTTCGCCACGACGTCCGGCTCGTCGAGACCTGTCAGGTAGCGTGTTTGTTTGGTTTGTTCGACGCCCGGATTAAAAGTCGTTCCATAAAGTTCGACTCAATATAGCACGTGGCACGCACTTCGATGCACCCGGGTCGCCAAACGCGAAATCCGTCAGTGCCATTGCGCTCAGAACGTCGAAAATAGCTAGGATCCATTACTCATACCTCTAGGTTAAAACTCTAAATAGTGGTTCGGCCATTAGTGAAAGCGAGGGATTAAAAACCGAGGGTTACTATTCACTTTAAGTCGCGGGGCCCGCTTTTTGATTTCTGATTTCTGGAAGATCCGACCGTCGGATCGAAAACATATGAATATGAAACTTCTATGTTTCGACGAGACGATCGCAATGGTGATCTCGGATTTTCCAGATCAGACCCCGATCAAAAGTCGATATTTAGGGCCACTGTTGCACTACTATCTACCAATTTTTGCTATTTAAATAATTCTGGAAATTATTTAAACCTGAATTCTGGATTTTAAAATCCGGGTTTCTACATCACTCACCACTTTAAGAAGTTTCGTCCCCGAAACTTAAACTTAACTAATCCACTATTAAACCTCAAAAAGGTTCGCAGAGATGACAATCAGTCACAAAGCGTCGTTAACTCTCAGGCTACTCATTTAGACCCAATCTGAATATTCCCCATTACAGGGTAAATTATTTCTCAATTCTTTCGAAAGTACGTTGTCGGCCGCCAACGTGCTTACCAAAAGAAAGGCGAAATACCATAGATCTGTCGCCAACCACTAGTTGGGGACACAACTCACATCTGAAGGTACATCACATACCTTCCTTTACAGTCTCTTTGCCGATGATATAACCTCTAAGTTCCCAACTTACTGTACCAAAAACCCAGCGCTCTCACGTGACCACAAGTCATCCTAGGGTTCGTTCCTAGCCAAACCTAGACATCGTATTCCTATTGCTCTGATACCATCTAATCTGTCACGCCCCGAGTCCAAAAACTAGTGTATAAATTTTTTTTTTTTAAAATCAGAGTTGCAAAAACAACCAGGGCAATGACAGACCGCCACATATATAGAAGAGTCCCAATCCCCAATGGAATTGAGCCTTTTCTATATATGCACGGCTAGCTTGGCAACAATCATCAGAGTACTAACTACGTACAACTACATGCAAAAGTTACAATTAACTTTACAATTATTTACATCTGAATTACAACTCTTTCCTTTAACATCAAATAATACATGAACTTTCGGCTGTCCAGGGTCAGCATCTAACACGGAATCTCACCAACACGTCCCGACATCCCAGCACCCGCTCGGCCTGAAAAACAGTCACCCGAGGGTGTGAGACACACCGGAGTGTATCCCAGTGGGCACGACGAGCCGAGAAATAGCAGATCGTACCTACTGGTATACAATACTAGAGGATAGTAATAATCAGGGGTTAGAATAATCAGATAGGCAATCATGAAGATCAACAGATATATAATCACAGTTAGGATATGCAGATATATGACTGGTGCTGTAAAGAAAGCAAAACTTATAATCTGGGTACAAGCATAGAAGATACTTTTAGCAGAATTTAAAATAGGACAAACATGTATCAGGATAATCAACGCATCAAGGAGTAGGACAATCAGCAAGATAACAATGAAACTATAATCAAAGGCATCACAAAGAATCATATACAGGCAGATAACTAGAAGCCAGATCAAAGAATCAAGGAGGCTTGTTAAAGCAACTTAACAACACATGCATCAAATAAATGAAAACACAAAGACCCAATCACAAGCTACCATATTGGCCTTCACAAGACCTCAGGCAAGGCTGCCCACTTGGCACCACCTGGTTGACATTCCCCAAACTAGGGTCACGGGTTGCCTCAGCTAACCACTTTACCGGTAAAGTACACCGCTACGGGGGATCAGTCCGCTAGTGTACGTGAAGAACAACGGTGCGGGCGAATCATGTGCAAATGCTCAAACTGACGGTCCACTGACCGGGTAATCGGCAACAAGCCGGGAAATCCCCACTGGGATGCAATAACCAAATCAACTGAATCTCAACTCATATGCAAGACCAAGGCAAATCTCAACTCAGCATAAGCTCACCGAAAAACTCAACTCAATCATGCAGACCACCCAATGATAACAACACTTAAACACATATTTTAAGAAAACTGTTTTGAAAAGTCCACACCCACCCCGAAGAGCATTGCCCTCGTCCTATCAAACAAGAACAGACTCAGGCGACACTACGAAGCTTGGGTTTCCAAACCTCGCAGAGCAATTGCCTTTGTCCTATCAAACCAGAACAAGACTCCGGCGACCCTACGAAGCTCGGTAAAAACATCAGTTAAACAAATCTATGTGCTCAGCAGTGTATCATTTGATCGACAGGACAACAGGCTTACTCATCAAACCATGGAAATGTTCCAAGATAAGATTATAAATACCAGAGGCACTAAGAATAATCCTGTAAGGCAGAATAGAACTGATAACAGGCGTAGCTCAACTATCAGATGACCAAACAGGCATGGCAATATGTAGAGCAATAATATAACCACTGGAAACAACTAATCAGCAGATATGGTAAAGATCACTAAAGAAGATCATAATCAGGCATAAAGCAGGTATGACGTAGCAAATAACTGAATCAAAGGAAGGCAGGCTCAAGCATTGGGTAGATCAATATAATAATCAAGCATAGGAGTGCAACTACGAAATGGCCAATCAGTCAAAGCAACTAACAGTAATATATATTGTAACCAAAGGCAGACAAGCTCAAGATAAACTAGGTTACCAAAAACAGGAGTCCAACCAATACCGTACACCGAGGGCCGAACTGATAAAGCCCGGACCGAAGATAAACCCACCTGTCAATGCGCAGGCAATTAATCTGTAATTCTCTAAATGCTCAACTCCAGGTGCAAACTGAATCAACCTGGATCAAAAATCACCAATCAGGGATCAATTCAGTCCCGCTAACTCTAACCTAAACCCAGATCAATTTGAAACCCTCTTAGTTATTTTAATTGTCACCCGGATACCGTTAAATCGACGATTTTGCCGATTCTCGAACTGTTATCCGATTTCCGCTCAACGAAAGCCGATGGATTCCCAACGAAAAGCTTAGGAATCATTTAAACATTTTACTAACCAGTACACATTGTCTATTTTGCATTAAAACCCCTAAAGTTTCCAAAAATTACACTTTAGTGCCTTTTTAGCACTGTTTTCGCTCGTTCTTTCAACTGGAAAACCATTTTAACATTCCGTCACTTCCAGCAGGTTACTTATGTCTTGCTGAACACCGTGCTCACCAATTTGCAGCAGCACGGTGCCCGAGGAAAACTTTGGGTCATGAAAACCCTCTCTAACATAGCCCAAATGAATTTTTGTTTCTCCGAGACTTCAAACACTGTTTCTAACGCGAGCATCGCGTTCAGTGACCCCAAATTAGCTAGGAATGCACTGTCGCGGCTTCGCTAACAGCCTAGAATAAGGTTTTGCTCCAACATTATTGTTTTATGTTGTTTCTACTATATCTTTTAATTTAAACTTCAAACAAGAACATTTTGTATATCAAAGTTGGTCTGGGCACTGCCAGGACCTCAGTGCTCACCCTGGTTGAGGCCCAGGGGTGCTGGTTCAAGCAGAACCAAGGTCAAGCTTACACCCTAATTCACAATGCACCAAACTTTAATCCACTCAGTTTCTGTTTGAACTGAAGTGAGCACAGAGCTCAGGGGACTATTTGGAGCAAGTTTCATATTTACAGTTTTATCAAATTCTAATTCAAAGTTCTTTGAGGCATTTTTACAAACAGGTGGCATGCACATTTGCAACACATACACACAACACCATGGGAAACTTGGTTCTCTGCAACCAGGCACCTGAGGGCTTCCAACTTGGATCAACTAGATCCCCAGAGATTCTGGAACATTTCCCCTCAACTGGAGCAACTCGAAAACCCTCCAAGTTGGGCTTGGCTCGAGGAAGAAGATGACATGTTTTCTTGAAATTCGTGATGTTCCATCCAGAGGGTCTGGGCTCAACCAAATGCACCAATAGGTGCCATTTGCCTCTTGGAAGCTTCCCATACCCTTGGCTGGCCTCGGGGTGCGGCGGCGGCGGCGGGGAGCAAAGCTCCATTTTGGAGCTCAAGCCCATTAATGGCGGATTTTTACAGAGGCTATAGGAAGCCTTCTAAATTGCATGGAGCTTCCTCTGGTCCATAAAAAGCTTCCCGACCTTCCCACCCCGGCCGGAGATGGCCGGAACGCCGGCGGCCGAGATTTGATCCCATTTCGAACCCATCTTGGCCGCGCTTCAACCGCGCTGCATGGTTGCCATGCAAGTGCATGGATGGACTCCCCTCGGTCCCTAGAAGAGTTCTGGGCATGTGGCCGGCGTCGGAGAAGCCCGCCGGCGCCGGAGCAAGAAGCTCGGCCAACTTGCAATAATTCAAAAGCTAGGGCATCCATTTTCTTTCTAAATACTTAGCCATATTCAATGAAACTTTGCAGATTTAATCTACATATCCTAAAGTCCTTGCATACAAATTTTTAGCTATTTTGGTTCAGCGGTTGCCGAGTTCTTTCGAGGCGGAGCACATCTAGGTTTCCGGCGAGACTTTGCTCCCGCCGGCCAACCAACTTGCATGGGAGACTCAGGCTGTGCATGGAGCATCACAAAGACCTAATAACCTACTGCTAGGGGTCTCGGGTGCAAACAACCGGGTTATTAAAAACCTTACCTTGGCCGGAGTTGTAGAAGATGGAAGAAGCCGGTTCTCTTCCTCCTCCTTCGCGCGGCCACACGGCAACCTCCCAAGATGCTCCACAGACACCAAGGAAGTCCTCAGAGAACTCCAACTCCACCTTGGAAGAGTTTTGGTCCAACTTCTTCTTTCTCTCTCTCTCTCTTGGGTAGCAACAATGGGAGGGGTGACCCCTCGGCCATCCCACACCTGGGTTATGAAAGAAATAACTCCTGGGAGTTATGAAATCTCAAGAGTCACCTCGTGTAACTCCCACACAGTAGCCCAGAGACATCTCACATAAATGCAAGATTCTTTTCCAAAAACCTTAAACCCGGTTCACACTCAATCCCCAACTCTGGGGTCTTCGCAGGAGACACAATTTGCACCCACACCCTATGGTATTAATCCCACTAATTTAGCTACATAAAATATTAAGGTTTCTTCAAAAATACCCACTTTTTCGGCACCTTTCACGCAATTCGAGACAATCCGGTCGCCGTTTTGCGAAGCGGACTTCGCCACGACGTCCGGCTCGTCGAGACCTGTCAGGTAGCGTGGTTTGTTGGTGTTGTTCGACGCCCGGATTAAAAGTCGTTCCATAAAGTTCGCTCAATATAGCGCGTGGCACGCACTTCGATGCACCCGGGTCGCCAAACGCGAAATCCGTCAGTGCCATTGCGCTCAGAACGTCGAAAATAGCTAGGATCCATTACTCATACCTCTAGGTTAAACTCTAAATAGTGTTCGGCCATTAGTGAAAGCGAGGGATTAAAAACCGAGGGTTACTATTCACTTTAAGTCGCGGTGCCCGCTTTTTGATTTCTGATTTCTGAAGATCCGACCCGTCGGATCGAAACATATGAATATGAACTTCTATGTTTCGACGAGACGATCGCAATGGGTGATCTCGGATTTTTCCAGATCAGACCCCGATCAAAGTCGACATTTCTGGCCACTATTGAACTACTATCTACCAATTTTTTGCTATTTATAATTCTGGAAATTATTAAAAACCTGAATTCTGGATTTTTAAATCCTGGTTTCTACACTTACCTGTCCTATACCAGCTATGCCTGCCATGCCTGCCATGCCTGCCTATGCCCCTGCTATGCCTGCCTATGCCTGCCTATGCTGCTATGCTTGCTATGCCTGCCCTACCTTCCATGCCTTCCTACGCCTGCTATGCCGCTGTCTTTGCCTGCTATGCCTGCCTATGCCTTCCATGCCTGGCCTATGCTGCCTCAATGCTGCTCTGCCTGCCTAGAACCACTGTCAACAACTCACAATGACCTTGGGCCACCGTACCCAGCCGGTTCCCAACACACTAGCACTGGTCTAAACCACGGCTACAGACTCCACTCGGTCCCCCTGACACGAGTGAACAGTAAAGTAAACGTCTGTAATAGACCCCTAGTGAACTAAAAATACTGGTACGCCTGCCCTGCTGTTGAACTCATCTGCGGGAATAACTGACCGATCTACTGACCGGTAC